>CM040398.1:5097500-5177500 GCA_022702515.1 Ilyophis sp. 1 JC-2022 | reverse complement strand
GTTTCCACTTTGCTGTTTACAAATGACTATGTGTCATTTTAGTCGGTGATCATTTTTTAAATGATTCACAATTGTAAAATATATGTGGTTTTTGGGTAAATAACCCACGAGTCGTGTATATTAAATCTGTAATTATGCCTGGAACCACTGGCTCTAAAGTCATGCTACTGGAACTGTGGGACTTGCCTTTAGGTAGTACTGTTGCAATATTTAGAATGGTTTCTACTAGTTTTTCAATGCAGGGAGGTCTAAAAAGAGGTGCACATTGTTTGTTTGTTTGTTTGGAGGGGTGCATTGTTTTGCTGTACCCCTCTACTCGATAAATATTCAAGTAAACAGATAAAATCAAAGTGTTAGTTTGGTGAGATCATCAAATGAAGTTTGAGTGTGGAAAATGTGTATTTTTACAGTGCCATGTGCGTTTATTTTTAAACCAAAATACAAATGTGGATAGAATTCAGCGGCATGAGAATAAAAAAAAGTGGGATTTTGAATAAATCCATCAAACCCTTTAGCTTCCCGGATGCTGGGCGTACATAGGCTGTCAAACAACGTGGCAGAGGCCTGTGTGATGGTGTTTAATCCAATTGGCAGTGGAGCCAAACTTGTAAAATAATCTATGCATTAGCCCAGCTGGCACGACAAGCTCCGTGGCTCCTCTGAAACCTTGGTTAAGTGCTGTTTTTCAGCTGACGATAAGCGTGCGAGCCCTTTGGGAGCAGGTTTAATCGCTATTCTCCTCTGGCACAATCATTTTAGTACATTTATCATTTCACCTGTCTCAGAGACCTATGGAAGATTAAGGTCACCCAAAATAAGAATCTTCTCAGTGCTTTAAATACTTTTAAAATTCAGAAGGCAAGAAGCTTATGCTTTCTCATAACAATAAGAATTCTAATATTTAATATAAGAATCGCTGACAGTGGGGTTTTTTTCTCCTGTTTCCTCCTGTCAAAGTAAAATACCCTTGCAATTTGACAAGTGCAAGTAACGGGCACCATCTTGCTCGCAGATTGGACAGACACACAAATCCTACACCCAATCACATCACACATCCCATCAATTCTATCATGTGCTCAATATTGTATAAAATAAATCTTTGGAATAATGTGCGTACAGTATACGGTAACTGTGGAGATGTTTAAAGGACACTGTTAGAGTTCTATGCTAAGGGACAACAATCTCTGAGGTATAACTTTAGCCAAATGTACTGACATATCTCAGACGTTATGTAGCTCAGGCCCTTACACGTCTGTGAATTTATAATATTTGAGTTCATGAGCCCAAGGCCCGAGATATCAAACCCTGGTATGGCCCGTAAAGGCTAATGGAAAATATGTTTTTTGTTCTTAGTTTTAGGTTTATGGGATCATAGAATGCTGGCTCTTAGCCTTTGGCATTTCCACTATAGAAACTAACCAAAGTCTGTTTCATACAAGGAAAAATAATTGGTATTACATTCTATGGTAAATGGTCCTGTGGAGTTTTGAAAAATAAATAAATGGAATATATTTTTCACATATTGCTTTATATCTGTGTGTGGGTTTTAGATGACTAAAAAAGCAATATATTAAAAAATAATATTCCTCTCCAGTCTTTGAGAATAATCTTTTGTATCGTAGCAGTTTCATACTAGGTACTTGACATTGCAATTTGTTTAGCAGTGGGAATGAGTTGATACATTGGACGTAGAGCTCCTTGAAGAGTAAGTTTTGCACAGATTAATATATTAGTATTAGCACTTTGATTGAAACTCATTGGGAACATTGCTGCACCATTACTGCATTTAACAGTGTAACTGAAATAATGCAGTGATATGAAATCATTTATTAATATTCAATGTATTCACACATCTGTGAATACTGTGTGCACATATACGCGCATGCACATATATATATATATATGTAAATATGTGTGTGTGTGTCTAAAATAAAATGTACAAATTACCCATAATTCCAAGGTATTGAATAATACATAAACAAATAAACAAAATAAATAAATGCGCTAATAAACTACTTAACACAGTTTGTTACATAATGTGTTATGCTTGCATAACGCATGCCTTTTTAATTGTGAAATATTTTAAACACTGGAAAAATTACAAAACCTTATGAACCTATCCAAGTAGAAAGGGAAAATGTTACACACATACTGCTTCCCTAAACTTCTGTCCAACCTTCCACATAGGCATAAACACGCACGCACGCACGCACACACACACGTACATACACACACGTACACACACACGCACGCACACACACACACACACACACACACATGCACACACACACACGCACGCACGCACGCACACACACACACACACACACACACACACAGATGCACACACACACACGTACACACACACACACACGTACAATGCAATGATACACTCTGTGAGGAAACGTTCGAGACAAAATCGTTGCAAATCCTTGAGCGCCTCCATCTCTGCCCCTCCATGCGTCTTCATTCCACTGCGGCAGGCTGCATTTGCACAGAATAAAGACTGTCGCCCGGTCACTACCCAAGCAGAACCCACGCGCCTTTTACTGTCTCACAGCATCACCCCAGCCGAGAAAGGCGCATTTCACGGGGAAAAAAAGAGCCAACATATGTACACTTAATGGTTTGTAATGGAACATTTAGTCTGGGAGCACCTTAGGTTAAATTAAAGCTGGGTATTTGGATTTATCAGAGCTCATGCTGACTTCATTATGCAGCACATCTGGATATCTCTTCCACAGTCCTAATGTAAACTGATTGGGTTCTCCTGGCAACTGTACCATTCCATTCCTAATGATCTCATCATTTGAAGGGAGTTGGAATGCCTGTATCACCTTTTCCTATGTTCTATTGTGTACTTTATTGAAATTAATTTGTCACACTGGCTTTAGATTTGTTAAATCTAGCTCAGTGAGTACAGGGGGAAAATTTTTGATTTTGGTTTCACTTTATGTGTGTGTGTCTTTGTGTGTGTATGTCTTTGTGTGTGTCTGTGTGTGTGTATGTCTTTGTGTGTGTGTGTGTCTGTCTTTGTGTGTGCGTGTCTGTGTCTTTGTGTGTGTCTGTTTGTGACTTTGTGTGTGTCTGTGTGTATATCTTTGTGTGTGTGTGTGTGTATGTCTTTGTGTGTGTCTATCTGTGTGTGTGTGTGTGTGTCTTTGTGTGTGTGTGTGTGTGTGTGTATCTGTGTGTGTCTGTGTGTGTGTGTGTCTTTGTGTGTGTTAGTTCACACACACCTGGATGTGTGTTTTCATGCCCCTGCAAAGCTAAAGAGAAAAGATGGAAAATGATGGTGCCTCTATCCACAAATGGTTTGGGAAGGGCAAGAATTGAGTCTGTTTGCAGCATGTTATTGTGTGAAGTGTGCACATCACTCTAATCTTGGAAACACAAGTGCTTGAGGGAGCTTGGACAAGCAGCAAATACGATTTGCTGTAGTTGGTCTGTACAATGAAGCTCCCCGGTTGTAGGAAGCTAAGACTGCGGTTGCTTTTCACAGAGAGCAATGCCTCTCAGCCTTGGCCCAAGTCCATCTGTGCAAAAACAGCACTTGGTAAAAATGGAATCATTTACAGATTTGTTAGGACTTTTTTGGATGCGTGTCAAGCATTCCATTCAATTTGGGAATTTAATACATTTTAAAATATATACATACAAATATATACATACAGTATATTGCAAAAACATAAAATCTATAACAGATAACTACAGTAACATATACATACACCATACATACATACAGTACATATATACATACATAAGTACAGAGAAATGTTTTCCTTCACATATCTTATCAGCAGTGCATGGATGTATAGCACTCTAAACACGAAGCGCAAGCCTCCTGAAGAATGCTCACAGTGTTGCTCTTACCGTATACATTTCACCAATAAACCAGTATATCATATTAGACCAAAGGTATGATATCTATCATCTCCAAGACTGGCTCACCATCACAAGAATATATGATTGAATAGATTGTATTTAATATCTACAAAATACAGAAAATCAGCTGTACCTCACAACTGTCAGCTTTGTTAGTCGTACACCGTGGGCTGTTTAATTTTTACAGTGCCAGAGGGGGAAAAATGGAATTAATTCAAATGGAATGTTTATTAATATTTACCTTTGCAGCCCATTCCGAGATTTGGGTAATGTGCTGCATCCACACTGCGTTACCCATTCTTCACCGCCCCCAGAACTGTGCTTAGGGAAGCATTCTTTCCCCACTGCCTCTGCTGCTTGTCACGTTAAGTAAAACACCATAAAGGTATTTGTCAAATAAATAGCAGGGATGTTTATTAAATGAGCCAAATGCACAATGGTGTCTATTATTTAATCAGGATGAACCCGGAGACTTCAGCTCTCAAGCAGCTGTGTGTGTGTTTGGCCTATTCTTCAAAAAATCACTCTGGGTCCCACAGACCTCATATTTAGGCCATTGTATTTGTCTAAAGGATCAAGGGAACTATCTATCTTTCAAGAGGAGTGGGAGATGCTAAATACAGTTCACCTATAAATATGCCAAGCTGCTTTTTTTTTAAGAAGAAAAGAGAGATTAATATTAGCTATAAAATATTCCAAAATGTAACCTCTTTCAGAGGATGAGAGTTTATATTCAGCCAATAGAATTAATGCCATTCCCTCATTGTATTGAGTTTGTATTCAAAATGCTGAATTAGTTTCTGTACTCAAATTGATTATGTAGGAGAAAAAAAGTATTTGTGCAATATCTGTTTAATAATCACTAAAGCGATTATTACATCTTCAAAATGCTATGTGTTTGGTAATATACATTTTTTATACAATATACAACCAGAAACTCTGAGAAATGACTATTTAATGCTAATGGCCACAATGAACATAAAGATGGATTGAACAAAGCAACCTCAACAGAAATGAACAGTGTGCCGGTTTGACTGAGGTTTAGCTGCGTGTTAAAATCACAAGCCCTCCAAACAGCATAGGGAAACGGAGCCAAACCATGATTTGGTAAGTTTGCACAAAACATCAAAAGAGTTGCGATGACTGAGTGGTAGGGTGCGTGAGCACGGGCCTCCATATTTGTTTTGTTTTTTTCTTGGCCTCAGTGGTACTGTAACTGCTTGTCTCACAGTGAAATGATTTTTGCATGGACGCTCTTGGTGAGAGAGAGCGAGATTCAGAAACTCACTTCTCGGTGGTGTGATGGGGAACCGCCGGGGAGACGGGCCTGTGACAGATTCAGAATGACGGCTCGACAAGGCGTCACACAGAGAACAAACTACCTGCATGCTGTATGTCTCTAATAGAACAGCGAAGCTCAGGACCAACCTAACCACTAAAAAAGCGCCCTTCAGACTATCGCTTTTAACATCATCATTCAGTACACTTCACCACGTCTTTACAGAGCAGCCAAACTGAAGAGAACCCAGATCACATTATCTCTGAATAAACATGTGCATCTCAGTTGTTTCCAGTGCAAAAGCATATTAGGTATGTTTTAATAACACGAGCAACACGCCCAATAAGTGAAACCTTGACATCTGATTTCACAGGAGCATGCAATCATACATTGTTGTTCAATTACTTTATGAATTGCATAAAGAAATCATGCACACCAAAGAACAGTGCTATCTTGTCCGTGTGAATTTTAGTCCGTTACTGTATGGGATCCGAACGATGCTTACACAATCACCTTGAGGCCATATTCAAATTTCTATTGAAAGGAAAATCTTCCCCCCCCCCCCTCTCTCCACTGTTACCACAATCAAATGAAAGCTAGCTTCTCACTAATTAAGTGTGTGAATGTCTGGACTCTAATTAACATATTTGTGAGACAGGCAGACAGAGCTTTAGAGTATTACTCCATGTTCGCAGCTTCGGACCTAGCCCATAGGAAACTCCAGTGCATTCAAGCACAGGTCTTCCAGCCTTTCGAAGACCACAAAGCCCTGTAATTGGCTGACCATCTTGTTAGCCTTTTGTTGGTGGCAATTCCCTTGATTAGCATTTAAGAATATTTTAAATTACAATCCTAAATTAGGTTTTATTTTTTTCCAATTAGTAAATGCAATTAATGCCAAAGAGAAGGTTTCCAGGTTTTACTGGGTTTCAGGAACATGAAAGTAGGAGCTGCATTTGAATTGTAAAAATGTGTTTTCTCAATACCACCGATTCCTGACAGAAGAGGAGATCAAATGATGCCTGGGGCCTGAGTAATACTGGTGCTTCAGGTCTAAATGATGTCTGGGACCTGAGTAATACTGGTGCTTCAGGTCTAAATGATGTCTGGGACCTGAGTAATACTGGTGCTTCAGGTCTAAATGATGTCTGGGACCTGAGTAATACTGGTGCTTCAGGTCTAAATGATGTCTGGGACCTGAGTAATACTGGTGCTTCAGGTCTAAATGATGCCTGGGGCCTGAGTAATACTGGTGCTTCAGGTCTAAATGATGCCTGGGGCCTGAGTAATACTGGTGCTTCAGGTCTAAATGATGTCTGGGACCTGAGTAATACTGGTGCTTCAGGTCTAAATGATGTCTGGGACCTGAGTAATACTGGTGCTTCAGGTCTAAATGATGTCTGGGACCTGAGTAATACTGGTGCTTCAGGTCTAAATGATGCCTCTGACCTGAGTAATACTGGTGCTTCAGGTCTAAATGATGTCTGGGTCCTGAGTAATACTGGTGCTTCAGGTCTAAATGATGTCTGGGTCCTGAGTAATACTGGTGCTTCAGGTCTAAATGATGCCTCTGGGACCTGAGTAATACTGGTGCTTCAGGTCTAAATGATGTCTGGGACCTGAGTAATACTGGTGCTTCAGGTCTAAATGATGCCTGGGACCTGAGTAATACTGGTGCTTCAGGTCTAAATGATGCCTCTGGGACCTGAGTAATACTGGTGCTTCAGGTCTAAATGATGCCTCTGACCTGAGTAATACTGGTGCTTCAGGTCTAAATGATGTCTGGGGCCTGAGTAATACTGGTGCTTCAGGTCTAAATGATGCCTCTGACCTGAGTAATACTGGTGCTTCAGGTCTAAATGATGTCTGGGACCTGAGTAATACTGGTGCTTCAGGTCTAAATGATGTCTGGGGCCTGAGTAATACTGGTGCTTCAGGTCTAAATGATGTCTGGGACCTGAGTAATACTGGTGCTTCAGGTCTAAATGATGCCTCTGGGTCCTGAGTAATACTGGTGCTTCAGGTCTAAATGATGTCTGGGACCTGAGTAATACTGGTGCTTCAGGTCTAAATGATGTCTGGGACCTGAGTAATACTGGTGCTTCAGGTCTAAATGATGTCTGGGGCCTGAGTAATACTGGTGCTTCAGGTCTAAATGATGTCTGGGACCTGAGTAATACTGGTGCTTCAGGTCTAAATGATGTCTGGGACCTGAGTAATACTGGTGCTTCAGGTCTAAATGATGTCTGGGACCTGAGTAATACTGGTGCTTCAGGTCTAAATGATGTCTGGGTCCTGAGTAATACTGGTGCTTCAGGTCTAAATTATGTCCGGGTCCTGAGTAATACTGGTGCTTCAGGTCTAAATGATGTCTGGGACCTGAGTAATACTGGTGCTTCAGGTCTAAATGATGCCTCTGGGACCTGAGTAATACTGGTGCTTCAGGTCTAAATGATGCCTAAGACCTGAGTAATACTGGTGCTTCAGGTCTAAATGATGTCTGGGACCTGAGTAATACTGGTGCTTCAGGTCTAAATGATGCCTCTGGGACCTGAGTAATACTGGTGCTTCAGGTCTAAATGATGCCTCTGGGACCTGAGTAATACTGGTGCTTCAGGTCTAAATGATGCCTAAGACCTGAGTAATACTGGTGCTTCAGGTCTAAATGATGTCTGGGGCCTGAGTAATACTGGTGCTTCAGGTCTAAATGATGCCTCTGACCTGAGTAATACTGGTGCTTCAGGTCTAAATGATGTCTGGGACCTGAGTAATACTGGTGCTTCAGGTCTAAATGATGTCTGGGGCCTGAGTAATACTGGTGCTTCAGGTCTAAATGATGTCTGGGACCTGAGTAATACTGGTGCTTCAGGTCTAAATGATGTCTGGGACCTGAGTAATACTGGTGCTTCAGGTCTAAATGATGTCTGGGGCCTGAGTAATACTGGTGCTTCAGGTCTAAATGATGTCTGGGACCTGAGTAATACTGGTGCTTCAGGTCTAAATGATGCCTCTGGGTCCTGAGTAATACTGGTGCTTCAGGTCTAAATGATGTCTGGGACCTGAGTAATACTGGTGCTTCAGGTCTAAATGATGTCTGGGACCTGAGTAATACTGGTGCTTCAGGTCTAAATGATGTCTGGGGCCTGAGTAATACTGGTGCTTCAGGTCTAAATGATGTCTGGGACCTGAGTAATACTGGTGCTTCAGGTCTAAATGATGTCTGGGACCTGAGTAATACTGGTGCTTCAGGTCTAAATGATGTCTGGGACCTGAGTAATACTGGTGCTTCAGGTCTAAATGATGTCTGGGTCCTGAGTAATACTGGTGCTTCAGGTCTAAATGATGTCTGGGTCCTGAGTAATACTGGTGCTTCAGGTCTAAATGATGTCTGGGACCTGAGTAATACTGGTGCTTCAGGTCTAAATGATGCCTCTGGGACCTGAGTAATACTGGTGCTTCAGGTCTAAATGATGCCTAAGACCTGAGTAATACTGGTGCTTCAGGTCTAAATGATGTCTGGGACCTGAGTAATACTGGTGCTTCAGGTCTAAATGATGCCTCTGGGACCTGAGTAATACTGGTGCTTCAGGTCTAAATGATGTCTGGGTCCTGAGTAATACTGGTGCTTCAGGTCTAAATGATGTCTGGGTCCTGAGTAATACTGGTGCTTCAGGTCTAAATGATGCCTGTGACCTGAGTAATACTGGTGCTTCAGGTCTAAATGATGTCTGGGTCCTGAGTAATACTGGTGCTTCAGGTCTAAATGATGTCTGGGGCCTGAGTAATACTGGTGCTTCAGGTCTAAATGATGTCTGGGGCCTGAGTAATACTGGTGCTTCAGGTCTAAATGATGCCTCTGACCTGAGTAATACTGGTGCTTCAGGTCTAAATGATGTCTAAGGCCTGAGTAATACTGGTGCTTCAGGTCTAGATGATGTCTGGGTCCTGAGTAATACTGGTGCTTCAGGTCTAAATGATGCCTCTGGGTCCTGAGTAATACTGGTGCTTCAGGTCTAAATGATGCCTGGGACCTGAGTAATACTGGTGCTTCAGGTCTAAATGATGCCTCTGACCTGAGTAATACTGGTGCTTCAGGTCTAAATGATGTCTAAGACCTGAGTAATACTGGTGCTTCAGGTCTAAATGATGCCTGGGGCCTGAGTAATACTGGTGCTTCAGGTCTAAATGATGCCTGGGGCCTGAGTAATACTGGTGCTTCAGGTCTAAATGATGTCTAAGACCTGAGTAATACTGGTGCTTCAGGTCTAAATGATGCCTGGGGCCTGAGTAATACTGGTGCTTCAGGTCTAAATGATGTCTGGGACCTGAGTAATACTGGTGCTTCAGGTCTAAATGATGTCTGGGTCCTGAGTAATACTGGTGCTTCAGGTCTAAATGATGCCTGGGGCCTGAGTAATACTGGTGCTTCAGGTCTAAATGATGCCTGGGGCCTGAGTAATACTGGTGCTTCAGGTCTAAATGATGCCTGGGGCCTGAGTAATACTGGTGCTTCAGGTCTAAATGATGTCTAAGACCTGAGTAATACTGGTGCTTCAGGTCTAAATGATGTCTGGGACCTGAGTAATACTGGTGCTTCAGGTCTAAATGATGCCTCTGGGACCTGAGTAATACTGGTGCTTCAGGTCTAAATGATGTCTGGGACCTGAGTAATACTGGTGCTTCAGGTCTAAATGATGTCTGGGTCCTGAGTAATACTGGTGCTTCAGGTCTAAATGATGCCTGTGACCTGAGTAATACTGGTGCTTCAGGTCTAAATGATGTCTGGGTCCTGAGTAATACTGGTGCTTCAGGTCTAAATGATGTCTGGGGCCTGAGTAATACTGGTGCTTCAGGTCTAAATGATGTCTGGGGCCTGAGTAATACTGGTGCTTCAGGTCTAAATGATGCCTCTGACCTGAGTAATACTGGTGCTTCAGGTCTAAATGATGCCTCTGTGACCTGAGTAATACTGGTGCTTCAGGTCTAGATGATGTCTGGGTCCTGAGTAATACTGGTGCTTCAGGTCTAAATGATGCCTCTGGGTCCTGAGTAATACTGGTGCTTCAGGTCTAAATGATGCCTGGGACCTGAGTAATACTGGTGCTTCAGGTCTAAATGAGGCCTCTGACCTGAGTAATACTGGTGCTTCAGGTCTAAATGATGTCTAAGGCCTGAGTAATACTGGTGCTTCAGGTCTAAATGATGTCTGGGTCCTGAGTAATACTGGTGCTTCAGGTCTAAATGATGTCTGGGTCCTGAGTAATACTGGTGCTTCAGGTCTAAATGATGCCTGGGGCCTGAGTAATACTGGTGCTTCAGGTCTAAATGATGCCTGGGGCCTGAGTAATACTGGTGCTTCAGGTCTAAATGATGCCTCTGGGACCTGAGTAATACTGGTGCTTCAGGTCTAAATGATGCCTGTGACCTGAGTAATACTGGTGCTTCAGGTCTAAATGATGTCTGGGACCTGAGTAATACTGGTGCTTCAGGTCTAAATGATGCCTCTGACCTGAGTAATACTGGTGCTTCAGGTCTAAATGATGTCTGGGGCCTGAGTAATACTGGTGCTTCAGGTCTAAATGATGTCTGGGACCTGAGTAATACTGGTGCTTCAGGTCTAAATGATGTCTGGGACCTGAGTAATACTGGTGCTTCAGGTCTAAATGATGTCTGGGACCTGAGTAATACTGGTGCTTCAGGTCTAAATGATGTCTGGGTCCTGAGTAATACTGGTGCTTCAGGTCTAAATGATGCCTCTGACCTGAGTAATACTGGTGCTTCAGGTCTAAATGATGCCTGGGACCTGAGTAATACTGGTGCTTCAGGTCTAAATGATGCCTCTGGGGCCTGAGTAATACTGGTGCTTCAGGTCTAAATGATGTCTGGGACCTGAGTAATACTGGTGCTTCAGGTCTAAATGATGTCTGGGACCTGAGTAATACTGGTGCTTCAGGTCTAAATGATGTCTGGGACCTGAGTAATACTGGTGCTTCAGGTCTAAATGATGTCTGGGACCTGAGTAATACTGGTGCTTCAGGTCTAAATGATGTCTGGGACCTGAGTAATACTGGTGCTTCAGGTCTAAATGATGTCTGGGACCTGAGTAATACTGGTGCTTCAGGTCTAAATGATGTCTGGGACCTGAGTAATACTGGTGCTTCAGGTCTAAATGATGTCTGGGACCTGAGTAATACTGGTGCTTCAGGTCTAAATGATGCCTCTGGGACCTGAGTAATACTGGTGCTTCAGGTCTAAATGATGTCTGGGACCTGAGTAATACTGGTGCTTCAGGTCTAAATGATGTCTGGGACCTGAGTAATACTGGTGCTTCAGGTCTAAATGATGCCTGGGACCTGAGTAATACTGGTGCTTCAGGTCTAAATGATGTCTGGGACCTGAGTAATACTGGTGCTTCAGGTCTAAATGATGTCTGGGACCTGAGTAATACTGGTGCTTCAGGTCTAAATGATGCCTGGGACCTGAGTAATACTGGTGCTTCAGGTCTAAATGATGTCTGGGACCTGAGTAATACTGGTGCTTCAGGTCTAAATGATGTCTGGGACCTGAGTAATACTGGTGCTTCAGGTCTAAATGATGCCTGGGACCTGAGTAATACTGGTGCTTCAGGTCTAAATGATGTCTGGGACCTGAGTAATACTGGTGCTTCAGGTCTAAATGATGTCTGGGACCTGAGTAATACTGGTGCTTCAGGTCTAAATGATGCCTGGGTCCTGAGTAATACTGGTGCTTCAGGTCTAAATGATGTCTGGGACCTGAGTAATACTGGTGCTTCAGGTCTAAATGATGCCTGGGACCTGAGTAATACTGGTGCTTCAGGTCTAAATGATGCCTGGGACCTGAGTAATACTGGTGCTTCAGGTCTAAATGATGTCTGGGACCTGAGTAATACTGGTGCTTCAGGTCTAAATGATGCCTGGGACCTGAGTAATACTGGTGCTTCAGGTCTAAATGATGCCTGGGTCCTGAGTAATACTGGTGCTTCAGGTCTAAATGATGTCTGGGACCTGAGTAATACTGGTGCTTCAGGTCTAAATGATGTCTGGGGCCTGAGTAATACTGGTGCTTCAGGTCTAAATGATGCCTGGGGCCTGAGTAATACTGGTGCTTCAGGTCTAAATGATGTCTGGGACCTGAGTAATACTGGTGCTTCAGGTCTAAATGATGCCTGGGGCCTGAGTAATACTGGTGCTTCAGGTCTAAATGATGCCTGGGACCTGAGTAATACTGGTGCTTCAGGTCTAAATGATGCCTGGGACCTGAGTAATACTGGTGCTTCAGGTCTAAATGATGCCTAAGACCTGAGTAATACTGGTGCTTCAGGTCTAAATGATGCCTGGGACCTGAGTAACACTGGTACTTCAGGTCTAAATGATGTCTGGGGCCTGAATAATACTGGTGCTTCAGGTCTAAATGTGTTTGAACTTTAGCGTTCTAAATTATGTTCTTTTCTCGTACTTAATAAGTAATGGGCAAATTGCTCCTTTAAGTTTTATGAGAAAAGTAGAAATTGTTCAAATGCATGTTGCCGCACTTCACATAAAATATTTACATGTTACATTGTAGGCTGTACGGAGGACCCACTTTGGATGCCAAGATTATCAAAAGTCTGATTTAATTGTTAGCATTTTAGCGTTTTCCTGTTTATTTTCACAAATAGTGAAGCATAAATACTGCCAGCTCAAAGTAAACTCCCCATTCAGCCTTTGCTTCTTTTATACAGTATTGTTTTATAGAGGCTGAACATTGTTGAAAGAGCAGACTGTAGTTTGGGGATTTGGGCCAGGGTTATGCAGTTGAACCACTGTGTGTATAGAAGAGATCGTGGCACATGTCATCGCAGAACTAAGTCATTATAAACCTGCACTGTCAACTCAGCCAATGCAAAGTCTGCCGGACTTTTTGCAAGAAAATATATTTTATTGGAGGAAAAAATTGAATCACAGCTGAATAAATTGTTACCATTTATTAAGATCATTCTTATATGTATACACAAATGGGGGTTTGATAGAGATTTGTTTTATTTATTTATTTTATAGTTGTCAACTACATCTCGAAGAAGGGAGTTGTCAGATCGCAGTGAAGACAGGCAGCAACGTGGAAGAAATACCACCATCTTAGAAAACCGATCTCTAACCGCCCCTGTCATTTCAGACGAGTCCAACACAAAGCATGGCTGAGAACCAATCATAGCACATGACTGAGAACCAATCATAGTGTAAGGCTGAGAACCAATCATAGCACATGACTGAGAACCAATCATAGTGCAAGGCTAGGAACCAATCATAGCACATGACTGAGAACCAATCATAGTGCAAGGCTAGGAACCAATCATAGCACATGACTGAGAACCAATCACAGTGCATGGCTGTGAACCAATCATCTGGCTGCAATGAACTGGTATTGCTGTTCTTCCACTAGAAAGCCATAACCAGCAGGCTGGGAATGATTGGTTCTAGTTCTGGATGGTTTTCTATTTTGGTTTTTCAAAATGAACATTGGGTGGACTCATTTTGACTATCTCAGGCTATTCCCGCATCACGTGGCGAGTGAGGGAGGAGCTCACTGCTGGATTCAAGTATAAACAGGCGCCCTAATCGGCAGCATGCGTCATAAGCAAATAAAAAGATTCAAAAACCGGCATGGCTCATTTGGAACCACTACGTTGCGGTTTGACATCATTCACAAGTGCCTCGCCGACTTCGCCTCTAGTTTCTAGCGGACAGCGCTTCTTTTTGTGCAAAACGAGTGCAGAACACGCCCACTCTGTCATGGTCGGGAGGCCTCCCGCTTGCAAAATGAGTCCACCCAGTGAGCGTGTTCGACTTAGTGAACCGGTGTGCCGTTACGCCCACATTGGTCTTCAGTCTTCACAACAGCAGGGCACGCTAATAATTTACCAGTAACATTAGCCTAGAGGCTAAATCATTTTGGTAAATGTGGAGGAACGTGAAAATGAAGAACTAACCTTGGATGGTCAGTGCTTTCCTGATTTTTAGTTCAATATGGGATAGACGTTACATTGGGATAGAGATTGCCGATAGATGGTAGAGGGATATAAGTGCGCTGCTGTGCTGACTGAACGCGTAGCTATGTTATAGTTGCTATTCCTACTCGGCGGCTGTGTAGTCCTGTATACTCGTAGTTTCTTCTAATTGAACAAATAAATGGTTGTATCTTGCATATTTTGATGTGTACGCAGTGTTTGGAGACAGTGTGATATGGCGACACTGTGATCAGAAGACAGAGGGAGAAAAGGCAAAACTTTGCGTAAGCACATTTCCGACTTTCTCCCTGAGCATTTTTTTACGCAATCTTTTACTCAAAGTATTATACATGTGGCCCCAGGTGTATTGCGCACCAGCACTGAGCTAGACAGAAGAATTAACTGGGATGGGTTCAGCATCTAAAGACTGAGACTCTTGGAGGGGTAACATTGCTGAACCTCACTTTGTGCTGCTTACTCACAAGTACAGAAGATCAGTTTCTGTGGTGTGTGCAACAACAGCAATAAGTGAGTTAATACTTAATAATAACTCAATGAACAGAGCCTGTTTAAAGCACTAAAATTACTCACAGGTTTTTTTTATTCAAAGCCAGCTCCTGATGAAGATTGTACATGTTCACTGAACCGAAACTCTTGAAACAACCAAACAGCTTTAAAGTAAAGAAACAAAACAACTACATTCCTTTGCGCAAAACCTGTGTCAATGTTCAATTCCCGTTTTTAATGCACAGCACTTCTCTTTAGAACAAAAACACTAACATAATATAACCATTACACCCAAAAGCTTCCAACTGTTTCATACTTTCTTGAATTGCTGGGACTGTTTCCAGACATTACATTTGTTCTAAGTGTCATATTAATGTAAAGGAGCAAAGATGTCACACGTAATCTGACAGTGAGGTTTTAGTTAAAGCAAACGTGTCATTCTTTAGTTCTATTAGCAGGTCGCCACAGTGCTATTAGAGACTCTGGAGCCACTGATGTGTCACCTTCATTTAATGTTAAGCACTGTGACAGTTTAAAATGCTAGAGGATGAAAGCCTTCTGTTTGGACGGCACGTCAAACCTTTTTCAAATGGCCAATAAATACTATTTATTGTTCTCTTCGCACAGTGAGAGCGACAGTCTTTCCTCTTTTATAATGCCTCTAGCTTTCAAAGTCACCTCGGCTCTTTAGTGTGTGAATCGCCGGCCCGGACACCCTTACTTTTAAGCTGGCACTGTTATTTTTGGCAACCGCTCAAGAATTACATGAAATATTACCAGGCAGGCTGTTTCCTGGCACATTGGTGAAAGACAATTCAGCGCTCCCTTGTTATTATGTACAGTAATCTTGATAGACAAGAAAGTCACCCTTTCCTGCAAGAGAGTCTTTTCATCCTGGATAAAATGCACACTCAAGCTGTATTTAGCACGCGTGTTGGTTACACGTACCCGCAGACAGCGACTCCTGTCTGGATTCACCTACAGTGCGCAAACACGAAATGTAGATTGAACGCGCCTCAGCAGTGCTGTAATGCGCTCTGAACATTTACCTCCGCCCCACGAGACTTCCCAAGGATTTTCAACCGCCGACGCTGCACGTCAGCCGAATCAAAAGATGCGGTGAAGTAAAAACGTATTTTTACATGACCATTCCCAGGTCAGAACGGACCCGCTCAAAAAGCTACAGTTCAGAAGCTCCTCTAACGATAGCGCACAGTCCAAGAGAAGAAGCTTCCCAGGGGGGCCGTTTTTTGAGCAGGCCGCAGCCGGAAACCGTATACTGTATACAAACGGTGTCTATAATGTTTTTAGTGGTGGGGAATACCCTGCACCCGGTGAATGTAAATGGCCTGTTGTAAATATCGCTGACATCTCATTAAGAGGAAGTGACACAGGTTGCTCACTCAACGGAGATCGACTTCACAAATATGGCGAAGCCTCGGCAGCTACAGGTGGGCAATTTTGGAGCCAGTAAAAAGGCTTGAGGGACCCTTCCGTCAAGATAAGCAGGTCTATTAGACCGGGCCTCGGCGAGAGCCAGTCCGTTTGTTTTGTTCTTTTATGCGAGCACCGAACGAGGTGCCGTGAAGCTTGAAAGAGTGTCTGACATCTGAAGTGCTCTGAGAGCTCTCCCTGCAACGCTGGAAAAATTAACTCCGGCACAGAGATCAACCCTCAGGAGCTTAATTACATCAAAGAGCAGGAATCTTGTTAAATTCAATCCAAACAAAAAAAAAAATGATCAGTAGTTTTCAGAGCTTTGTTTGACATTGAGCCGACATGAATGAAGAAGAAGAAAAAGAATCACGCCCATGCACACACACACAAACACACACACACACACACACACACACACACACACACGCAGAAAAATAAAATTTATAAACATAAGAACCAGTCAAGGACGGCCTGTCAGAATTTTTTGGGTTCTACATGATACTATTATCAAGACACATCAAGCTGAAATAAAGTGACCTAGCTGACATGGGGCCTACAAATGTCTTGAGAAGAAGAGATGGAACAGTGGGTACAAAGGTAGCTTTGCATAGGCTCCCTCTGGTCATTTTATTGACAAAGATGACAACGGTCCCATGATGCACCATTATCCTTGACCGTCGAGCAGACATCAAATGGGCGCGCGGCGGAGCTGTCTCTGTCAGAGCACAGACAGGGGCTCAGAAAGACGCAACAGCCAGCGAGCTAGCGAGCTTGTTACATTTTGTTCCACCTAGGTTTGTCAAAACACAGGGTTATTCAGTGTGTACACAGGCCTTCAGGGATGTGCCTTTCAAAAAAAAAAAAAAGAGAGAAAGAGAGCGTATAAAAGGAGGCCTGAGAAACAGACGCGCTCTTGAATCCTAAAAAGACTTTCTCGCTCTCTCTCTCTTCAAGGAGCCCATACTCTGCATATGTTTACGAAAAACCTTTACTTTTCTGCTCCAGAATCAAAAAGGAGGGCGCTTTGAACACGGATGAAACAAACCTCTCCTACGCTACACGGGACTTGTTTCTGTGATGTCAAAATAATTGATAAACAAGACCCCTTTTTGGGACTGTCACACGCCCAGGGTCACTGAATCTTTTATCACTTAGGCAGTACCACAAGGGTCCGATACCCTCATACCACCATAGCCATTCCCCCTACACCCTTAATAAGGAGTATCAAATTACAAGGGCTTGGCTCCAGGCATCCTGCGTATTGTTGTAACCAATTGCCTTACGAATATTTACAGTGAGCTTGGAGAGAAAGTAATTGAATGCCCTTTTGAAAAATAAGAAGCACAGTTATGTACACAGAGCCCTAACATTGAGACGTGTCTGTAAACTTGCTGCATTTTTATGATACATGTTCAAATAGCTTTTTCTTTTTTTCATGACTATACCATATCAATCCTGCGTGTGTAAATCAAACATGCAGCTAATCACACAGCATGCATTTTATATTTCATCACTAAGAAATAGGAACTTACAGGAAGGAAAATACATGCATAGTGTGAGAGCCCAGTAGGCTGAATATTGACGATTGATCTTTTGAATACATAAATGAGCTGTACCACAGTCTAAAATTATCTGTGGTTCAGGGGCATTTTTCCTTAAACATGCTGTCAAAACCCACATGCACAAGAGCCATCATTTTTAAAGATTTCATTGTTAATTTTATTTCCCATAAATACTGTACAATTGACAGGGAAATTGTGGAAAATTGTTTTTATTCATTTTAGAATGAAGGGATGCCCTTCTCTCCAAAACATGTCTTCCATCCCAAAGGTGCACCATTCCTCAGAGCGCAGTGATCCAGTGCATATACTGTAACACAGGGACCCAAAGGGGCACCATTCCTCAGAGCGCAGTGATCCAGTGCATATACTGTAACACAGGGACCCAAAGGTGCACCATTCCTCAGAGCGCAGTGATCCAGTGCATATACTGTAACACAGGGACCCAAAGGTGCACCATTCCTCAGAGCGCAGTGATCCAGTGCATATACTGTAACACAGGGACCCAAAGGTGCACCATTCCTCAGAGCGCAGTGATCCAGTGCATATACTGTAACACAGGGACCCAAAGGTGCACCATTCCTCAGAGCGCAGTGATCCAGTGCATATACTGTAACACAGGGACCCAAAGGTGCACCATTCCTCAGAGCGCAGTGATCCAGTGCATATACTGTAACACAGGGACCCAAAGGTGCACCATTCCTCAGAGCGCAGTGATCCAGTGCATATACTGTAACACAGGGACCCAAAGGTGCACCATTCCTCAGAGCGCAGTGATCCAGTGCATATACTGTAACACAGGGACCCAAAGGTGCACCATTCCTCAGAGCGCAGTGATCCAGTGCATATACTGTAACACAGGGACCCAAAGGTGCACCATTCCTCAGAGCGCAGTGATCCAGTGCATATACTGTAACACAGGGACCCAAAGGTGCACCATTCCTCAGAGCGCAGTGATCCAGTGCATATACTGTAACACAGGGACCCAAAGGTGCACCATTCCTCAGAGCGCAGTGATCCAGTGCATATACTGTAACACAGGGACCCAAAGGTGCACCATTCCTCAGAGCGCAGTGATCCAGTGCATATACTGTAACACAGGGACCCAAAGGTGCACCATTCCTCAGAGCGCAGTGATCCAGTGCATATACTGTAACACAGGGACCCAAAGGTGCACCATTCCTCAGAGCGCAGTGATCCAGTGCATATACTGTAACACAGGGACCCAAAGGTGCACCATTCCTCAGAGCGCAGTGATCCAGTGCATATACTGTAACACAGGGACCCAAAGGTGCACCATTCCTCAGAGCGCAGTGATCCAGTGCATATACTGTAACACAGGGACCCAAAGGTGCACCATTCCTCAGAGCGCAGTGATCCAGTGCATATACTGTAACACAGGGACCCAAAGGTGCACCATTCCTCAGAGCGCAGTGATCCAGTGCATATACTGTAACACAGGGACCCAAAGGTGCACCATTCCTCAGAGCGCAGTGATCCAGTGCATATACTGTAACACAGGGACCCAAAGGTGCACCATTCCTCAGAGCGCAGTGATCCAGTGCATATACTGTAACACAGGGACCCAAAGGTGCACCATTCCTCAGAGCGCAGTGATCCAGTGCATATACTGTAACACAGGGACCCAAAGGTGCACCATTCCTCAGAGCGCAGTGATCCAGTGCATATACTGTAACACAGGGACCCAAAGGTGCACCATTCCTCAGAGCGCAGTGATCCAGTGCATATACTGTAACACAGGGACCCAAAGGTGCACCATTCCTCAGAGCGCAGTGATCCAGTGCATATACTGTAACACAGGGACCCAAAGGTGCACCATTCCTCAGAGCGCAGTGATCCAGTGCATATACTGTAACACAGGGACCCAAATATGCACCTTTTTATTCCTCAGAGCTATGCAGTGATCCAGTTTATACTGTAACACAGAACTGAAACACAGGGACCAAAAGGGGGCTCATTTCCAGAGCGCGCATCCAGCCAGTGCATATACTGTAACACAGGGAAATAGACTGATGTGGCCTGCCTGAACAAAAGTGTAAAGGTATATCAAAGGTACTAAAATATGCACATTTTTATTCTTTAATCTATGCTAAATGTCAAATTTACTTTATTTAAGCCTTTGGTGAATCAGTGAAGATTATTTAAGCTGTCTGTTGCATAATTTGAATGAAGCTGAAATAGGCTGGGGGGAGGGGGGATTTAGGTAGAGGCTCCTTTCTATTGGCCCCTCAGGGATAAAGCCCCGCCCCTCTTACCGGGCCGGAACAGGACTTTCATTTATGGCAGTGCGCTACTCTCCTTAACTCCTCTAATGAAAGATTATCCTTTCCGGAAAGGTATGAATCAATCAGGGTGTGATATTAATAAGAAAGGACCTGAGGTGCTATAACTAGCATTTCCACGGTTGCCCATATTCACTTGTAGCTGCTGGACAGTCTGTGGTGAGTTTAGCCTCGTGAAAAACACATGGGTGTGCATCCCCTTTCCACTGAATCTGACTGGAACCATTACCTGACCACAGCCAAAATAAATCTATTTTAAAATGACATTTTATATACCATACGCTTATATTTCTGTTGTGTTTACATGAATGGGGGGGATGGAAAAAATATCATGAGGGATATTTAGGGAGACAGAACTTGCAAACAAGAATATCAGTGGTCTAAAATAGGGCTGGAAATTTGATTGTCATTTTGTTTGGCTGTTCACAGTTGTTCAGCCAACCATTCAAATGCAAAAAAACCATCAGAAGGGGCAAATGCATACAGTCAAGCCGGAAAGTCTGAACACCCCTTTCACCTTCTCCACGTTTTATTACATTACAGACATATTCTACTAGAATTGAGTTCATTTTTTGTCTCAAAATTCTACACAAAATAGCCAATAATGACAAAGTGAAAACATGTTTTTAGAAATTTTTGCAAATGTATTAAAAATCGAAAACTGAAATCTTTCATTTACAAAAGTTTGGGGCTCGTTTGATACCATAGACCCTTGATGACGTACAGCCATTTCGCCAGTCATGTGTTCCATACTGTACTAGTGTAATTTACAGCTGAATCTAGTCTCACCCCCCAATTCTCATAGAGATCAGTTCAAATGCAGAGAGGTTATAGTATCGCTTGTAACAGTACCTGAAAATAAGATATTGAGAGTCTTTTGATGTTGATTGGTTACAGACTTCAGGAAGTAACAGCATGCAAAGGATATGCGACCAAATATTAAATATGATACTTTAAAAATATGTTAAAGCAAAGGGTATGAATACTTATGTAAATGAAAGATTTCAGTTTTCGATTTTTAATACATTTGCAAAAATTTCTAAAAACATGTTTTCACTTTGTCATTATGGGCTATTTTGTGTAGAATTTTGAGACAAAAAATTTACTCAATCTATTGTTGAATATGTCTGTAATGTAATAAAACGTGGAGAAGGTGAAAGGGGTATTCAGACTTTCCGGGTTGACTGTATGCTTTATAATGGACAAAACAAATTTAATTCATTTTATGACATGTTTTGGATAGGGCTTTGGACCCATACATATCTACCCTCCTATACTGAAGAAAAGATAGTCATTCCCAAAAGATAGCAAAAGTGAGTTTTATGATCCAAAACATTTGATTTGTAGTTAAATATATTATTTCATGATTTAGAGCAGTGCACAATTTAGCCATTTGGATAGATTTAGAGACACTGATGGACAACAGGGTACACTGCCTATATTTTATTTAGTAGTTCTGAATGTCATCCTCAGATTTTGTGGTCACAGATTTATAATCCAGGAAATGTATTTTGACATACATTATGAAAATAAACAAATACAAAGTTTTTATTGTAAACTGTCTTGTTTCATTTAAGCCATTTGCCAAGTTTCTGTGATGCTCACACCTGGGGCCACATGTATAAACAGTGCTGAGCAGAAAAATGCCCTCAGAAAGCCGCATAAGGGAGTTTCCACGCAGAAATTCAGATGTATAAAATAACACGTGCTGTGAGAATCTGCGTACCTCTGCACACACTGGAAACTATATGTACTCAATGTTTGGCGTCAGTGTGATATGAACACCATACGTACGCAATGTTTGGCGACATAGTGACCAAAAGGCAGAGGTAGAAAATGCTAAACTTTTTTAAAGCAGATTTCACTTTCACCCTCAGCGTTCTTTTACGCATTATTTTACTCAGAGCATTATACATGTGGCCCCTGGAGTTATAAAGCCTTAAACAGAGCACCCTCTAAATAGGAGGGATTGCCATCTGCGCGAAGGGGTTAATAAGAGAGAAAAAACGAAATAACAGCAATAATTGATGGTAATTAAATAATGTTTACACCAGATACTATGAGCTTCAGTTAACTGAATCTATGATGCATCCTGATATGAAAGTGAATGCAGTAATGGGTGGATTCGAGTGTGGGAGGGGTGAATTCAAAAGAAAAACATAACTGGTGAGAACTTTGGCTGATGAAGAACACCAGGTGACTCAAAGTTGTCCTTCAGAAACACCCGGGCCTGCCAACCAGCTGTCACTGCGCCCCAGTTCAGAAAACTCTCGAAGGAAAGCGAGAGTTACAGGATGAATGAGGGGGTATATGAACGAGCGCTTTGTTGAGCTCATTACCGCGCATAAGAGACGATGATTTAGGGTACGGCGCGAGCAGGAAACGGTTAAGATTTAAAGATTTTAGGGAATGTCTCACAGCGCCGCGCCCAGTCTGGATTCTCCAGTGCGACAGATGAGCCCGTCTCCCCCCCGGGAAATGACAACATGGTAGTTCCCAGTCCCGGATCATTAAGAAGCATATGCTATAACCGAAGGGAGGCACTGGAAGCTATGCGATATGTCGGTCTGTCACCAGGGAAATATGGACTGACTATAACATCCCGGGTTTCCCCATGTCCAGTGCTACATTAGATTTTTTTCTCCCCTGTCTTCATAACAGAAGCAAAAGTTTTGCCATTGCTCTGTACCTCCTGATGTTCACACCTTCCCTTTCTGAAGTATGAAGGGGCACTGCATAGCATTTGCAAGTTGGGCCTATCTGGTGCAGGGAAATGTAGTGGGTTTTTTTTTAATATAAAATTATGCTCATGGTTTTAGACACTGATGTTCTGCAGAATGTGTGTGTTTTAGTCCAAGCCAGAACAGAGTTGGTTACAGTGGGTGTGGTGTTTTGAGAACGGTTGAGAGAATACATCATGTTTGATTCAGAGTGATTTATGTGAAGTTGTGGGACAGTCCTGAATGAGGAAGGTGTGGTGTTGTTCAGATGCGGTGATGCGTAACAGTCATGCCAACTTTCGGGGCGACCCCTGGACCCCGCCGCTTAGAGCTGATCTCATTCACTAGAAAACATTTATTGGTCAAAGCACATTTCTGAAATAAGCACTGTGTTCTGTTGAAGGTGCTAAGCTGCATTTAAAAATGTACATTTTAAAATCAACCATATAAAATCTGCAATTTATGAAATGTAGTGAGCAAGCCATGGTTAGATAGAAACAGTGTCATATAAACTTGGTTGTGACAGGCAAAATTATATGTTGTTGGCTGAATAATGGCTGTGATTTAGCCTTGTGTTTCTCATCCCTAGATTTTCCGTTAAGGTGACATGATCCACAGGGTAAATAAATGAATAAAATACAAAAATAATTTGTTGCCATGATTTTTTTCTTTCTTTCATGTTTCCGGTTTCTGCCATCAGAGAAGTTGCTTCATGCTATCGCTATGTGTCATTTCACCCAGAGAAACATTCTCTATAAATTGGAATAATTGGAGGTTTGGAGGGTAAGCGTCTGTTGCAATGGGGAGGGGGTCCTTTTTCAGTGTCGGTCTGAGTTATAGAGGGCCTCAAAATGCGCAAACAACAAATTAACTTTTCATCAGAAATACTTTAGGTTGCCCACCTTCACCTCAACGTGGATTATCAGAGATTATGTGTATATAGGGCATCTCTCTTTTAAATGGCACTTCTCTAATCTCCTTATGATATGCTTGTATAAGATTTTTTTATACATTTTTTATCCATAATTCCTCTATTTTAAATGATCTATTTGAGGGGGGAAATGACAGGTCATTAGTCTGAATGGACATTTTATCTTTATCATGATGAAATTTTGTATACATTTTTTGTATAAATTACTGAATCTATCAAATATTTGAACAACATGATAAAACAAAGGAGGCTTGAGATCAGAGCTAGAGACCGGCTTTCTCTTACAAAGACTCTCACCCTTTTTGATACTTTAAACAGTGCTATTAACATCCCACATTTACATGTGAGCGTACATAAATGAGTATTTTGCAATTCTAAAGCACACAAGTTAACGGTTGTATCACCTATCTCTACATACTGAGCTGATACTTAAGTGAAGTTCCGTTTCAAATGTTCACAGGAGCTTCTCAGGCCTACAGGGCACATCCAGCTAAAGAAGTAGCTCTGAGTCATGTGACACATCCAGCAGTCCCCATTGGACCCTGACCGTGCTATGGGCCAATCATAGCACATAACTGGCGGGAGCTTCTCCCAGAGAGGGAGGGTATTTTCTTTATTGTATTCATGGTTTTGGACACTGACATGTTCCAGAATGTGCGGCGTGTTTTACTGTGAGCGAGAACAGAACAAGTTACAGTGGGTTTGATGTTTTACTGTGAGCGAGAACAGAACAAGTTACAGTGGGTGTGATGTTTTACTGTGAGCGAGAACAGAACAAGTTACAGTGGGTGTGATGTTTTACTGTGAGCGAGAACAGAACAAGTTACAGTGGGTGTGATGTTTTACTGTGAGCAAGAACAGAACAAGTTACAGTGGGTTTGATGTTTTACTGTGAGCGAGAACAGAACAAGTTACAGTGGGTTTGATGTTTTACTGTGAGCGAGAACAGAACAAGTTACAGTGGGTGTGATGTTTTACTGTGAGCGAGAACAGAACAAGTTACAGTGGGTGTGATGTTTTACTGTGAGCGAGAACAGAACAAGTTACAGTGGGTTTGATGTTTTACTGTGAGCGAGAACAGAACAAGTTACAGTGGGTGTGATGTTTTACTGTGAGCAAGAACAGAACAAGTTACAGTGGGTGTGATGTTTTACTGTGAGCGAGAACAGAACAAGTTACAGTGGGTTTGATGTTTTACTATGAGCGAGAACAGAACAAGTTACAGTGGGTGTGATGTTTTACTGTGAGCAAGAACAGAACAAGTTACAGTGGGTGTGATGTTTTACTGTGAGCGAGAACAGAACAAGTTACAGTGGGTGTGATGTTTTACTGTGAGCAAGAACAGAACAAGTTACAGTGGGTGTGATGTTTTACTGTGAGCAAGAACAGAACAAGTTACAGTGGGTGTGATGTTTTACTGTGAGCGAGAACAGAACAAGTTACAGTGGGTGTGATGTTTTACTGTGAGCAAGAACAGAACAAGTTACAGTGGGTGTGATGTTTTACTGTGAGCAAGAACAGAACAAGTTACAGTGGGTGTGATGTTTTACTGTGAGCAAGAACAGAACAAGTTACAGTGGGTGTGATGTTTTACTGTGAGCGAGAACAGAACAAGTTACAGTGGGTGTGATGTTTTACTGTGAGCGAGAACAGAACAAGTTACAGTGGGTGTGATGTTTTACTGTGAGCAAGAACAGAACAAGTTACAGTGGGTGTGATGTTTTACTGTGAGCGAGAACAGAACAAGTTACAGTGGGTTTCATGTTTTACTGTGAGCGAGAACAGAACAAGTTACAGTGGGTGTGATGTTTTACTGTGAGCGAGAACAGAACAAGTTACAGTGGGTGTGATGTTTTACTGTGAGCGAGAACAGAACAAGTTACAGTGGGTGTGATGTTTTACTGTGAGCGAGAACAGAACAAGTCACAGTGGGTGTGATGTTTTACTGTGAGCGAGAACAGAACAAGTTACAGTGGGTGTGATGTTTTACTGTGAGCGAGAACAGAACAAGTCACAGTGGGTGTGATGTTTTACTGTGAGCGAGAACAGAACAAGTTACAGTGGGTGTGATGTTTTACTGTGAGCGAGAACAGAACAAGTTACAGTGGGTGTGATGTTTTACTGTGAGCGATAACAGAACAAGTTACAGTGGGTGTGATGTTTTACTATGAGCGAGAACAGAACAAGTTACAGTGGGTTTGATGTTTTACTGTGAGCGAGAACAGAACAAGTCACAGTGGGTGTGATGTTTTACTGTGAGCGAGAACAGAACAAGTCACAGTGGGTGTGATGTTTTACTGTGAGCGATAACAGAACAAGTTACAGTGGGTGTGATGTTTTACTGTGAGCGAGAACAGAACAAGTTACAGTGGGTGTGATGTTTTACTGTGAGCGAGAACAGAATAAGTTACAGTGGGTGTGATGTTTTACTGTGAGCGAGAACAGAACAAGTTACAGTGGGTGTGATGTTTTACTGTGAGCGAGAACAGAACAAGTTACAGTGGGTGTGATGTTTTACTGTGAGCGAGAACAGAACAAGTTACAGTGGGTGTGATGTTTTACTGTGAGCGAGAAGAGAACAAGTTACAGTGGGTGTGATTTTTTAAGACGGTTGAGAGAATATACAATGTCTGAGTTTGATTCAGACTCATCTAGACATGATTGCGAGAGATTGGGCGTCATTCATGAAAGAAAGAATTTGTACGTAAATCGTTCATATTAGCAAATTTGGTCGTATTTTGGTATTCATCAATGTTTTTGTGTCTGAGATTTGTTTGCACGTACTAACAAATTTTACACCTGCTCAGGACCACGTGTACCGCGTTCGTAAATTCAGAATGCCGCTAAATGTAGCTTATGAGTGATAATTAGAATATGAATTAATTTTTATTTTCTGTTAAATTCACAAGACTAAATGTAGCCTTTGAAATACACATTGCAAACGTAATAAATTAAGATTTTAAAAAGCAAACACTTTAGATTACGCCTATAAATCAATTGTAGGCTATGAAGCAGTTTAATTAGATGCATAACGTAGTAATGAACGCTCCCAGTAGCCTACTATTTTTTCTAAACTGCTAAAAATTGAAATTCTACATGACCTTACATAGACTATGCTAATTAAAACACACATTTAACCAATGAACAAAATTTGCTTTGAAGAGGCTTGTAGCGAGGTAGCCAGAGTTGCAATTGTGGTCAACAGCTTAATCCAGCTAATGCCAGCGTATCCAGTTCCCCGACAAGATTTTATGGCCGGACCAATAAGAACGCTCCACGTCATTTGCAGGCACAGGCCCCCGAGCAGATCTGGCAGGGCGAGCAGATCTGGTACCGACAATGGTTTTTATTTTTGTGTTTTCTTTCATTTTATTAATTTATTTAATTGTATTTGTTTTAACCAAAGTTAACACAAATAGTGAAGTGCAGTGAAGGACCATTTCATCTGAGATTATTTCACTTTCCGCAAAGCAGCCTACATTACCAGCTGAGACGAGACCGCTGCGGCCCCATAGCCCAGCCAGCCTTCTCCACAGCGCACAGGCAGTGCCTTGCCCGCCCTCGGCCTTCCAATCTGAGTTTGCAGCCTGCACCCTTGCGGGTTTGGGATTGCCTGGTCGTGGCGTCGGGAGAGCCTTCATCCTCGTGCTGCTTCTCTTTTCTGGGACGGGTCCCCTTAAATAAGATTATCAACCTATCCGTTTCTGAAGGGGTTTTCCCCAGTGCATGGAAATCCACTATAGTGACACCTATCTTTAAAGCCGGAGATCCTAAGGACATGTGTAACTACAGCCCCATTAGTATGTTGCCTGCAGTATCCAAGATAGCTGAGAAATGGGTATCAGAGCAGCTAATCTCCCATTTCAATAGCAGTCCCTTTACCTTTTGTTTTCACTACACAATGTGGTCTTTTGTGAATTCATGTTGAGTTTTGACTATACAATGTGGTCTTTTGTGAATTCATGTTGAGTTTTCACTATACGATGTGGTCTTTTCTGAATTCATATGTTGAGTTTTCACTATACGAAATCGCTTCCAAACAGGTGGTCTGTGACACTAAAATAAAATAATACAGGTGGTTTGTGATACTAAAATAAAATAATACAGGTGGTTTGTGATACTAAAATAAAATAATACAGGTGGTTTGTGATACTAAAATAAAATAATACAGGTGGTTTGTGATACTAAAATAAAATAATACAGGTGGTTTGTGATACTAAAATAAAATAATACAGGTGGTCTGTGATACTAGAATAAAATAATACAGGTGGTCTGTGATACTAAAATAAAATAATACAGGTGGTCTGTGATACTAAAATAAAATAATACAGGTGGTCTGTGATACTAAAATAAAAGAATACAGGTCGTCTGTGATACTAAAATAAAATAATACAGGTGGTCTGTGATACTAGAATAAAATAATACAGGTCGTCTGTGATACTAAAATAAAATAATATTCTATCCTCCAAAATCCGGAAGACCATAGCCTGCATAAATCACTTTTGCTCATTATGATTCAAAATATATATTTGTTATATCTTTATTATATTTTTATTATATCCAAATTTCAGTATATTTCATGTGCCATGAAGATTTTTAATGATCTTCATCTGCATTTCATAGTTCATATTCAAGGGATGGTAACAGCTGTCATTTTAAGCCAGAACGTACTGATATAAATTACAATATACAGCAATTCGGGGAAGTCAAGTAGATAATTTTTCTCTGCAGGTAAAACAGGAGCCCAATGGAGCAATTATTTCAAAGACAGCTTCATCCAAACTGTCTACTAACCCACAGTAGAGCTTCCAAACTGTCTACTAACCCACAGTAGAGCTTCCAAACTGTCTACTAACCCACAGTAGAGCTTCCAAACTGTCTACTAACCCACAGTAGAGCTTCCAAACTGTCTACTAACCCACAGTAGAGCTTCCAAACTGTCTACTAACCCACAGTAGAGCTTCCAAACTGTCTACTAACCCACAGTAGAGCTTCCAAACTGTCTACTAACCCACAGTAGAGCTTCCAAACTGTCTACTAACCCACAGTAGAGCTTGAAAATGCTAATTCATCAGCGGCAGCCGTCTGAAACTGTGTTCAAAATTGTGTATATGTTATTAACTTGTATAATGTCAACTGTCTCAAGACAGTGTATGTTTGGACAGCAGCAAGTTAAGTTAAGCCTCATGTAAAATTAATTAGAAAATGCCCCCAACAACAAGACTATAATCTAGTGAACAGTGTGTATTCTTCTCTTTTTATTTGCAATTAAACTGTCCATTGTACAAAAATTAGTTAAACCATTTTGCCTAACCAGTAACTGTGTACCCCTCTCAAATGTCATCATTTCCTGTTATATACATTACATAAAGGTAATGTCCTACATGCAGTTAATGACAATAGTTAATTCAGTTTGAAAAATTATGTAAGATATATCATACACCAAGGAAGACACCCATTATAAAACTAACAATAATATTTCAACTATTAATTCCACTCCATAAGTATCTTTATGATTACTGCCGAAAGGGTATTGATGGACATTTTGCAATCTGATGGCGGTGCACAGAACAGCAGACACCAATGTTTCAAAATGTGAAATATATACAAGAAACATAGGACAGGCAATAGAAACCAAAGCAATGTATTCTGGATCAGTTTTTACAAAATAAATGCATAAAGAATTTTCCGTTAAAATACAGCATTTTCAAAAAATATCTAGAAATTCTATCTAATAGGATGTGTATAATATCAGATATGTTGCATATATTGACGTACCATATATTCTTCCAAATAAAATCATATCTACATTCATTCTGGCTGGTGTGGGGGCAGGTTTTATCTGTAAAGGGCCGGTGTGGGGACAGGTTTTATCTGAAAGGGCCGGTGTGGGGGCAGGTTTTATCTGTAAAGGGCCGGTGTGGGGACAGGTTTTATCTGAAAGGGCCGGTGTGGGTGCAGGTTTTATTTGTAAAGGGCCGGTGTGGGTGCAGGTTTTATCTGAAAAGGGCCGGTGTGGGGGCAGGTTTTATCTGAAAAGGGCCGGTGTGGGGCAGGTTTTATCTGTAAACGGCCGGTGTGGGGGCAGGTTTTATCTGAAAAGGGCCGGTGTGGGGGCAGGTTTTATCTGTAAAGGGCCGGTGTGGGGGCAGGTTTTATCTGTAAAGGGCCGGTGTGGGGGCAGGTTTTATCTGTAAAGGGCCGGTGTGGGTGCAGGTTTTATCTGTAAACGGCCGGTGTGGGGGCAGGTTTTATCTGTAAAGGGCCGGTGTGGGGGCAGGTTTTATCTGAAAAAGGCCGGTGTGGGGGCAGGTTTTATCTGTAAAGGGCCGGTGTGGGGGCAGGTTTTATCTGAAAAAGGCCAGTGTGGGTGCAGGTTTTATCTGTAAAGGGCCGGTGTGGGGGCAGGTTTTATCTGAAAAAGGCCGGTGTGGGTGCAGGTTTTATCTGTAAAGGGCCGGTGTGGGGGCAGGTTTTATCTGTAAAGGGCCGGTGTGGGGGCAGGTTTTATCTGAAAAAGGCCGGTGTGGGTGCAGGTTTTATCTGTAAAGGGCCGGTGTGGGGGCAGGTTTTATCTGTAAAGGGCCGGTGTGGGTGCAGCTTTTATCTGAAAAGGGCCGGTGTGGGGGCAGGTTTTATCTGTAAAGGGCCGGTGTGGGGGCAGGTTTTATCTGTAAAGGGCCGGTGTGGGTGCAGGTTTTATCTGTAAAGGGCCGGTGTGGGAGCAGGTTTTATCTGTAAAGGGCCGGTGTGGGGGCAGGTTTTATCTGTAAAGGGCCGGTGTGGGTGCAGGTTTTATCTGTAAAGGGCCGGTGTGGGGGCAGGTTTTATCTGTAAAGGGCCGGTGTGGGGGCAGGTTTTATCTGTAAAGGGCCGGTGTGGGTGCAGCTTTTATCTGAAAAGGGCCGGTGTGGGTGCAGGTTTTATCTGTAAAGGGCCGGTGTGGGGGCAGGTTTTATCTGTAAAGGGCCGGTGTGGGTGCAGGTTTTATCTGTAAAGGGCCGGTGTGGGGGCAGGTTTTATCTGTAAATGGCCGGTGTGGGGACAGGTTTTATCTGAAAAAGGCCGGTGTGGGTGCAGGTTTTATCTGTAAAGGGCCGGTGTGGGGGCAGGTTTTATCTGTAAAGGGCCGGTGTGGGTGCAGCTTTTATCTGTAAATGGCCGGTGTGGGTGCAGGTTTTATCTGTAAAGGGCCGGTGTGGGGGCAGGTTTTATCTGTAAAGGGCCGGTGTGGGGGCAGGTTTTATCTGTAAAGGGCCGGTGTGGGGGCAGGTTTTATCTGTAAAGGGCCGGTGTGGGGGCAGGTTTTATCTGTAAAGAGCCGGTGTGGGGGCAGGTTTTATCTGTAAAGGGCCGGTGTGGGTGCAGGTTTTATCTGTAAAGGGCTGGTGTGGGGGCAGGTTTTATCTGTAAAGGGCGTGCGTGTGTGTGTGTGCGTGTGTGTGTGCATGTGAGTGTGTTTGTGTGTGTGTGTGTGTGCGTGTGTGTGTGTGCGTGTGTGTGTGTATATATGGTGTGTGTACGTGTGTGTGCCTGTATGTGTGTGGCCATGTTTTTTAGGTCACGTCTCAGACGCTGTTTCTCAGGCAGTCTCCAGCGCGTGCTCACCCAGGCAGGGGGATTGGAAAGCAGTTTTACTGGAACATTCCGTAAAACCCTGACAAAAGCTGGATACCTAATTGGTTTTGTTCCAGGTTACCTGCCCTGGCAGCTGGGGTGGCAGCGATGAGAGGGGCCTGGGGATGGTGCTCCCTCCTCCACTCTCACTCAGAAGCCTCTCTTAAGTCTCACCATGCGCTGCCCTTGATGTTCGTCTTGTGCTCATATGCAAAGCTATCATTATCCATGCCTCCTTACAATCCTGCCTGCCATCTCTGTTACTCTCTCTGCTCCACCCTGAGGCTAGAACATGACTGCACGGTTGATCTTTCCTCCGCTACAGCTATCCTTGCTCTGTCTTGCTCTTTAAGAGTGTTCCCCCGAAAGGAACTCTCTGCTTCATGAATGCAGTAGTGCGCCTACTATTTCGCCGGAATTATTTTCTCTGTGTAGGTCAAATATAAGTGACTGTAACTGAAAATAGTCTGGCGTGCGCCAAAACCGATAATGGCGGATTGGGACAACGGACTGCCTGAGTTTAGTGGCCTAACCTGCACGCAAAACAAATAACTGAGGAATGTCACATGGAAATTTTATTAGTGAAAATATAATGTCTATAACTACCTTCTGTTTGCTTAGTTTAGAAGCTAATTAAGATGTTATTGATTCAACAAAATCCAGCTTTTAAGATATTCGCCTGGTCTGTAATGCCTAATAGAGCCTGTAAGTCTGTCTGATCAAAGTCGCATTCTGCCAGTCTCCCCTTCCTGTCATCAGAAGTCATTGGATAACCGCAGTTACCCGACTGACCAGAGGGGTCGCTATTGAGTGACGAAGTCGGGGAATCCCCACAAACCAAAACTAACTTCCCTGGGTGACATTTTATCTCATTCTGGTAGATCCTGCTAGACTCCCAGCCACAATCCTCAATGACGCCATCAGGATTCAATTCAAAACGGAGTAGCAAGGACTTTGTAAGATATTCCAAAACTTTCAGTGTTTTAATTGCAAATCATAGAATCTCATGATGTGCAGCTAGACCGACAAAATGGAAAAGCGCCAAGGTGTACAACACAGAAACCCTGATAGGGGTCATTTTGATTCTTTGATTGGCCAAAATATTTAAATAGCGGCTTTCGTCAATTTAACAAAGCAACAGTGGGGCTGTGGGTGGCTCAGTTGGTTAAAGCACGTAAGGACCCAACCAGAGGAACACCCAGAGGACCCAACCAGAGGAACGTCCAGAGAACCCAACCAGAGGAACGTCCAGAGGACCCAACCAGAGGAACAACCAGAGAACCCAACCAGAGGAACGTCCAGAGGACCCAACCAGAGGAACAACCAGAGAACCCAACCAGAGGAACAACCAGAGAACCCAACCAGAGGAACGTCCAGAGGACCCAACCGAAGGAAAGTCCAGAAGACTCAACCCGTTCAAAGGAACGTTCAGTGACCTTTTTACACATCTGTAAGCACTATGCAGTGTTTTAAACATCTGTAAGCATTGTGGACTGTTTTAAACATCTGTAAGCATTGTGCAGTGTTTTAAACATCTGTAAGCACTGTGGACTGTTTTAAACATCTGTAAACACTGTGCAGTGTTTTAAAAATCTGTAAGCACTGTGCACCGATTTAAACATCTGTACGCACTGTGCACTGTTTTAAACATCTGTACACACTGTGCACTGTTTTAAACATCTGTAAACACTGCAGTGTTTTAAAAATCTGTAAGCACTGCACTGTTTTAAACATCTGTATGCACTGTGCACTATTTTAAACATCTGTAAGCACTGTGCACCGTTTTAAACATCTGTAAGCACTGTGCACCGTTTTAAACATCTGTACACACTGTGCACTGTTTTAAACATCTGTACACACTGTGCACTGTTTTAAACATCTGTAAGCACTGTGCACTGTTTTAAACATCTGTAAGCACTGCACTGTTTTAAACATCTATAAGCACTGTGCGCTGTTTTAAACGGCTATAAGCACTGTGCACTGTTTTAAACGGCTATAAGCACAGTGCACTGTTTTAAACGGCTATAAGCGCTGTGCACTCTTTTAAACGGCTATAAGCACTGTGCACTGTTTTAAATGGCTATCAGCACTGCACTCTTTTAAACGGCTATAAGCACTGTGCACTGTTTTAAACGGCTATAAGCACTGTGCACTGTTTTAAATGACGCTTGAAAAACCTTTTGCACAGGCAGGTATTTCAATGATGTGTAGTGAGTGTCCGTCATGTGTTTATGCTAATTGTTTGAATGATCTGTGACACTTTGGAAAAGTGCTATATAAATCAAATTTATTCATTCATTCAGGGACACTGGTGATTTTTGCGTCACTCTCCAATGCGACTGGTTACTGGTTATGTCGTCAAAATTCTGAGCAACAAATCTGTTGTTGGAGTGACTGTTATGTTTCTATGCTGCCTCGCGCGAGCGCCCTTCTAATTATTTTGTATGCTAACGAGTTTCCCTCTGTTCACCTGAGACGTGATTTTGCAGACACCTGTGCTGGATTTCCCGAGAGCATATTTATTTGTGGCGTTCTTCTATCTCGAGGTTGGTTCATTTTCCTTTTGACAGTTTAGTTTTCCTTTGACTAACTTAACGCACGATGCCAGCTTTGCTGAGCTGAAGCTCATTTTTAAGTAGTAGTTTGGCTTGTGTTTCAGGTTGTATGCAGCGCTTACTATATTTTGTAGTTTGTCGTTGTTGTTGCCGTGCTGTAGGGGTGCACAGTTTCTAATTGTATTTTTGCGTGATTCCCTGTTTGGAAGCCGGTTTTGACTTTGCTTTGTGCAAGCATATTCGTGTCTGTTGTATGGCGCTTTGTTTATGCAAATAGTTGACAAACTACTCGTTTCCTAAAGGATGATTTTGGTAGTAAGCTGCTTGTGGCTACTTTGCTGAATTGTGGTCAGCTACTTGTTTTTTGTAGTACTTTTGCCTGATGTGTTTGTATAATATGGTTTTGATACACAGAAGTAGGTATAAACATGGGGACCTTGGAGGCAAATTGTCCGAGGTTTTGTTTTGTGGCGACTGGCCGTTGTGTCTCACCGTCTATTAAAATCCCGATTTCGTTGTGTGTCTTGGTTTTCTTTTTGCTCTGCCAGGAGCACACTGGCAAAGCATTGTCCTGTCAGCCAGCACCATTTTCCCTTTTTCATGATGGCTTATTTTCATATTTTAATAAACTCATTTTGTAACCGTTCCCTTTTGTGTTTGAAATCCTTTTTGTTGCGGCCCTTCGAGTCGGGGTCATAACTAACCATGAAGCCTATATGTTTGTTGAACTGAGGGGATATGATGCAATTCTGTAATGGCTTGGATATCACATGTTGTCTCCTGCTAGGCCTTTACTTTACCAATTAATATAACACCGTTACTGACAATTACTGACAAAAATATATATATTTTTTATATATGGCAATTCACGGTCGTGGATTTATGCTAATCATGAAAAAATGTGCACGCGCCTGTCATTTATGATGAATCGGAATGTATGAACATACGCACGTGAATACAAAAAAATCTGCCTTTCCGCACAGTTTGATGAATCAGGAGTCAATTTTTTGTACAAAACATGTTAGTAAATATTTAGGAACAGTTCATGAATGAGGCCCAGTGACTTCATATATTTGTAACCAGTTATAATATTTGTAATTACATAAGCTCTACCACTAACACAATGAGACCACACCAGATACAATAATATAAAAAATATTTCTATAATATTCTGCATATATCTTCATTGTTACATTTATATCAGTGTATGCCTAAAGCTTTATGGAACACAGATTATGCATGTTCTAAAATATCAGTTTTTTTTTTTTTTCATGCGCTGTCCTTGATGTAAGGAAAACATGAATGCTGTATGAATTGCAGTGGGGATAATGTATGGATTTAGCTGATGAAATCCATTCTAGCACAATATCATCAGAGAGCCTGAGCCCCCAGAATCTTATTCTGGCAACCTTAGAGATGACATAATAATCCTTGCAGGTAATTAATTTAAGAAGCAAAGAATTCATAATTCATTTGGAATATGATGCGTTGGAGTAGAGTAGGCCTTGTAGCAATGCTTTCACAAAATTACTTTTTACAGAGTTATTTATCAATTTTTCATGTTTTAAATGCATAATTTGTTCCATCTTATGTGTGTTCCCATCTTTTATATACACAAATGTCATTTCATTAAAAGTATGGCTCCAGGAACCATAGGGTGCCAGACGCCATGCATAAATATGGAATTCCCTCAGTATAAATATGGGGCAATTATAATCAAGGTGTTTCACAGCATGAATTCCATAGTGGGCTGAGATCAATTGATCCAGCATTTGTTTTATGTTTAGTAGAGCCCAACCGATGCCAGATTTTTGGGTCCGATGCCAATCCCGATTTTGGAGAGTCCTAGCCCACCGATTACCGATGTTTTAACCGATATTTTGTCAAAAAGTGCAGAAAATCTATTTGAAAAACTTATATTTTATTAAAGTTTCTATATTTGAGAACATTTAACTTATAAGCAAACAAATAAATAAAAATAAACACACAAAAGGAACTTTTTGATAGATAAAAAAAAGTAAAAGATGATATTAAATTAAATATATATTAAACTGCAATATATGAAAAGAACAATTAACTTTAATTATACAATGAACAAGCAAACAAGTAAATATAAAATACACACATGAACTGAACTTTTTTTTTAAACTGCTATTTTAGCAGTCTGGCAGCTCAGGCACCATTAACTGTTCTCTACTAGTGCTGCCACTCAAGCAGTGGCAGATTATAACTTCACACCTTGCTTTTACTCCTTTCTTTTCTAGCCATCTATAAAGAAATGTATTTTTTTTTAAATCAGTTTTTCAGTTTCAAACATGTATTTTTCTGAATATTATTATTGTTGTTATTAATTAGTTATTATTACTTATTATCTATTCTCAGTAAATTAATTATATTTTCTTATTTTATTCCTACTACATGATCTCAAAGAGACTTTATCTAGCGAGCTTGCCTATCCATAATAATTAGGTGTTGAAAAAACTACAATGCTACAATGTGACTCGATGACACACACTCGCTCGCAATAACGCATTAGTTGACACAGCCTCATTATTTCTTATTATCTATTCTCAGTAAGTTAAATGAATTATATTTTCTTATTTTATTCCTACTACATGATCTCAAAGAGCAAGACTTTATCTAGCGGAGCTAATTGGTGAATCAAGTGTAACGTTAGATGAAATTAAATTGACTGGATTAGGTTAGCCGCGCTAACTGTTGGTTGATTCACTTCTCCAACAGCAATTCTTCTCTCATGTTATCACGACGAAGCTAGATAACATGGCTTAAAATGATCTACGTTAGAAGTGTGTTATCTGGTTTTTTACTGTCTGTTTAGCTTGCTACGATGACACGTGACTAGATGACACACTCGCTTGCAATAACGCGTTGGCTATTGACATAGCATCATATAGTACCTAATATCATTATCTCACAAAAAAAAACAAATGTGTGATGCATTCAATCACCATTTTATTTTGGCTGGTTATTTATTTAAGAATACAGCGATGTCCTCTGGAAATGTAGATCCTACGCTGCTTGTTTATGTGCTCTCTGCCACTTCATAAAGGCTTGCTAGCCAGCTAGCTTGCTAAAGTTAACCAAATATGTTAGCCAGCTAGCTTGCTAAAGTTAACCAAATATGTTAGCCAGCTAGCTTGCTAAAGTTAACCAAATATGTTAGCCAGCTAGCTTGCTAAAGTTAACCAAATATGTTAGCCAGCTAGCTTGCTAAAGTTAACCAAATATATTAGCTAGCTAGCTTGCTAAAGTTAACCAAATATGTTAGCCAGCTAGCTTGCTAAAGTTAACCAAATATGTTAGCCAGCTAGCTTGCTAAAGTTAACCAAATATGTTAGCCAGCTAGCTTGCTAAAGTTAACCAAATATGTTAGCCAGCTAGCTTGCTAAAGTTAACCAAATATGTTAGCTAGCTAGCTCGCTAAAGTTAACCAAATATGTTAGCTAGCTAGCTCGCTTGATAATGAGGATTGATACACATAGTGGTCGTATAAACACATTTAATTAAAAACTTTCACATGTTCATTGTTGAGTATTATTGAGAAAAACGTGCAATCTGTGTGGAAGTGCACATAATAAATATACATAGCTTTATTGCAGCAATCGAATCTGTGCAGACAAGTCTTGCTGTGGAGAATATTAGATGAGGAACGAGTGACAAACGTCTTATTACAGAAGTAGTGCATCAGCTGCTGCAGTTCACACTTGTATTAGAGCTCCCTCTACTGGATAATTCTAGTGAATAGCAATTAGAAAATTCAAACAGACAAGTACAGGATAAATAATCAATGATTTTTTGTTTATTAAACTTATTTAAAAATCGGGACACATCGGCTGCATAACTGCCGATCCCGATGTCGTCAAAAAAGTCAAATCATGGCTGTTATATCGGCCAAACCGATATATCGGTCGGGCTCTAATGTTTAGGAGCAATTTTCAGAATTAAAATTTAATGGGAGAAGGCACAGTCCTTGAACCTAGTTTTATCTGACATTCGTCCTAAATGGACTCATCCCATGTGCACTTATCCTAAACGGACTCATCCTGTCATGGTCCGTGGTTATTTTTTCCTTTTTCGCTACAGTTCTCATTCTCTCTCTCCGGTTAGTAATCTATCAGATTTTTTTCCCACGTTCCGTTACTGGGTTTTGCTTCTCCTCGCCTATTATTCGTTTCACCTGTCCTATGATATGCTGGGTATTTAAGCCCCTCACTTCCGCTTCCCGGCGCTTCTTTGTCTTATCGACTTACATTGAGCCAGGTATAGTCAGGTACAAGCGACCTCATAATATTAAAGCTTTGCTTTATGTTTACGAGGGACTTGCTTTAGTTACATTAGTTTTTACGTTGAGGATTATTCCTCGGTTGTGCTAATTCTGTTCCACTAACTTTGTGCTGTTCTCCCTGAGTCTCCTTTGTGGTTTTATTTTCTTTTCACATTCCTACCGGCCGGAGGTGTTATTTTTCTCTTGTCTCCCCGAGTCAGCTCTAGTATTTGAGCTCGGGAGACTTTATTCTTGTTCTCACTCACTTGTGTTTTCGAGTTCGCCCATTCTTCCTGGGTTAATTATTATTATTAAATTAATTATTAAAGTATTTATTGCATTAGCGGCTTAAGCTCCTTTAGTGGTCCTTACCTTTGTGGGTGACTTGTTCTGATCCCCCCATTTGAATCTCCTCTAAATTAAACCATTACTCATCCCATGTACACTAATCCTAAATGGACTCATCCCAATGCACTGATCCTAAATGGACTCATCCCATGTGCACTGATCCTAAGTGGACTCATCCCATGTGCACTGATCCTAAATGGACTCATCCCATGTGCACTAAACCTTAATGGACTCATCCCATGTCCACTCATCCTAAATTGACTAATCCCATATGCACTGATCCTAAGTGGACTCATCCCATGTGCACTGATCCCAAACAGACTCATCCCATGTGCACTGATCCTAAGTGGACTCATCCCATGTGCACTGATCCCAAACAGACTCATCCCATGTGCACTGATCCTAAATGGACTCATCCCATGTGCACTAAACCTTAATGGACTCATCCCACGTCCACTCATCCTAAATTGACTAATCCCATATGCACTGATCCTAAATGGACTAATCCCATGCGCACTGATACTAAACGGACTCGCCAAAGTGGCTTTATTTATGTATTTGTTTGTTTATTTATCTAATTAATGAAATAACAAGGGGCAAGCACAAAGAGGAGTCAGTGACAAGCTGAATGCTAAAAGTGACACAACAGCCTCACCTGTGGACTGAGTCACCTGAGTCACCTGACCTGACAAACCAAGCACCTTACTGTCAGCTCTACACACTGACTCCTGTTTATGAATCAGTGTGACATTGACTCGTCCTTAATCTCAGCCCTTACACCAAAGGCCGCCGGAGTCCTCAATGTCCCCCTGCCTCAAACGCCCACTTCCCCTTGCCCCCCCACCCCCCTCAAAATGTGCTTCATGCCTATTTCAAGACTTCAAGATCAGTTATTTATTTAATTATAATTAATAAATAACTGGAGTAGTCCTGTTTGATGTGGAGCTCCAGTAATTAGGTCTGGAAAGTTAGTGAGCGAAAGGTGCATCCAGGTCATTGAGTGATCTCAGTGGGCAATGCCCTTCCATGCGCTGGAAGTGGAGAGAAGTGAGGGGCTTGAGGCAGGGGGAGCCGGCAGGGGCAGCGTGGGGAGACAGGGCCAGGGCTGTGGACTGAGATAATAAAATCGAGCGGGAGCTTTATAAAGGCCCTGAATAAAGTCTTCTGGGAAATATTAACCATGAGCCTTCACCAAAAGCTTTCTGTTTGTTTGTACTGGAACCACAGAGAAATAATTATTCTGTTTTAATTACTGTTTGTGAAACTACTGTGTGGCTTAGGATTCTGATAGCTCCCTTTCTCTCGCTCAACTTTGCGATACGTTCCCTTTGCCTTTGGTGTTCTAAAGATGTTTGGTGTTCTGTGGCACTGTGCAACTTATAATGTGCAGCGCAAGTACTTTATGCTTATAAAGTCTGCTGATATCTGCAGGGTTTCATACATTTACGCATATGTAAGTACAGTATGGATATTGACATTTGTTCATTCAGCATTTGGACTGAATAGAACACATATGGTTATTCTATAAATTAGTGTTCAGTTCATACGGACTATTGATTTGACATTTTTTTAAAGAGAACTGCACTAAAAAATGCAGTGTGAACTATTTTCTCAATGGACCCAGAGTTGTTCTGCCTATGAGTAAAACCCCATTGAGAAAATACCAAGGGAAAATGTTATGCTTTTATAAAAATGTATCTGTAGTCATGAAGCATGTATATGTTCGTTATATTGGTATATGTGTGTTCTAGCCTTTAGTGCCAAGTAGTTGGATGGTGTTCAGATTGCATATCATATCTTGTATTCCCTTGAACATGCACTATTGTGTCTACTTTTGGAATTAGTTTAAGGGAATGGTTTGAGCTGTACTTCCTCTCCCATTAACTTGATAATTGTAACATTTGTATTAATCGTACTATATTAGATAAAACTGATCTGTACTGTCATCACTTCTTATTGACAAATCATTTATTTACATATAACTGAATCCTACTTTGTCTATTTCATCTTGAGTTTACTGCTATTAATATAGAATAGCTTTTAAACTCAGTTCAGGAAATCACCTCTTAGGGGTCTAAAGGTTTGTATGTACAAAAACACATGTAAAACTGTTGCCACCCGCAAAAAATCATCCAAGGTGATCAACTAACGAAATGTAAAGAGGATTGCGTCTCCTGAAATTGAAAGATACGTTGATTTATTTGCCGGTTAGCCTTAATCAGTCCCACCAGGAGTTTTTTTCTGATTGTTGCCGCCTAAAATGCTTGATTTCGCGACAGCGAAAAAAAAAAGTTGCAATGCAAAGTAAAAAAAGTGCAAATAAAAATTAAATTAAATAAAAAATCATATGTAATATAAAGTTCAGTGAGAATGAAACAGTACTGTATAACAGGGGTTTTCAAAGTGGGGGCCGCCAGGGGGCGCCAAGGGGGCCAATTGGAAGGGAGAGGAAAATGGAAAATGCAAAAAAAAAAAAAAAAAATTTACATTTCAATTCATAAGATTACTGTGCCGGTTTAAAATAAGATATAAATTGTTATAAATTCTTTCATATCGAAATTAGGTCTTTGCCATGCCCTTCTTTCAATTGCAGCCAATAACTAACCGTCTGCCTGTCAGTCAAAGCGTTACGTTGAGCTGCTAACGGCCCGATTATGGAATCAAAATAGGGTCAAAAGTATTGTGTTGTGTATTAAGAAGCTGTATGTTAGATTTTTTTATATTTGCCAGTGTAATTAAAAAGTTTTTTTTTAAAGCCATTTCGCAATAGGGGGGCCCCAGCCAGAGGCTACAGCTATTTGGGGGTCCTTGGCATGGAAAAGTTTGAGAACCCCTGCTGTATAACACAACTGGAAATATTGTGGAGCTTGTGTTCTGAGTAACCATAGCCTACCAAAAAAAAAATGTTTTGTTTTATTTGTAAATTGAAATATAAAACTTATTTTTTTGGACCTGAAAATCAGTAATTCTGTGAAAAATGGTAATAGCATTTCCAAAATGGTGGCCAAGCCAAGATGGCAGCGACATATATGGGACATACATATGTTCCAGATGAGGAAATTAATCACTACAGCAAGTTTTAAATGTCTAAAAAATAATGGTGATTTTTAATGAATTTATGAATTAAAAATATATATATATTATGCTCTATAGCGCCACCATTTGATTTTATTGAGCCAATACTTTAGAGCTTCGCTCATAAGGTCAGTACAAGTATAGAAACCAAATTTAATTAATATCCATTGAAGAATTGAAGAGTTATTAGCATTTCTGTGACTAGCCATGCCCACAACAGTTTTTATTGGCTTACTGCGGTCAGGATATTTGGAATATCAGGAAAAACTCTTCCTTCATTTTTTTTCCGCTTATCTGAACAAAAGGGTGTTAGTTGCATGTTGATACGTCAAATGGTCTCGGAAGAATTCGATTTGAACAGGCAAGTGTTAAATCAAATCCAATATGGCGGACCACATTGGTCCTGATGGCAAAGTTGTTTGCCACAAACCAAGGATTATGAGGCAAAAATAATTTAGACAATAGGCCAAACGGTTCAAAAGTTATAGCCCAAAACATTCAATTTGTTTCTATAGCGCCACCATCAGGTCAATTGGGTTGAAATGCACTGTACATGTGTCCCGTCGCAGTCTCTACATGTGTGCAAAGTTTCAGCAAATGTTATCATGTGGTTTTGCTGCAATTGTAACAAATGTGCAATGTGCAAAGCAATAACAATAGGGTTCCAGCACTACGTGCTTGGACCCCTAACTCGTTTTTGAATCAAACAAGCAATACAACATCTATTATAGCATACTGTGAATAACAAGCAAATCAAAACTTTATAAAAAATAAAACCTACGATCAAATGGAAATGTGATTTTATGTGATACTTACGGCGTGAGTAGGTTTAGTGCTAGCAAGCATAGTTATGATCATTTCAGTCCTGACAAACATCTGTAACTCCCGACAGAAACTAAGAGACATCCGGTGAAACAGTTCGTAAAAACCGCCAGCTTGTTCAGTGTAACAGTAGCCTACCCTACACTAAAACAAATACCATAAAAACGGTAACATTGCTTTCACCGTTTTCTTACAGTATAACCATTCCAAGCATGGGTTAGGGTTAGGGTTATCTAACAATCTCTCAATTAAATATGGCTGTTTGCAGCTGGAATAATTTGCATAATGACTCTTGGTTGATCACCCACAAAGTGTGAAATGATACCGCGTGCAAATACTTTGGCTGTGCCCGTAAAATAACACCCTTTATTTGGGATCTTAGTAAATCGACCCCTTAGAGTCTAAAACAAAGTATGAATTAAGCCAGATTCTTAAGAGGTAAACTTTTCTTTGCCTGTTCTTTTCTGGGATATCCCCTGTAAACAACAAACGTTGTTTATGAATGTTTGAAAGTGGTCTGAAGAGGGTAGGGTAATCAACGCATGCACACCTAACATTTGCAGTCAAATTTCAAGTAGAAATGATAAACATTACATTCTGTATGTGCTGTATTTGTCTTTTTGTTTGTTTGTTTTATTAACAAAATGCTAAAAGATGTCAAGCTTGAAAGAATATATTAATTAATAACAGAATAAAGGACTCTGTATCACATCAGTTTGGGGAACAATTTAAGTTTCACTGAGGGCAGAATAAGTGACTCTATGTGAATCTACGTGCAGAGGAAATAATAGGGCGAACACTCGGAACACAAATCCTAAATGGAAACCTAAGCACCAATCGCAAGTCCCGTGTTATTCCAATGCAGAGTGATGGAGCAAAGTGGTCACCTTAATGCTCTTAAACCGATACCGGCTTCGAGGCGGAGTAAATAATAACTCGGAAGCGCAGAAACACCTGAACAGGTGTCGGCTATAATGTCAGGAAGTGGGAAACAAAATCCGGCGTGGAAGTAGAACCGGAGCAGTGAGACCACCTCCAAAGAAAAGAAGCAGCAATCTACGAAACCGTGACATTTTGCCCTTTATTTTGCTGCAATTGATTTAAATGTGATATTGTTACTTGAATGTGCATGTGTGTGTGTCTGTGTGTGTGTGGACATCTCTGCATCATATTGAACAAATGTTTATTTTTCTCATGACTATAGTATTGCTGTGCCAGGCCCAGGAGCCTGTTCTGATCCATTCTGTCTGTTAAAATAGCACTGGCCCTATCCTGACCCTCAAATGACCAAACTAAGCCCAGCATAGTTCCACTCACCCTGGGCAAGAGTTTTAAAAAAGGTAAGAAAACACCCACCTTGGCTGAAGCTGGAATGAAAGATTTGCTAATTGTTGCTACCATTCATTTCTATGAGCGTCGCGGCTAATGCTATCTCTGCAAAAACAGACTCTGGTTTACACTAGCGCCAGGTGTCTTACATTATCAAAAGGGGACCTTCAACATACTATAGATTTGCACATGACCTCTGTGGTGCATTCTGCAGAAATATACAGGCCTGGGAGCCATGGCACAGCCATGCAAAAGAGAGAAAAAATAACATTTGCAACCTTGGAGTCTCCATTAAGATTTACTGCTGTTGCGGCTTCCCTTTTTAGCAAATTAAACATAGTGTTGAGGTTGAAAAAGAACCCTGTGACTCCATGTCCCATAGGTGGGAGGGACAAACCGGCAGGGTGTGCTGGGGGGGGGGGGGCAGCTTCACACAGTTTCATGCTGTTATCGGCAGTGTAGTATAATGGTAAAGGAACTGGACTTGTAACCGAAAGGTTGCAGGTTCGATTCCCAGGTAGGACACTGCCGTTGTACCCTTGAGCAAGGTACTTAACCTGAATTGCTTCAGTATATATCCAGCTGTATGAATGGATACATGTAATAAGAAGTTGTGTAAGTCGCTCTGGATAAGAGCGTCTGCTAAATGCCTATAATGTAATGTAATGTAATGTTATTTTAGGAGGCCATGGTTAGTTATGTTTCCCTCAACAACAAAAAAAATTGCATTAAACAATGCCTATGAACTTTGAGGTTGATTTCAAAGATGTACTTACATTTGTCTCAGGTAATGACGGTTATATATTGAAGGCATACAATGAAACTCTCAAAGACTTGATGGTAAATGCAGTTCATTTAACACCGTGCTCACATTGTGGCACACACAAGTAGCATTTGAGCTAGAAATGTTCCATAAGTAAACAAATTATTCAGAGTAGATTCAAAAAGATTTTCATGTGTTGTTCAAGCAGAAAGTTGGGTTACACGTTCCTTCTAAGCAGTGGCGTACCGTGGGAGTAGAACTAGGCCTTCTGTAAACTTACCTTTAACGGATGATCACTCTCAATCTGTTTCCGTTTACTTTGCCTGATTGCCAATCAAATAATTGATTCACTCAATAACCAAGAACAATAAGTAAATTATTAGGCTACCAAGTTATTTTGAGATAGCATTATTGTTTTGTGTATCAAACTTGTGTTGCATTTGTCTATATCCACATTTATGATGACGTGTTATTATGCGAAGATTCGACTTTTAAAGGCTCTGTTCAATGTTTCGTAGATTTTCGTAAATTAGTTTTTCTAGCCTGAATAATGCGTTGCTCTGAACGTTTCGATACACTTAAGAGGCTAAATTTGAATTTATGCTTTCTAATGTTTAAATCGCTTTGACTAATTTGAGTGTCGTGAATTACATTCTTTAACGCGTTCAGATTATTGCCTGATCCTTGTTAAACAATCTCAAGTTGTCTTTTTTTCATTATCATTTATAAATCATTATAGGCTACAAATTGGTCTTGATTATTCAGATAATTGGTTTAGATTTTTGTTTGATTGTTAGGCTACTCAAGCTAAATAAACGGAAACAAGTAATCCCCACTTTTTCCAACGCACCGGCCATCGCTACATAGCCTACGTATATTTAAGTGCTACCCATTTTATGATACAAAAAAAAATACTAGCACTGCAATACTGCAAAAACTTGATATATTCATCAATGTTTGTTATTCAGTTAATAAATTGCTTGATTGATAATTAAGAACTATAAGTGGAAACAGATTGAGAGTAATATCCGTATAAAGGTAAGGTTACCGAAGGCCCTATTTTACTGCCGACGTTACGCCACTGCTTCTAAGGAACGACCGCACAAGATACAGGCTTTACCATAAAACTGCAAAAGTAATGGAGTAATTAGTACTCTGGTGCACTGCACCATCCCCTGTACAGATTTGTGGATCACACTAAGCATGACAGGAGACCATTAGACAAGTTAGTTCTGACCGTGCATTGTGATTGGCCGACATGCATTCCATGAGTGCTGATAGGCAGTATAACATCACTCGGACATCATCACCGGCCGGGGTCACTCCGCTTTGCTCACATTCTCATTGATATGATGTTGGGGGAAAATTGGAAATTTTTTTATGGAATTCCGGAACAAATATATCTGTACATCTCAATCATTACTTGCTAGATATTGTATAGGCTAGTAGAACTGTTGTAGAAAAGCAATATCACACACAAGGCCGTGCTGTCTCATGTGATATTGCTAAATTAACTATTTTTGCGCAGATAATATAATTGAACTTTATGTGTACTTCCTATTGCTAAAGGGAAAAAAACCTTACCTGTCAACACCATAAAGATGTCTGCCCCATGTCTGTGGTCCTACGTGCTGAAAGCGGCATAAAGATGTCTGCCCCATGTCTGTGGTCCTACGTGCTGAAAGCGGCATAAAGATGTCTGTGGTCCTACGTGCTGAAAGCGGCATAAAGATGTCTGTGGTCCTACGTGCTGAAAGCGGCATAAAGATGTCTGTGGTCCTACGTGCTGAAAGCGGCATAAAGATGTCTGTGGTCCTACGTGCTGAAAGCAGCATAAAGATGTCTGTGGTCCTACGTGCTGAAAGCAGCATAAAGATGTCTGTGGTCCTACGTGCTGAAAGCAGCATAAAGATGTCTGTGGTCCTACGTGCTGAAAGCGGCATAAAGATGTCTGTGGTCCTACGTGCTGAAAGCGGCATAAAGATGTATGTGGTCCTACGTGCTGAAAGCAGCATAAAGATGTCTGTGGTCCTATGTGCTGAAAGCAGCATAAAGATGTCTGCCCCATGTCTGTGGTCCTACGTGCTGAAAGCAGCATAAAGATGTCTGTGGTCCTACGTGCTGAAAGCAGCATAAAGATGTCTGTGGTCCTATGTGCTGAAAGCAGCATAAAGATGTCTGTGGTCCTACGTGCTGAAAGCGGCATAAAGATGTCTGTGGTCCTACGTGCTGAAAGCAGCATAGAGATGTCTGCCCCATGTCTGTGGTTCTACGTGCTGAAAGCAGCATAGAGATGTCTGCCCCATGTCTGTGGTCCTACGTGCTGAAAGCAGCATAGAGATGTCTGCCCCATGTCTGTGGTCCTACGTGCTGAAAGCAGCATAAAGATGTCTGTGGTCCTACATGCTGAAAGCGGCATAAAGATGTCTGCCCCATGTCTGTGGTCCTACGTGCTGAAAGCAGCATAAAGATGTCTGTGGTCCTACGTGCTGAAAGCGGCATAAAGATGTCTGCCCCATGTCTGTGGTCCTACGTGCTGAAAGCAGCATAGAGATGTCTGCCCCATGTCTGTGGTCCTACATGCTGAAAGCAGCATAAAGATGTCTGTGGTCCTACGTGCTGAAAGTGGCATAAAGATGTCTGCCCCATGTCTGTGGTCCTACGTGCTGAAAGCAGCATAAAGATGTCTGTGGTCCTACGTGCTGAAAGCGGCATAAAGATGTCTGCCCCATGTCTGTGGTCCTACGTGCTGAAAGCGGCATAAAGATGTCTGCCCCATGTCTGTGGTCCTACGTGCTGAAAGCAGCATAAAGATGTCTGTGGTCCTACGTGCTGAAAGCGGCATAAAGATGTCTGCCCCATGTCTGTGGTCCTACGTGCTGAAAGCAGCATAAAGATGTCTGTGGTCCTACGTGCTGAAAGCGGCATAAAGATGTCTGCCCCATGTCTGTGGTCCTACGTGCTGAAAGCGGCATAAAGATGTCTGCCCCATGTCTGTGGTCCTACGTGCTGAAAGCAGCATAAAGATGTCTGTGGTCCTACGTGCTGAAAGCAGCATAAAGATGTCTGTGGTCCTACGTGCTGAAAGCGGCATAAAGATGTCTGTGGTCCTACGTGCTGAAAGCGGCATAAAGATGTCTGCCCCATGTCTGTGGTCCTACGTGCTGAAAGCGGCATAAAGATGTCTGTGGTCCTACGTGCTGAAAGCGGCATAAAGATGTCTGCCCCATGTCTGTGGTCCTACTTGCTGAAAGCAGCATAAAGATGTCTGCCCCATGTCTGTGGTCCTACGTGCTGAAAGCAGCATATGACAGTGTAGGAACATTTCTGTCAATCCTCCTCTGCAGCTATGGATGTAGATTACTGGGGAGGGGCAATGTGATAATTGACTGACAAGAAGGCTCTATCGACCTCTTGCTGAGGGATTCACTGGTGCAGGTGAGAAAACTACCCGGGATAAATTGGTGTTTCTGCGAACGAGGTTCCTGTGGGCATGACCTGACAGCATAGTTACATCCAATCAGATTTCATAGTTTCTGACAGCATAGTTACATCCAATCAGATTTCATAGTTTCTGACAGCATAGTTACATCCAATCAGATTTCATAGTTTTTTGAAGTAGATTTTTTTAGATGCCCAGCGTTGATATAATTACGACATTATACTTCCTTTAGAACTGAGTTTGTCTCACACAGCCTCCAGCGGATCAAAATGTGGTCTGCAGAGAAGTGCAAATTCTCTTCCACTCACTTTTATTTGCACAATGTTCAAAGCTTGAACTAAAATAAATCTTCCCTCCTATAAAAGAGAGACGAAAGAAACAAAACATTTCTTCCAGGAATTTTCTTTTTTTTTGACTGGAGGGATATGTTTATTTGCCGAGTTTGAGGTTTGGTTGCTTTGGACTTGAGACTCACTGAGAGACGAGCTTGTTATTTGTGTCCTTGCCTGCGTGAGCAAATAAACAGCAGGATAGTGGCGCTGTATTGTTCCTGATCTCCGTGCCACATGCACGGCTTTTCATTCACTCTAAGCAAATTTAACAACAACCAAAAAATGTTTACAGCTTGTGACAAGGTGAAGCAAGTGATGACGTTTGAATAAAGTTTTTAAAAGCCACTTGCAGATACCAGCATTACTTTTACCAAGACCCAGGAATGCTAACATCTGCGGCCCAGAGATACATTGCATCTGAGAAGTCTGCCGTGGTGTTTAAACAATAGAGTGTTGCAGAGGAGTTGCCAGGACACGATCTAAACATATTTGCTCACAAGCTACAATAATATATAAACAAAATGGTGGAGTGAAGTATGTTCTATCCTAACTGCTTCTATGGTCACCCGATTAAATGCATTTCAATTTAAAACCCCCCAGAATGCACTGTGTTACTCGGACAGCAGTCGGCATACTGTGTGCCATGCAGAGAACAGCAAGAAAAGGCTATAATCCTCATCCCTGTAGAAAATATGAGCAAGACCTGCAGTCGATTACACACAAATACCGTAAATGTTCCGTCTGTTTGCATGATAAAGATAAAACCTTATTCCATTCTTTGCTTTTTATTTTCATTGTGCAATCTTTCCTCTAATTGGTTCAGTCCATGTTAGGCTTAAACCCCAGGTTAAGTGACCTCAATTCAAATATATAAATAACAACAAGAAAGAATATCCTTTACAGGGAAACCTAAGTTTACTCCCCTTCATTTTTCTGGGCTTCAGTATTCCCATAGCAGGGCTCAAAAGCTCTTTAAATGCATCACGTCTTTATGCATCACGTCTTTATGCTTCACGTCTTTATGCTTCACGTCTTTATGCTTCACGTCTTTATGCATCACGTCTTTATGCTTCACGTCTTTATGCATCACGTCTTTATGCTTCACGTCTTTATGCTTCACGTCTTTATGCATCACGTCTTTATGCTTCACGTCTTTATGCTTCACGTCTTTATGCTTCACGTCTTTATGCTTCACGTCTTTATGCATCACGTCTTTATGCTTCACGTCTTTATGCTTCACGTCTTTATGCATCACGTCTTTATGCATCACGTCTTTATGCATCACGTCTTTATGCTTCACGTCTTTATGCTTCACGTCTTTATGCTTCACGTCTTTATGCTTCACGTCTTTATGCTTCACGTCTTTATGCTTCACGTCTTTATGCTTCACGTCTTTATGCTTCACGTCTTTATGCATCACGTCTTTATGCTTCACGTCTTTATGCTTCACGTCTTTATGCATCACGTCTTTATGCTTCACGTCTTTATGCATCACGTCTTTATGCTTCACGTCTTTATGCTTCACGTCTTTATGCATCACGTCTTTATGCTTCATGTCTTTATGCTTCACGTCTTTATGCTTCACGTCTTTATGCTTCACGTCTTTATGCTTCACGTCTTTATGCTTCACGTCTTTATGCATCACGTCTTTATGCATCACGTCTTTATGCATCACGTCTTTATGCTTCACGTCTTTATGCATCACGTCTTTATGCTTCACGTATTTATGCTTCACGTCTTTATGCTTCACGTCTTTATGCTTCACGTCTTTATGCATCACGTCTTTATGCTTCACGTCTTTATGCTTCACGTCTTTATGCTTCACGTCTTTATGCATCACGTCTTTATGCATCACGTCTTTATGCATCACGTCTTTATGCTTCACGTCTTTATGCTTCACGTCTTTATGCATCACGTCTTTATGCTTCACGTCTTTATGCTTCACGTCTTTATGCTTCACATCTTTATGCTTCACGTCTTTATGCATCACGTCTTTATGCATCACGTCTTTATGCTTCATGTCTTTATGCTTCACGTCTTTATGCAGCTTCACGTCTTTATGCATCACGTCTTTATGCATCACGTCTTTATGCATCACGTCTTTATGCTTCACGTCTTTATGCATCACGTCTTTATGCTTCACGTCTTTATGCTTCACGTCTTTATGCATCACGTCTTTATGCTTCACGTCTTTATGCTTCACGTCTTTATGCTTCACGTCTTTATGCATCACGTCTTTATGCATCACGTCTTTATGCTTCACGTCTTTATGCTTCACGTCTTTATGCATCACGTCTTTATGCTTCACGTCTTTATGCATCACGTCTTTATGCTTCACGTCTTTATGCTTCACGTCTTTATGCTTCACGTCTTTATGCATCACGTCTTTATGCATCACGTCTTTATGCTTCACGTCTTTATGCATCACGTCTTTATGCTTCACGTCTTTATGCTTCACGTCTTTATGCATCACGTCTTTATGCATCACGTCTTTATGCTTCACGTCTTTATGCTTCACGTCTTTATGCTTCACGTCTTTATGCATCACGTCTTTATGCTTCACGTCTTTATGCATCACGTCTTTATGCTTCACGTCTTTATGCATCACGTCTTTATGCTTCACGTCTTTATGCTTCACGTCTTTATGCATCACGTCTTTATGCTTCACGTCTTTATGCATCACGTCTTTATGCTTCACGTCTTTATGCTTCACGTCTTTATGCATCACGTCTTTATGCTTCACGTCTTTATGCTTCACGTCTTTATGCATCACGTCTTTATGCTTCACGTCTTTATGCTTCACGTCTTTATGCATCGCGTCTTTATGCATCACGTCTTTATGCATCGCGTCTTTATGCTTCGCGTCTTTATGCATCACGTCTTTATGCATCGCGTCTTTATGCATCACGTCTTTATGCATCACGTCTTTATGCATCACGTCTTTATGCTTCACGTCTTTATGCATCACGTCTTTATGCATCACGTCTTTATGCTTCACGTCTTTATGCTTCACGTCTTTATGCATCACGTCTTTATGCATCACGTCTTTATGCATCACGTCTTTATGCATCACGTCTTTATGCATCACGTCTTTATGCTTTACGTCTTTATGCTTTACGTCTTTATGCATCGCGTCTTTATGCATCACGTCTTTATGCATCGCGTCTTTATGCTTCGCGTCTTTATGCATCACGTCTTTATGCATCGCGTCTTTATGCATCACGTCTTTATGCATCACGTCTTTATGCATCACGTCTTTATGCTTCACGTCTTTATGCATCACGTCTTTATGCATCACGTCTTTATGCATCACGTCTTTATGCTTCACGTCTTTATGCATCACGTCTTTATGCATCACGTCTTTATGCTTCACGTCTTTATGCATCACGTCTTTATGCTTCACGTCTTTATGCATCACGTCTTTATGCATCACGTCTTTATGCATCACGTCTTTATGCTTCACGTCTTTATGCATCACGTCTTTATGCTTCACGTCTTTATGCTTCACGTCTTTATGCATCACGTCTTTATGCTTCACGTCTTTATGCATCACGTCTTTATGCATCACGTCTTTATGCATCACGTCTTTATGCATCACGTCTTTATGCTTCACGTCTTTATGCATCACGTCTTTATGCATCGCGTCTTTATGCTTCACGTCTTTATGCATCACGTCTTTATGCATCACGTCTTTATGCATCGCGTCTTTATGCATCGCGTCTTTATGCATCACGTCTTTATGCATCGCGTCTTTATGCATCGCGTCTTTATGCATCGCGTCTTTATGCATCACGTCTTTATGCATCACGTCTTTATGCATCACGTCTTTATGCTTCACGTCTTTATGCATCACGTCTTTATGCATCACGTCTTTATGCTTCACGTCTTTATGCATCACGTCTTTATGCATCACGTCTTTATGCATCACGTCTTTATGCTTCACGTCTTTATGCTTCACGTCTTTATGCATCACGTCTTTATGCATCACGTCTTTATGCTTCACGTCTTTATGCATCACGTCTTTATGCTTCCATTCAGTGTATCATTTTCATACAGCGTAATTTCACAGTGTGCATTTTGCCAACGCGCTCAAAACCAGATGGCGAAGTTGTGTCATTTAAATAGCAGCTTCAGCAAATTATTAATCCAGAAAGAAATCCCCCTTCCCATTGCATTTCCGGTCACCTCAAGCTTTGGTGAGGTTAGTTTAACTTTCACCCACCTATCAAGCTTTGGTGAGGTTAGTTTAACTTTCACCCACCTATCAAGCTTTGGTGAGGTTAGTTTAACTTTCACCCACCTATCAAGCTTTGGTGAGGTTAGTTCAACAAAACATAAATATGAGGCCTTGAAGAAGCAGAAAATTGTGATAGTGAAGAAGGCTTTTACATTTTCCTGTGATAGCACTTATTGAAGGTACTATCTTACAGTGCCCAACACCTGAACCTCATATTTACATTTATTCAGGATGAGTGGATGACCTAAATCAGCCAGGATTTCTCACGAGTCTTAATGGGCACATGCCCCGTTCATGGCTATTATCTGTCTGTGTGCAACATTTAGTATAATCAGCTTCCATTATATTTAAACTCTGTTTTGTTCCCTATTAACCGCCACTGTTAACACAATTTTAATTACATTTCAAAGAAGACCTTCACCGGGTGCTTTTCAAAAGGAAGCGAATCAGAACTCTTTATCAGAAGTAGAAATCCTAATGTGGAAATGAGCAAGAAGCACAGGAAAAAAACAAGAGCTTGAGAATAATCCTATGCTCATCAAGAAATTATATATTTTTTTTTAAAGAAGCTAAATAGGACATTATATTGTTTGTAATACATGCACCCCCACAAAGAATTTCCCAAAAAATGACAGCAGGAATATCACAGGCAGGTATCCGGTAGGCTGGACAACATATATCTTCTAAAGTGTCTAAAATGGAAGTACAGGGCTACAGGAAGTTCCGGTAAAGCGACGCAGATCTGTTTACATTCCCCAGCGAAACAAAAATCAAAGCAGACGCTATTAAATCTCGAACGAAGAAGAAGTGAACGCTGAATGTTTGTTCAAGAAAAATGTAGTTATCAGCGGACTAGTACTAGTACAAGTAAAACGTTCATTGTTTCGGGTTTCATGAGATGGATATTAGGCTGGACGAGATGGTGATAACGAGGTTGTTTCTGGGGGGGACACATTTTCATGAACACCGTGTCGTGATTGGTCGAAATACCTTCCGTTCGGAGACAGCTTCCAGGGGAAGTACATACACCGGAAATCCTACCCTATAGACACTTTCGGCAGTAGTTCTTTTCCAGGCTTTTTCTCCTCGTGAGACGGAGATAAAACTGGGAACGAGGTTAGGTATCTGGTGGGGATGGGACTCCTTTCTTTGTTTCACATTGGCTTATAAATCCACTACAACAAAATAAATCAATGCTGAAAAAAAACACAAGATTTAAAAAAAAATACAAAGAAATACCACAGACCAGATTGAGTGCGTTTTATGAAATTGCATTTTAGTTAATTTTGTGAGTTTTGTTTTGTTTAGCTTTTGTTTTTGGGGGTAGTAGAGTAGGTGTGATTTATGCAAATGCTCTGACACATACTTGGACAGGATTGGATAAAGGCATATTTTCCAATCATGCAGCGAGCCCAACAAACGAAGCCCTACCTTGAGGCATCAGCTTATCTTATTTGGGGCTTTTTTAAAAGTGAGGATTAACATAAGCACCTCTGCCTTTGTGTTGCCTCTCAAAATAATTTTATCTGCAGTGCTCTCAGCAAAATTCTGCCTTTATCAGGTAACCAAATATCATCCATAACACAGGAAATATGCATTTGTGGATCCTCTTCATTAGATAAGTTATATTTAGAAATATGCCACTTCATTATGGAGAGAGAGAAAGAGAGGTGGGGGGAGATAGCACAGAGAACCAGCTCAGTTGATAAAGCAGAAAGTTAGTGGGGAAATAACTGAAAAGCAAACGGCTCACGTTGTCATATAATCTGAATGCTTCCCGCGGTCAACACTTCAATGGTCACGCTCTTTAACATGGAGTCATAACACCTTCTTTCGGCATACTGCAGGAATGCAGGTACCACTGCCTCTGTACACTGTACCACTGCCCCTCTTTAGTCCAGTTCCCATGACTACATTAGAGAGCACACTGTACCACTGCCCCTCTTTAGTCCAGTTCCCATGACTACATTAGAGAGCGCACTGTACCACTGCCCCTCTTTAGTTCAGTTCCCATAACTACATTAGAGAGCGCACTGTACCACTGCCCCTCTTTAGTCCAGTTCCCATGACTACATTAGAGAGCGCACTGTACCACTGCCCCTCTTTAGTCCAGTTCCCATGACTACATTAGAGAGCGCACTGTACCACTGCCCCTCTTTAGTCCAGTTCCCATGACTACATTAGAGAGCGCACTGTACCACTGCCCCTCTTTAGTTCAGTTCCCATAACTACATTAGAGAGCGCACTGGACTAAAGAGGGGCAGTGGTACAGTGTGCTCTCTAATGTAGTCATGGGAACTAGACTAAAGAGGGGCAGTGGTACAGTGCGCTCTCCAATGTAGTCATGGGAAAGCGCACTGTACCACTGCCCCTCTTTAGTCCAGTTCCCATGACTACATTAGAGAGCACACTGTACCACTGCCCCTCTTTAGTCCAGTTCCCATTACTACATTAGAGAGCGCACTGTACCACTGCCCCTCTTTAGTCCAGTTCCCATGACTACATTAGAGAGCACACTGTACCACTGCCCCTCTTTAGTCCAGTTCCCATGACTACATTAGAGAGCGCACTGTACCACTGCCCCTCTTTAGTCCAGTTCCCATGACTACATTAGAGAGCACACTGTACCACTGCCCCTCTTTAGTCCAGTTCCCATGACTACATTAGAGAGCGCACTGTACCACTGCCCCTCTTTAGTCCAGTTCCCATTACTACATTAGAGAGTGCACTGTACCACTGCCTCTCTTTAGTCCAGTTCCCATTACTACATTAGAGAGCACACTGTACCATTGCAACTCTTTAGTCCAGTTCCCATTACTACATTAGAGAGCGCACTGTACCACTGCCCCTCTTTAGTCCAGTTCCCATGACTACATTAGAGAGCGCACTGTACCACTGCCTCTCTTTATTCCAGTTCCCATTACTACATTAGAGAGCGCACTGTACCACTGCAACTCTTTAGTCCAGTTCCCATGACTACATTAGAGAGTGCATTGTACCACTGCCCCTCTTTAGTCCAGTTCACATGACTACATTAGAGAGCACACTGTACCACTGCCTCTCTTTAGTCCAGTTCCCATGACTACATTAGAGAGCGCACTGTACCACTGCCTCTCTTTAGTCCAGTTCCCATGACTACATTAGAGAGCACACTGTACCACTGCCCCTCTTTAGTCCAGTTCCCATGACTACATTAGAGAGCGCACTGTACCACTGCCTCTCTTTAGTCCAGTTCCCATGACTACATTAGAGAGCGCATTGTACCACTGCCTCTCTTTAGTCCAGTTCCCATTACTACATTAGAGAGCGCACTGTACCACTGCCTCTCTTTAGTCCAGTTCCCATGACTACATTAGAGAGCACACTGTACCACTGCCTCTCTTTAGTCCAGTTCCCATGACTACATTAGAGAGCGCACTGTACCACTGCCTCTCTTTAGTCCAGTTCCCATGACTACATTAGAGAGCACACTGTACCACTGCCTCTCTTTAGTCCAGTTCCCATGACTACATTAGAGAGCGCACTGTACCACTGCCTCTCTTTAGTCCAGTTCCCATGACTACATTAGAGAGCACACTGTACCACTGCCCCTCTTTAGTCCAGTTCCCATGACTACATTAGAGAGCGCACTGTACCACTGCAACTCTTTAGTCCAGTTCCCATGACTACATTAGAGAGTGCACTGTACCACTGCCTCTATTTAGTCCAGTTCCCATGACTACATTAGAGAGCACATTGTACCACTGCCTCTCTTTAGTCCAGTTCCCATGACTACATTAGAGAGCACACTGTACCACTGCCCCTCTTTAGTCCAGTTCCCATGACTACATTAGAGAGCGCACTGTACCACTGCCCCTCTTTAGTCCAGTTCCCATTACTACATTAGAGAGTGCACTGTACCACTGCCCCTCTTTAGTCCAGTTCCCATGACTACATTAGAGAGCACACTGTACCATTGCAACTCTTTAGTCCAGTTCCCATTACTACATTAGAGAGCGCACTGTACCACTGCCCCTCTTTAGTCCAGTTCCCATTACTACATTAGAGAGCGCACTGTACCACTGCCTCTCTTTATTCCAGTTCCCATTACTACATTAGAGAGCGCACTGTACCACTGCAACTCTTTAGTCCAGTTCCCATGACTACATTAGAGAGTGCATTGTACCACTGCCCCTCTTTAGTCCAGTTCCCATGACTACATTAGAGAGCACACTGTACCACTGCCCCTCTTTAGTCCAGTTCCCATGACTACATTAGAGAGCACACTGTACCACTGCCCCTCTTTAGTCCAGTTCCCATGACTACATTAGAGAGCACACTGTACCACTGCCTCTCTTTAGTCCAGTTCCCATGACTACATTAGAGAGCACACTGTACCACTGCCCCTCTTTAGTCCAGTTCCCATGACTACATTAGAGAGCACACTGTACCACTGCCCCTCTTTAGTCCAGTTCCCATGACTACATTAGAGAGCGCACTGTACCACTGCCTTTCTTTAGTCCAGGTCCCATGACTACATTACAGAGCGCACTGTACCACTGCCCCTCTTTAGTTCAGTTCCCATGACTACATTAGAGAGCGCACTGTACCACTGCCCCTCTTTAGTCCAGTTCCCATGACTACATTAGAGAGCACACTGTACCACTGCCTCTCTTTAGTCCAGTTCCCATGACTACATTAGAGAGCGCACTGTACCACTGCCTCTCTTTAGTCCAGTTCCCATGACTACATTAGAGAGCGCACTGTACCACTGCCCCTCTTTAGTCCAGTTCCCATGACTACATTAGAGAGCGCACTGTACAACTGCAACTCTTTAGTCCAGTTCCCATTACTACATTAGAGAGCGCACTGTACCACTGCAACTCTTTAGTCCAGTTCCCATGATTACATTAGAGAGCACACTGTACCACTGCCTCTATTTAGTCCAGTTCCCATTTCTACATTAGAGAGCACACTGTACCACTGCCTCTCTTTAGTCCAGTTCCCATGATTACATTAGAGAGCACACTGTACCACTGCCTCTCTTTAGTCCAGTTCCCATGACTACATTAGAGAGCACACTGTACCACTGCCCCTCTTTAGTCCAGTTCCCATGACTACATTAGAGAGCGCACTGTACCACTGCCCCTCTTTAGTCCAGTTCCCATGACTACATTAGAGAGCGCACTGTACCACAGCCTCTCTTTAGTCCAGTTCCCATGACTACATTAGAGAGAGCACTGTACCACTGCCCCTCTTTAGTCCAGTTCCCATGACTACATTAGAGAGCGCACTGTACCACTGCCTCTCTTTAGTCCAGTTCCCATGACTACATTAGAGAGTGCACTGTACCACTGCCTCTCTTTAGTCCAGTTCCCATGACTACATTAGAGAGCACACTGTACCACTGCCTCTCTTTAGTCCAGTTCCCATGACTACATTAGAGAGCGCAATGTACCACTGCCCCTCTTTAGTCCAGTTCCAATGACTACATTAGAGAGCGCACTGTACCACTGCCCCTCTTTAGTCCAGTTCCCATGACTACATTAGAGAGCGCACTGTACCACTGCCCCTCTTTAGTCCAGTTCCCATGACTACATTAGAGAGCGCACTGTACCACTGCCTCTCTTTAGTCCAGTTCCCATGACTACATTAGAGAGCGCACTGTACCACTGCCCCTCTTTAGTCCAGTTCCCATGACTACATTAGAGAGCGCACTGTACCACTGCCCCTCTTTAGTCCAGTTCCCATGACTACATTAGAGAGCGCACTGTACCACTGCATGACTACATTAGAGAGCACACTGTACCACTGCCCCTCTTTAGTCCAGTTCCCATGACTACATTAGAGAGCACACTGTACCACTGCCCCTCTTTAGTCCAGTTCCCATGACTACATTAGAGAGCACACTGTACCACTGCCCCTCTTTAGTCCAGTTCCCATGACTACATTAGAGAGCACACTGTACCACTGCCCCTCTTTAGTCCAGTTCCCATGACTACATTAGAGAGCACACTGTACCACTGCCCCTCTTTAGTCCAGTTCCCATGACTACATTAGAGAGCACACTGTACCACTGCCCCTCTTTAGTCCAGTTCCCATGACTACATTAGAGAGCACACTGTACCACTGCCCCTCTTTAGTCCAGTTCCCATGACTACATTAGAGAGCACACTGTACCACTGCCCCTCTTTAGTCCAGTTCCCATGACTACATTAGAGAGCACACTGTACCACTGCCTCTCTTTAGTCCAGTTCCCATGACTACATTAGAGAGCACACTGTACCACTGCCCCTCTTTAGTCCAGTTCCCATGACTACATTAGAGAGCACACTGTACCACTGCCTCTCTTTAGTCCAGTTCCCATGACTACATTAGAGAGCACACTGTACCACTGCCCCTCTTTAGTCCAGTTCCCATGACTACATTAGAGAGCACACTGTACCACTGCCCCTCTTTAGTCCAGTTCCCATGACTACATTAGAGAGCACACTGTACCACTGCCCCTCTTTAGTCCAGTTCCCATGACTACATTAGAGAGCACACTGTACCACTGCCTCTCTTTAGTCCAGTTCCCTTGATTACATTAGAGAGCACACTGTACCACTGCCTCTCTTTAGTCCAGTTCCCATGACTACATTAGAGAGCACACTGTACCACTGCCCCTCTTTAGTCCAGTTCCCATGACTACATTAGAGAGCGCACTGTACCACTGCCCCTCTTTAGTCCAGTTCCCATGACTACATTAGAGAGCACACTGTACCACTGCCTCTCTTTAGTCCAGTTCCCATGACTACATTAGAGAGCACACTGTACCACTGCCCCTCTTTAGTCCAGTTCCCATGACTACATTAGAGAGCGCACTGTACCACTGCCCCTCTTTAGTCCAGTTCCCATGACTACATTAGAGAGCACACTGTACCACTGCCCCTCTTTAGTCCAGTTCCCATTACTACATTAGAGAGCACACTGTACCACTGCCCCTCTTTAGTCCAGTTCCCATTATTACATTAGAGAGCACACTGTACCACTGCCCCTCTTTAGTCCAGTTCCCATGACTACATTAGAGAGCACACTGTACCACTGCCCCTCTTTAGTCCAGTTCCCATGACTACATTAGAGAGCACACTGTACCACTGCCTCTCTTTAGTCCAGTTCCCATTATTACATTAGAGAGCACACTGTACCACTGCCCCTCTTTAGTCCAGTTCCCATTATTACATTAGAGAGCACACTGTACCACTGCCCCTCTTTAGTCCAGTTCCCATTATTACATTAGAGAGCACACTGTACCACTGCCCCTCTTTAGTCCAGTTCCCATTATTACATTAGAGAGCACACTGTACCACTGCCCCTCTTTAGTCCAGTTCCCATGATTACATTAGAGAGCACACTGTACCACTGCCCCTCTTTAATCCAGTTCCCATGACTACATTAGAGAGCACACTGTACCACTGCCCCTCTTTAGTCCAGTTCCCATGATTACATTAGAGAGCACACTGTACCACTGCCCCTCTTTAGTCCAGTTCCCATTACTACATTAGAGAGCACACTGTACCACTGCCCCTCTTTAGTCCAGTTCCCATGATTACATTAGAGAGCACACTGTACCACTGCCCCTCTTTAGTCCAGTTCCCATTACTACATTAGAGAGCACACTGTACCACTGCCCCTCTTTAGTCCAGTTCCCATGACTACATTAGAGAGCACACTGTACCACTGCCCCTCTTTAGTCCAGTTCCCATGATTACATTAGAGAGCACACTGTACCACTGCCCCTCTTTAGTCCAGTTCCCATGACTACATTAGAGAGCACACTGTACCACTGCCCCTCTTTAGTCCAGTTCCCATGACTACATTAGAGAGCACACTGTACCACTGCCCCTCTTTAGTCCAGTTCCCATGACTACATTAGAGAGCACACTGTACCACTGCCCCTCTTTAGTCCAGTTCCCATTACTACATTAGAGAGCACACTGTACCACTGCCTCTCTTTAGTCCAGTTCCCATTATTACATTAGAGAGCACACTGTACCACTGCCCCTCTTTAGTCCAGTTCCCATGATTACATTAGAGAGCGCACTGTACCACTGCCCCTCTTTAGTCCAGTTCCCATGACTACATTAGAGAGCGCACTGTACCACTGCCCCTCTTTAGTCCAGTTCCCATTACTACATTAGAGAGCGCACTGTACCACTGCCCCTCTTTAGTCCAGTTCCCATGACTACATTAGAGAGCACACTGTACCACTGCCCCTCTTTAGTCCAGTTCCCATGACTACATTAGAGAGCACACTGTACCACTGCCTCTCTTTAGTCCAGTTCCCATGACTACATTAGAGAGCACACTGTACCACTGCCCCTCTTTAGTCCAGTTCCCATGACTACATTAGAGAGCACACTGTACCACTGCCCCTCTTTAGTCCAGTTCCCATGACTACATTAGAGAGCACACTGTACCACTGCCTCTCTTTAGTCCAGTTCCCATGACTACATTAGAGAGCGCACTGTACCACTGCCTTTCTTTAGTCCAGTTCCCATGACTACATTAGAGAGCACATTGTACCACTGCCTCTCTTTAGTCCAGTTCCCATGACTACATTAGAGAGCACATTGTACCACTGCCTCTCTTTAGTCCAGTTCCCATGATTACATTAGAGAGCACATTGTACCACTGCCTCTCTTTAGTCCAGTTCCCATGACTACATTAGAGAGCGCACTGTACCACTGCCTCTCTTTAGTCCAGTTCCCATGACTACATTAGAGAGCACCCTGTACCACTGCCTCTCTTTAGTCCAGTTCCCATGATTACATTACAGAGCGCACTGTACCACTGCCCCTCTTTAGTCCAGTTCCCATGATTACATTAGAGAGCACACTGTACCACTGCCTCTCCGTCTCCCTCTTGCCCTCTGGAAATTGGCCATTAAAAGAGATTTTTTTTACAGCCGAAGCTGACAGGAAACAGAACAGGAAATTATATAATGCTTCTAGAACGGAGCATTTCTCCCACGGCCAGCTGTTCTGGGCCTGACCTTCCAGTTGACTGGGATCTGTGAGGTGGCATTTTTGGCCCTTTTTACCAAGCTGAAAACCCCAGTGGTTTTTTTTTTTTTGGGGGGCGGGGGGGACTTTCTGTCATGTGACATGTGGAAAATGCTTCCTCCTAAATTTGGTTAAAAATAGATTTCCAGAAAGTCCACTAATTTCTGGGAGAAAGTTGAAGAATCTGAAATGGACATGCCATTCACGTAGACCAGTTTTTTTTGCTTACTTTTTTTTAGCTCTAATAATAATTATAATGAGTAATTATATAATTATAATTCAGCATCTTAAAATACATCATATTATATTATAATAATTTAAAGATGTAAGGATATTCTTAGAATAGAGAGACATCTGCATCATGTTTGTTGATTTTTAAAACACACAGAGATACCAATTAGAAGAAATGATAAATTGACCTTTCCTACGCTTATCTAAATTCACCTGTAAGTTAATATGTTTACCATTTCATAGAATAAATATCCATTTATAGGCAAAAAGGATAAGGGACATTATTATTATTATTATTGTTATTATTATGGCATTGAGTTATACAGGTTTGCCCTTCATTTGATATGTGTATTAATTCACAACATCACACTCATATTTATACTTTGACTGATAGACTGTCTGATCATAAAATTTAATTAAGGGGGACACAATGGCCCACGATTGGGTTTTATTTTCTTCCCCTCTTCTGACGCATTGGCACACAACACACACACTCCAATGTACCGGCACACAACACACACACTCCACTGCACTGGCACACAACCCACACACTCCACTGCACCGGCACACAACACACACACTCCACTGCACCGGCACACAACCCACACACTCCACTGCACCGGCACACAACACACACACTCCACTGCACTGGCACACAACACACACACTCCGCTGCACCGGCACACAACACACACACTCCGCTGCACCGGCACACAACACACACACTCCACTGCACCGGCACACAACACACACACTCCAATGCACCGGCACACAACACACACACTCCGCTGCACCAGCACACAACACACACACTCCACTGCACCGGCACACAACACACACACTCCAATGTACCGGCACACAACACACACACTCCCATGCACTGGCACACAACACACACAATCCAATGTACCGGCACACAACACACACACTCCGCTGCACCGGCACACAACACACACACTCCACTGCATTGGCACACAACACACACACTCCAATGTACCGGCACACAACACACACACTCCCATGCACTGGCACACAACACACACACTCCGCTGCACTGGCACACAACACACACACTCCGCTGCACTGGCACACAACACACACACTCCGCTGCACCGGCACACAACACACACACTCCACTGCACCGGCACACAACACACACACTCCACTGCACCGGCACACAACCCACACACTCCACTGCACCGGCACACAACACACACACTCCAATGTACCGGCACACAACACACACACTCCGCTGCACCGGCACACAACACACACACTCCACTGCACCGGCACACAACACACACACTCCACTGCACCGGCACACAACACACACACTCCACTGCACCGGCACACAACACACACACTCCGCTGCACCGGCACACAACACACACACTCCGCTGCACCGGCACACAACACACACACTCCACTGCACCGGCACACAACACACACACTCCACTGTACCGGCACACAACACACACACTCCACTGCACTGGCACACAACACACACACTCCGCTGCACTGGCACACAACACACACACTCCGCTGCACCGGCACACAACACACACACTCCACTGCCCCGGCACACAACACACACACTCCAATGTACCGGCACACAACACACACACTCCACTGCACCGGCACACAACACACACACTCCAATGCACCGGCACACAACACACACACTCCACTGCACCGGCACACAACACACACACTCCACTGCACTGGCACACAACACACACACTCCACTGCACCGGCACACAACACACACACTCCACTGCACCGGCACACAACACACACACTCCACTGCACCGGCACACAACACACACACTCCACTGCACCGGCACGCAACACACACACTCCACTGCACCGGCACACAACACACACACTCCACTGCACCGGCACGCAACACACACACTCCGCTGCACCGGGCCCCCAGAAGCCCTCGCACTACGAAAGAGCTGCGGCACGCTAGCGCAAGAATTTCATTTCATCCGCTTCCAGAACTGCACGCAAAAAAAGGGCACAGTACAACTTTAAATGTAATATGCATAAAGAAAGGCATGAAAATGCATAAAAAAGTAAATGAATTGCAGAGAGCCCTCGTCATGTGTTGACACTTGCGCTCTGTGCTCTTACAAAAAAATAGTGATGATAAAACACCACAAAGAAAAGCGTTATGAATTTTATTAATGACTGCAAGACAGTATGCAAAACATCAAAGGTCCACAGAAAAGATTAATGACCCCGTGTGAGACTGTTTAATTACCTCCAGCTAATTAGATTCTTGACCAAATTTTTAATATCTGCATTCCTTCTAAAGCCTAATTGAGATTCCACCATATTTATCAATCTTTCAAAAAAAAGCTTGAGTATGCTGATTTTTTCCCATTTTTACCCTCTGGTCTTTGCCTCATTTTATGGACAATTATTAAATAAATATAAGAAAAAGCATGCTTACCAAACAGAGGGAAAAGGCATTATCCTTGCTTACTTTGACTGTGGAGGGTTATCATAGCAATCTCCTGTTTATAATGAAGCACTCAAGCTAATAAACAGACTAGCGGTGCTGTAAACTCTCAATGTCATAATTCTCTTATCTGGACAGGGTTCAGAACCCCCTTGTGTGCTTTCTCAAAATTATCCTCTATTCCCTTTCTTCCTTTCCTTCTCTCTGTTCCTTGTTGGCGTCGGATAATCCCAAGCCTGCTTACCTTGGTGCAGACAAGGCCAGCCCAAACAATGCATTTGAGGAATATTTTATTCTGCCCGTGTTTGTTCGTCGCTCACTCTCATTCTACTCTCTCTTGCTGAGATTTATTTCCTCGTCACATGAGCATTTTTCCGGTGAAATACAGTGTAAAAGTAAATACAGTGTAAAAGTAGTGTGTGTAAACAGAGAGCCAGAGCGCAGCCTTTAATTGACATGATTAATATGGTCTGTGGTGTTCTGTGCAGCCGTGGTGTTGATCGGATGGCAGGGCCGAGGATTTGTTGTTCAAATGTTGTGTGTGTGTGTGTGTGTGTGTGTGTGTGTGTGTGGATGTGTGTGTGTGTGTGTGTGTGTGTGTGTGTGTGTGTGTGTGTGTGTGTGTGTGTGTGTGTGTGTGTGTGTGTGGCAGGGTTGAGGATATGGATGGAAGCTGTTGTTTAAATGTTGCCTGTTGGTCATGAGTGGCTCATACAGCTCCATCTGGTGTCTCATCTTTACTATTACAAAATTCAACACACATCTCTTTCCTTTAAATTAGATACACTGGGCTTGCACACACACACACACACACACACACACACACACACACACAAACACACACACACACACACACACACACACACACACACACACACACACACACACACACACACACACACACACACACAGACAATCAAAAACTCCCTGCAATTCAGTTATCTGATTGTATGCCTTGTCAGCTAACTTGAAGACACTAAAAGTCTTCGATAGTGCTCACTGTAGCTGTAGGTATTGTGAGTGGCTGTTCTGGTGTAGGACACATTCTAAAGGCCTTTGAGTTTCACTACATGTAAAACAGTCCATTTTACTGCACATCTAAATGGAAACAAGACAAAAGTCTGCAACGGTATTTAATGAATGACCCTTCCAATGTAAAACTGAGAAAGACAACACATGCCTGATTAATTTATACTGCCTAGCCTACTATATGAAATACATTTCATTAGTTTCTTAATTAACATCTTCAACGATACAAAAATATGTGAAAAGTATTTATTTCTGTTAAGTAAAATTTAATATTCCAAATTGTCAAAATAAACCAATAAACATTTAAAAGTAGGAGCGCTAATTAAGTCAATCAAAGTGTTTTCTGAAATGTGTTTTCTTCCAAACCGCTACATATTGCCAAAATCACACAAGGCTACCGTTACAGAAATAGCAGACATCTGCTGTTGTATTTCTGGTACCTCAGGTCCCTACCTCAATGGTAAGCTCAATGCTCCCCTGCTACATACATAAAGGCTGTATTTTCTTCTCATTTAAACTATGACAATATATATCTAAAGCACACTTGTGTACCAACCACTTGTGAGGAGATCGATGGATTTATCTCTTACATTATGAAAAGGGTTTTGCTTTGGTGATGGTTGGTTGGGGAGGGTGATGTTGGAATGGTCCTTTCTTTCTACAGGTATGGCCATTTAAGAGTTATATTAAATCGCATTCAGATGAGTTTCTACTGTACATGTCAAAAGATAGCGGCACCTTAGAAAGTGTAACTTATCAGAAGTGATTGTTAGACTGCTTGATTAACTTAAAAGCAAGTAGGAAATTAAGATAAGAAATGTTTTCATGGTATTACCTGTATGAATGCTTTTTTGTCTTGCAAATTATTTCGATTATATAATAACTTACAGTATTTTTTTAAGATAGGTGTGTTTCGTGATATCTTTTAAAGATATCATGAAAAACCTTAAATTGCCAACACAGTCATATCTCTGAGACCCGTATTTTACGCATATTTTTAAATCAAATTGGATCCACAGCAGTCCTGTAAATGCAGGAACATTCAGAAACTATTGATCCTCATCTTGACTGCTTTGCTAACGACCTGCTAGCAGACTGCTATTAACAACATGTTGCGTAACTTTGACAGTCTGCCACTAGGGGCACTGTAACTGTATCTTTGCTAGAGTTGGGCGGTGTATTGAATGACTGCACAGAAATAGCTACCTAGCTATCCCAAACCAGTTACTTAACTGTTACGTGGGTACTGTGCATAGCTAAAGACTACATTTTATTTATGTATTTCTTTATTTTAAACAAACTATTTTTTGGGCTCAATTTTGACAACAACAAAAAAAGCTCTAGCACAAGATAGCACTATTGCAGCACGGGTTGGATTAACTTCTTCAATTAATTAAATTTAAATATAATTAAGTAAATAATATTGCCTGTAGTTTTGTGGAAGGAATGGCTGCATTGTGGCCGTTCAGGTTGTCCAGATCTTTGCTGCATTTGCACGAGGCAAACTGACCATTACTATAGGAGGCCAGAAAGTGCTCCTCTCTCCAGATAAAGCAGACATTCTAAGAAGGCCCAAATAAAACATTTCCACATTGTTAGAGCAGCAGATGCACAGAGATAAAATATTAAACAAAATTATACATCATAAAAATACCCGCATGAAGCCCACAAATGTGAGAGGGGATCTTGCCTTGACAAAATAATTTACCTAAAAAATGATATAAGGGGAGGTTCCCCTGACCACACAAATAGCCCTTTAATAATAATAATAATATTTATTGTTTAGAATATGATGAAACAAAAATCCACCCTCAGCATGCATAGAAAGGAAAAAATGAATAGTAATCAGATAAAATAAGTCAGTCAAATAAAAGCAGGAATGATAAACACACACAACATTAAAAACGGATTTAAAAGCAAAGCTCTTTAAAATCAGCATATAATTTAGTGATTCTATAAACTGAGTATGGAAATATTAAAAGACAGATGAAAAGGAATAAAGCTTGAATATTGAATGAATATTGCAAGAGAACTCTCTCAGAAGAGTAAAATCCAAGAATTAAAATGAAAAAAAAAATGCACGTTTATACATACTTAAACATGTTTCATAATTCAACCTAAGACAGTATGACTTATACTATAAGTACATGACAGAGACAACGTGTTTTATGTAAGAAATAAGGCTGCTAAGCATCAGATTCCATAGCTATATTACGGCAGATTGCAATGCTGGTTGTGGATGTTTTGTATTGTAAATATACGTTTGCAGGCGATGTTAGATGTTCGGATGGGTAATATAGTCTGACCAGGTATTGTACTATCAGAGTAAGCGCTGCTTACAATATGGATCCAATGACTGGATCAGAATATGTTACCCATATGGATTTAGAATAATTTTTTTACTTCAATGACGGTTTTCTTACTTTTCAAAAATCTAAATAAGTTAAAGTTAAAGTTAAAATCTGTGGAAGGGCTTGACGGGGGGGGGGATTCCTTAGGAAAAATAAATGATTTTAAAGCCTGCATATCGCTACCATCAGCGGCTCCAATCAGAATGGTCTTCATGGATAGACGGTCCCACATTAGATAAAACGCATCAAGTTGAGTGGTGGATGCATCGCTGGACACAAACTGCACGGAAATATAATGTCATTAAATAATTGTGCATCTGAAAGCCTGACCATCGCTGCCATTAGCAGCTGTAGTTTGGAAGAGGGTTATGGCTGGAGAGGAGAATGGCGAGTATCTCCTCACACATTTGGTAAAATAACTCATGTTATTTAGACGTTCATAAATGGCTGTACAGCAGGCCTGATGAAAGCTGCATGGACAGTCGATCTCTCTCGAGCTGGAGGACCCACCCCAGTGCCAGCCTGATATGTAACTCCTCATTAGTGGGTTTACCTCCCAGCATTGAGAGAAAGGGCCTGAGAGGACGAGGGGGGGGGGGATGTTGAAGAAGGGGAGGGGTCAGGCAGAACCCTGACCCTCAGTGGCCCAAAGGCTGGCCAGTGGCGTCACCATCAATGCCAGTTCCATGGTTTTGCGCGATGCCCTTGGTGTACGAGCTGGCAGCGCGCGTGCCAAGGAGAGCACTCTCACCACGTCCTCTCCTGTTTCAGGTCAGTGAAGGGCCAGCTCTTGATTGGAGTCTATGGCAATTAGCATTTTCCCAACCGAAGCGGAAAAGCATGAGGCGATAATTGATTATGCTCATTTTAAACTCTTCAGTCAATGGCTAAGATGGGAATGGCCAATAATATGTTTTGTTGTTTTTACTCATAAAGCACAGAAATACAAACACATCTTCCAAGGCTGCGACCCATTTGTGAGTTATTTATCACCACTAGAGTGAGACAGAGAAAACAATTCATATTAGGGCTTCTTTACATCAACAACTATAAACTGAAATGCAGAAGTCATTTAAGACTTCACAATTTACAGTTATTTAGCTATTAAATTTTTAAAAAAGTGCTTTAAGTATTGTTTCAGTTCCAGCTTTATTGAGTTACTAGTTGGTGGAGATCAGGAATCTCCCAGCCTGCAATCTTTCATCCTGCAGTCTAAAAACACATTGCTCAAGGCAACACAGGTCACCTTCCAATACAAAGGACAAAGTGGCTATACTGGGCTTCCAATTCTATTTTGTTTGACTGCAAGTGGAACCAGTTTTTTTTTATTAATATTAGTTCAAAGGTCAACATTAGTGATGTCTGTTGTATCATTCTGGAAATGACAGAACGTTCTTCATAGTCACTTAGCAGAAATTTCGATAGAGCCTCAAAAAATATTAAATCATTTAAAGCTGAAATTGAGGAACGGGTTTGCAGATCTCCGGTAGATCTCCCGTCAAAAGGAAGCCCGAGCATCAATATGGCTGTGATTTAGATGAAGGATCCTCGCAAAAGGGGCCTTGTATTAATAATTGTGTATTGTGTCTATCTTGAGTGCTGTATATTTTATTTCTGCTCTGCGAACTGTCCGTTTTTATTCTTTAAACACAGACCTTGAGGAAGTGAACTGATTGGAGCTCACGTCACTGAGCCAAGAAGCAGCGATTTTATCTAAATGAAATTGTGCTCTCTCTCTCTCTCTCTCTCTCTTTCTCTTTCTCTATCTCTTCATAATGCTCGACTCCATCCTGATATATCCCATACATTTGAAGCAGTGATGGTAAATGTTAAAACTTGAAGTGACTAAGTGACTGTCTTTCATGTCAGAGCTGATGAACAGATGACATCATAGGGACACAGAGCTGATGAACAGATGACATCATAGGGACACAGAGCTGATGAACAGATGACATCATATGGACACAGAGCTGATGAACAGATGACATCATATGGACACAGAGCTGTGATGTCCAGCCGCACGTTGCTCAGAGACTCATCCGAGGTCCTCCCGGCTCCATCTGGTCTTCTCTCTGCTGTGAGTGTGATCCCTGGCCTTGCTTGTAAGACATGGCGAATTGCAGCTCCGGCATGCATCTCTCTCTACACAATCAAAGGAAACGCCATACTTGCGATGAAAGAATTGGACGTTTGAGCGGCCTGTAGTCGTCACACTTTTATTTGTGATTTGCGATCGATGCGCGTTTTTGTGAAACGCGTTTTGACAAGAAATTGCAATCTGCGAGTGCAAATCCTCGCAAATGGGTTTGTTGAAAGGAGCCCCTGGTGTCCCACCGTGTAGATAGCAGTCTGCAACACTGGGAGATGTTCTTTAAGGAACCAACTCTCCTGTCTGTGTTTGGAGGATTTGGCAAGAAACCGACCTGGGGTGCGTTTCCCCATAACGATCAATCTTAGGGTTAAGTGCGATTTCAACGATTCTACGATGGCTCTTCAATTTGTAACATGCGTTTTCCAAAACAGTTCTTAAAGCGTGAACACGCAGTCACCTCTTAAGTGCTACTTAACCCTAAATGTAAAATCTGGGTTCAGAAAGTAAAAAGTCCTCCCCAGTATTTAGTTACAATCACCTGGACTTACTAATTTGCACAATTCTTCAGCCAGGAGGTAGAACTAATTAGTGAAATCAGCTGGCTGAGTTAATGGGTGGAAGAAACACATAGCAGGACTTTTCCTTTCTGATCCCTGGATTTTTACATCTCTGTACTTCTGTCTGTGGTGCTGCTGATACGGGAGGAGGAAGGGCGATAGATTGGGAGACGCGAAACCCACTGTGATGCCCAATACATGGCCGGTTAGGCACCTCAGTCTTTTTAAATAAAACATATATCCCCACTGATTTTACTGGTCTCAATCTTAGTTATTTATAGAGCTATTTAAGTTATTTAAATAAATAAATAAACATTGTAAATATTAAGTAAACATTGTAAATAAAATCACTATAAAAAAACAATCAGTGGTTATGGTAACCGTAAAATGACAACACCTGTTACCCAAAGGTATTTTGATTTGAAAACATGACAAACACTGGTAATGACATATGAATCTTTTTGGAAGGCCACATGATCAACATTAACCCAAACATGATCAAGACTCTTCATTTACAACTATCCAAGTCTGCATTTTGAAGTACATAGCCTACTTCAGCCTCTGTTGAGTATTCACCTGAACTGTGCTAGACCTGAGATATCTTTCATCAGGAAAAATTCGCATTTGAATACACAGAACTTTGAATGAATGTGGTTCCACCTAGACTTAATTAGTCCCTTCTGAAAAACACGGTGGTACTTACGGCTCAACCCAGAGCTGTCCACGAGGCCTGTTACCGGAGAGGGGACTCTTGTCCTGTCTCATTGTGCTCTAGGTTAATCGATGGTGGTTCGGTTACTCTTAGACTAAACACATTACAATGTGCGAGACACACCTGCTTTTTATCTGATATGGAGCCCAACCCAGTGATGCGATCCAAATAAAATTTCCCCGAACCACTTCCTGTCTCTGCATACAGATTGGTCACTGGGTGACCGAGCATAATTACATTGCCAAGAAGGAGAACAACATATTTTTAATGAGCGAGTTAGGGATAAATTGTTTATAGTGCTTTTACGGATTTTGTATTCCAACTGCTCTGCATATTCGGTAAATAATTCACATAAAAAGCCGTTTGTTTCAGGACAGGAGAGAGGCGTCTGAAACATATGGGAGAGGAAGGGGAGGAGGGGGGGGGGGGGTTCACATTGAAAGCAGTGAGCAGTAAATTAATACTAACAGATGCCAGGATGTCTGGCTACTGTTTACTCTAAGGAATCCTGCATTCTTCATGTTTTGAAATAATTCTATTGTGACAATCTAAGAGTTTGGTTTAGCTTCGCTCGGAATCAGCGGCTAATTTCCAAGGTTCTGGGCGATGTTTGGCCTGTGGGATGTAACGCATTGTTTTCTCCTTTTGGAACATTTAACCTCCTTACCTTATTTTGATATAAAGTGTAAGGCTAGCGCTTGTCTTTATATGTTTAGTCGACCAAAAAAAAAGATTCTAATTTTAGATTTAGGTCCTGGTCTTGCCATTTATTCTTTATAATTTAACAAAATCAGTCGTGTCTAGTGGGTGTCTACATTACAGCGCGTGGGTTAGGCAAGGGACGTAATCAGGCCCAGAACTCATCAGAAACTAGTTCCACCCTTTCATCTCACACTGCGTGTGCTTGAATAGAATTACCATGCTTACTGTGGAGATAGACTATAATACATTAGCCTGTGGACATTCTCGTTCGCTTATTGTCTACATTACACATTGGGAGTTCCGGAACATGAAAGTGTTCCATAGTCTATCGGCAGAATGTTTTCTTTTTTCTTCTTGAGAAATTTCTGTAATCTCTAAACGTCTCTATCTGCCCGGCATCTGTGCGTGCGTGACATTTGAAGGCCTTAAAAATGACACGTTCAACCGCTACATTTCAGTTCTAACCAACACAGAAAGCACATTTTAAGAACGTAAAGGCTTCGTGAAGTGAACACCCTGAGTTTGCTCACAATAATCTGTGTGTGCAAAACATTATTAAAAAGCCAGGATCATAATTAAGTACTAAAACTGTATCGAAAGGAATGCATTTAAAAATGTAATTAATGGTTGAGTTCATTAGACAACAAAGTATGGCTGTGAAAGGAAAGCAGCGATCACGCCGGTGACGTGTGTCACACGGCCGTTTATTGCGCGTTGGCCAGGCTGCTCAGCCGCGAGTCGCAGACGCCATTTGTGTTATTTGCAGAACGGGGACATGATGAGAGATGTGGAGGGCAGATGAGAGCGCCTCTGAACAGGCTGTTTGCTTTATCGCTCCATCCTGCTCCCGGTGTCCTCGTCTCTCCTGCTCCACATCATTAGCTTTTCTTGTAAGACAACTCCCGGATCCGTGTTTCAGGGAGCACAGTGTGTCACTGGGTCCTGGAACGGCTCCCCCCGTCTGTCGACGATCCTCCGCCTTCCCGCGCCGCGCTTTCCACCATCCACATCGCCTCCCTCACATCTTTCCCCATGCATGGAACCTTCCGGCTTTACAGGAAAACATCTTATTCAGGTGGCTATGTGACTCCACAATCTCCGTCCAACTTTGGGTTATTTGGTAACCGTTGGAAGGTTTGATTTGTTCGCTTTGTGTTGAGATCACAGGTGTGCCCTTCACATGCGGGAGATCTAAAAAAGGATTCTTCCTAACAGCAACAACAATTATTTTTACCTCTTTATATAGACCTATACATTGAGAATTATACATCTAAGACTACATCAGGGCACTGTGTGTGTGTGTGTGTGTGTGTGTGTGTTTGTGTGTGTGTTTGTGTGTGTGTGTGTGTTTGTGTGCATATGTGCGTGCGTGTGTGTGCCAAATATGCTCTAATACTCCTGATAAGTAGTTTTATTTAACTATATTTGTATTATACAACCCCTAATCAAGGGTATTCAGAAGTTAAAATTATTCTTTGTCTTTGTGCATTTTAAACATGACTAAGAGTGGAGAAAGAAAACATTTCAGCGTGAGGTGCATGTCCTGCAGATTGTTCAACAGCATCTGCTTAGAAAGCACATCCATGCACTGGCCAATAGGCAGCCTGCTTAGAAAGCACATCCATGCACTGGCCAATAGGCAGCCTGCTTGGAAAGCTCATCCATGCACTGGCCAATAGGCAGCCTGCTTAGAAAGCACATCCATGCACTGGCCAATAGGCAGCCTGCTTAGAAAGCACATCCATGCACTGGCCAATAGGCAGCCTGCTTAGAAAGCACATCCATGCACTGGCCAATAGGCAGCCTGCTTAGAAAGCACATCCATGCACTGGCCAATAGGCAGCCTGCTTAGAAAGCACATCCATGCACTGGCCAATAGGCAGCCTGCTTAGAAAGCACATCAACGCACTGGCCAATAGGCAGCCTGCTTAGAAAGCACATCCATGCACTGGCCAATAGGCAGCCTGCTTAGAAAGCACATCCATGCACTGGCCAATAGGCAGCCTGCTTAGAAAGCACATCCATGCACTGGCTAAGGGGCAGCCTCCTCAGTGCTATAATGTATGCAGGGCTATTGTGACGAGAAGAAACAATAGGTAATTAAAATCTAAGGCTTACAGTCTATGTTCTGTCATCCGTGACAGTGTAAGGTGTCTTCCATCTCAACCTTAATGGAAAATAAGTCAGGTAATTGTCATTGTGCATTGCGTGTCACTATTTATTAAATGTGTAATTCATCTTCATGCAAAAGTGACTGAAACAGGTAGTGTAATTTATAATAAATAGCATGGAGATGCTCAGCGTATGCATACTTCTTAATATAGGTCACAGTATACTTCGGAATATTTATATAAAATCTCTCAGTCAAACGCAGCCACGCACGCACGCACGCACACACACGCGCACACACACACCCCACCGTGCTTTGTTCCTGCGCCTTTTTGCAGTGAAGTATCTGGAGACAAACAGTCGAAAGCATGAATAATATTTTGTGAATAGCATTTGAATGCAGCCTTGTAGTCCGTGGCTCTTTTGATGGGCTGACAGAAAGAGAGCGTTGTGTGTTTTCTTCCCCGGTTACATGGAGGCGCGCACAAAGTTAGAGGGCCGTCTCCCATGGGGTTACGTCGGAAACAGCACCTGTCAAAGCAGATGGAGCATTTAAATAAGATTATTTTGGAGGTTTGTGTAAATGCGACGCTCGGGTTCACCTGCTGTGAGCTGTAATACCTCCCCCCGTCTCTCTTCTTCCCCCAGTTTCTCTTTTAAAAACATGTCGTTCTCATTAAACAATCTTACCTCAAATGAATAAGAGATGTGCTGTTTTTACAGTCCACATTATGACTGGTTATTCCCTGGCCTAACACAGGTCATAGACAGGCAAATCGTATGTAAGTATATTGTCTATTAATGTGATATCAATTATGCTCCATTGTTACAGTTGTAATTTAGTTGATCATCAAATTCTGTGCAGAAATGAGCGACGGCCGTGGCCAAAGTGTAAAAAGCCTCTTTCATTGAAACATTCATTGGAAGCGCCTTCCTGACAAACGGTCTCCCCGGCCGTCTGTGGCTCTCCAAACTTTTTGAATAACTCTGCAAATCTCCATCCGGGTCGCCGTTAGACATTAAAAAAAAAATACACGACAAGTTCAAGGAGGTGGTGCGATTGACAGGCGGGGAGAGGGTCCGAGGAGAGGAGCCGTCCCCCCTCCCGTCCACCCCCCCCCCTCCGAGGCTCTGCTGTCACTTTGGCGGCTTCCGTGTTTCACCGCCTTTTCCCATTTCCCCCGCCGTGACCGCCAGGGAGCGCGGCGAGAGCCGGAGGTCACCGCAGACGTGTCCTCCACCGGCACGCTCCGCTCCAGTCACACATTTCTGATGACAGAATGAGAATTTCTTAATGCACTGGTGGGTTCAGCGACCAGCGTCGGACTGTCATTTATATATGTGGGCTTTTTTCCACCCCCTTTACACTGGAGGAAGAAGATGCCCTCTTGTTCTTTGCATGCTAAACTTCATTCACAGTGTCAAACACTTAAGAACTGACAAAATGCTTTTTCAGCTCACTCTCTCGGAAGAAAGAAATAAATAAGAGTCCCACCGTGGGCGGAACAAGTAAATGGAATATCAGCGAAGAGAGCCGAACAATGAACGGGAACGACTGGGAATGGGATTTTACGCACGCTCAGGACACCGGGTTTTCCCGCAAGGCCTGCGATGGGCCGGAAAACTGTCCGGTCTTCTTGCTTCCTGTCTGGGTTTGCTTATACAGGTTTAATTCGGCAAGTGGGGTGTGTGAGGGGGGACTTCAGCGGGGGAATGAGATGGGGGTGGGGGACAGATAACCCCCCACCCCACCCCCCAAAATCCTTCTTTGGAAAGCCAATGCCAGACTTGATTTCCCAGCGCAAGGCCACAAAACCCTTTGTACACACTGGCACAGTGCAGGGAGGTATCAGTTGGGCAGAAGAAACAAAGGAGCGGAGAGAAATAAAAGAACAAATGAATAAATAATGGCATTTGTGGAAATGCAAAAAAAAAAAAAAATGCCCACATGGCTCAACAAAGGACAAAAAAACTCCACGAAAAAACAAATGTCAAGATGTATTAGTGGCCCCAGACATTGAATGTCCTTGATTTGTGGGGTTTGCTGTAGCTTGCTGGTGAATGAAGGACAATTGGTCCTTGGTGTAAAGTAAATGTCTGGCTTTTAAAGACCCTCTGCATGCCAAGTCCTCGGCAGGCTGGAAACGTTACCTTCACTGTCATTCAAGCCCATCTAGACACTAATCTTCTTGGTGCAATGAAGGAGCTTAACAGCTTTGCAACTGTATCCCTTCCCAAATGTCATTATCACAATGTACTGTCTAACTGACTCAGTGCCTACATTTCTAATTTCTTCATGGAAAGTTAACGGGTCTCCTATTGACATTCAGAAAGCCTTCACCACCTCTCCCGCTTCTTGATAAATTGCCACTGTGAATTTTCTTTAAATAATTGATTCTGTTTTGAATAAACATGCGCTTGATGTAATTTGATGCAATGTGTAGATGTGCAGACGTCCTTAGCACTCTAATCAGCTCATTAGCGGGTGTTAGTGTAGTGCTTTATGAAACGCTGATGAAAGGAGCGTTGCTTTTAATGTTCCCGTTGGTTTTTGGGCGCAGTTTGGGAGGGATTCCGCGCGGGTCGCTCTCCTCTCGGGCAGATCCAGGTGAGGTGGAGCGGCGCTGTGGGTTTCACGAATCAGCAGTCAGAAGCCAGGGCGATTGTGCTCTGTAACAGAACAGAGGCCTGGATTCAGGCCTGAGTTTAACCCATCACCAAAATGAAGCCGCCAGACCTGGTGAAAACTAAAATGAATGTTGCCATTTTTATTTAGAAGTCGAAGTTAAGAATAAATGTAAATCCATGTTATTACTGTAAAATGAGGTGATACACCAGTGTATGCCATATACAGGGGTCCCATATAAAAATGGAACGTACTTCAATATATTTCAAAATCATGTGGACCTATTGTAAAAATTATGATAATAAATATATTGAAAGGCAATATATCGTGGGGGAAAAAAATTGTAATATCTGAAATTAATTTGTACATTTGCCCATATACAGTATATAATATATAGTATTTATTTCAATAACTGCAGCATATTCCATTTCCATAAAGGGCTTCTAATGTAAAGATGTTCTGTCTATAATAGGCTACTGGTCATATCAATGCCTAATTTCATCTCGTACAAAACAAGTACATGGTAAAAGGCATGACAATTGAATCAAAGTTTACTCACGTGTACACTGCGCATATAATATTATTGTCCCTAATTCATATTTCACGATGAATATTTGAATTGCGTTTGGCTCATGCAAAAGAATCATTGTATTGGATGTAATGACGATCATCATCCGCCAAAATAATAGTGGGGATAGACAAGACCACTTTAACTATGACAACTAATAATAATAATAATTATTATGATCAGCATTATCATCCTATCTTAATATTATCATCCTCACCATGACTATCAAAACAAAAATGAACCAAAAAGCTCAGTCATTTGCCAACTCAAACTAATAGCTTTGGCTGTCATAGGGCAGACAGCACAAATCGCCCTTTATGTAGTATTGGTGATATGAAAGGGCTCATTTGAAGCAAGATTGGATCAACTTTAAAATATGCAATGAATACGAGTGAACACAGTAATTTCATCACAGTGAAAATACATGAATGTATTAGTTTAACAGGATGATTACCCTCAATGTGTGTTCAAAAGCTGAGGATACAAGTTTCTCATAGATTTTCTTTTTGCACTGTAATTCCTTTTTAGAGTTAGAATTAGTAATATTACCAATATTTTGCAAAGACCAAGTTTTTAAGTCAAATATTCCCAAAACTGTACAGAAATATAATGTGGGTACATTAGTACTCAGCGAGTGCCGACATGAACAAGAGTTTTAGATGAATGACAAGGGGTCCGAAATGTTATCAATGCATGTGTTACGTGTCTCTGTCTCTGTTCCATTGATTATTGACTAGCTATTCGACCATCGTTTCAGGGTAGGCGTGGCCGAGGGTAAGGTGGAATGGAAACATACATAATTATGACACACCATAATAATTAGGGCTGCATAGAAAGCCTCAAATTGTCACACCATGGTTTCAAGAACATTTTTCCCAAGAAGCCAATCAAAGCAATCCAGTAAAATGTGAATTTTTTAATGCTGAATAATGACATAATTTGTAAACAAACCATACTACCCAGTTTCTCTCAAACTATAACAGGCTACCTGCAATAGAAACTATTTTTCTAAGTTGTACTGTATCTGGACGACAATAAGTTAATATATTTGTTCAGTTAAACTGAATAATGGCAGTAAAATATGTTTGTAAACTCAGCTCTAACAGAGACACAGGGCCACAGTAGACAGATGGCTCATTCATTTTGTCACAATATTTGACACTTATTGATATTTAACTCCAGGCCAGGATGTATTGTCAACTAACAGTTGTATATATTTTTTAAATATGTTACATCTGTAATATTTTACATCATTATATATATTTAAATATTTTAAGCGGCATATATCTGTAGAAGAAAAAGTTGTGTAGAAAAGAAATGTGAGAGCATTGTGCTAAGTGGTTTGGCATTTGTACGATACCTGAATAAGTGAAAGTCAAGCATACTATGACAGTTTATGACATTGTATTCACTTAAAAGATTTCAACACTGCTCTAATAACAGAGATATACAGACATTTTAGCTCAAAATATAACATGAGAAAATTTAATTGATTTGTTTGTTTGTTTATTACCTTGACATTGAACGTTAAAGTTGCAAGCAGAAAGTTGGGAAAAATAAGGAAAATGTTCCGTGCTCAGTATTCCGAGTTAAGCGAAAGTTGAACGATTCTAGTGGAAGAGCCCGTTCCTTCATCACGCAGGATATCTGATGATGGAGTCTCTTATTTATTTTATTTTTTTACCAGACTGTGTGGGCTGCTGTTTTAATATTGCTTGTGAAACATGATTATTACCCCTTAATGCTAAAATTACCATGGTTTTTTTTCCCCCCCTTAACGCTAAATTTTCCCTGCACTGCACCCCATGGCATTAACGTCTCTATCTCCCCATGTGTTTTCTACTTTTAAACCCCTTCCCCTGCTGTTTGAAAAATATTTCTCATTTTCCTCCCCCGTGGTGCAGAGAAATCCCCAAAGGCAAACCATTAGTGATCTCTCTGCCTTTCCCCAAACACTTACGAGCATCACCCGCACTCCACGCGCTGCCTCATTGGCTTTCGCTAAATTATGCAAATAAGGTGATGTTCAACACATATAGTTTTCTTTTTCTGCAACTGCGCAAGTTTGCACAGATTTCGAGAACAAGCGAGGCCATTAAAGGGCCTCAAACTGTCAGCAAGATTTATGCATCGATGACAAATTAGACGTTTCCTTCTTAATTTTCCAAGCGCTTTCCACAGGTTAAGTTATGTATTTCCCTTTTGGGGTATAACATCTTTTTGTAAAGTAAATTTTTAGTTTACTTTATTTTTATTTTTTTTGCTTGTTTGTGTGTGTGTGTGTGTGTGGGGGGGAGTGGGGGGGGTCGGGATTGTATAAAAATGAGCAACTTCCCAAAACTTTTTATTTATTTATATCAATTTCCATGTTAACATCCATAGCATTATGAAAAAAGGTAATTTCTCAAGCACATGAGTGCACTTTCACTATTAATTAATAATTATTATTAATTATTTTTTGCTATAATCTACTGCCATTTATTATTGGCCTAAACATCCATACATACTTACATATTATTACACAAACGTGTCATAATGCAACTGTTTTAGTTATTCACAGAAGACAAGTTAAATATTGAATGTCCTTTTCTGCCCTAGTGCACAACATACACTGCCTGGCCAAAAAAAAAGTTGCACTCTAATATTTTGTTGGACCGCCTTTAGCTTTGATTACGGCGCGCATTCGTCGTGGCATTGTTTCCACAACCTTATGCAACGTCACAACATTTATTTCCGTCCAAAGTTTCATTCATTTTTACCCGAGATCTTGTATCGACAACGGGAGTCGATAAGTCTTCTCCAGCACATCCCAAAGACTTTCAATGGGGTTAAGGTCAGGACTCTGGTGGCTAATTCATGTGTGAAAATGATTCCCCATGTTTTGTGTGATTGTGAGTGTAGAGTGTTTTGTGTGATTGTGAGCGTAGAGTGTTTTGTGTGATTGTGAGTGTCGAGTGTTTTGTGTGATTGTAATTGTCGAGTGTTTTGTGTGATTGTGAGTGTAGAGTGTTTTGTGTGATTGTGAGTGTAGAGTGTTTTGTGTGATTGTGAGCGTAGAGTGTTTTGTGTGATTGTAATTGTCGAGTGTTTTGTGTGATTGTGAGTG
>CM040398.1:4810000-5092500 GCA_022702515.1 Ilyophis sp. 1 JC-2022 | reverse complement strand
TGTAATTCTTTCTTCATGTGTGTGTATATTCAGTGTTAGTGTTACCCCAAATTGCTCCCAATGAGCAGGCCAGCACCCCGCACGGCAGCTGCCGCCATTGGTGTGTGAATGTGTGTGTGAACGGGTGAGTGAGAGGCCATTGTAAAGCGCTTTGGATAAAGGCGCTATATAAGTGCAGTCCATTTTCCATTTACTTTAATATACACCCAATCCCCGGTTGGAAAATAATCTTGCACATTCTGGTTAAGTGTTACACATAGCTCGCTAGTTCCCTCTTGAGCTGTTCAAGCGGGGGTCCATTGTACGGACCTCATACAAACGGCATGGGCCCTCCTATGGCCGATTGTGCCCTATTGGGGAAAAACTGATACTTTCCAAATTATTATACATCACCACTTCCCCACAATCATACACTTCCCCCTTTGCACAATGGTCCTGCCCATGCGCATCCTTAATCACACTTTGCTCTGTGTGTGTTATCTGTTTATTAGTTGCTCGAGGTTGTGTGCTTCTGTCTTCTTGGGCCCAATATCTGCAGAGAAACCTGACAATTTCAGTTAGTCACACAGTACTTTGTCATCTCATCTCCAATCCCCTGTAATTCTTCACAGCAGTGATAATTCGTCCCTGGAATTATCATTGGAGCTCCTGTCATAAATTCAAAAAAGGGGAGAAATTAGCAATAATTAGTGAGGCCTAGTTCAGCTCTCATTGTCAGTAGAGCTGCTTGAGAGCCACCACCCAGTTCCTGCTGGAAACAGAGAAGAATTCTTTATTAGTCTTTTCCCTTCACTTAGGGTACATTTTCACATACGGGGCAGCGTAGGATTTATCTTAAACACTAATATCTACTTTCACTTCTGAGGTAATAATTACATTCCAGGTAGCAAGGAAACATCGAATCAACCTCGCCAGCATGTCATTGGCAACAGTATCGGTCAGCAACCAACTTTCCATGATTGAGCACCCACCGGTCACTGATGTATCAGTGTAATAATAACACTGAAGTCATACTGATGAATAACATTAATTTTTACTTTGATAAATCAAATTCAGATGCGCTTTCTTTTTTGTAAACCCTCTCCCTCCTTTTATCACCTTTAGTGATAAATATACATTAAAAACATAAAAATATTCAAAATGAACTTAATCCCCTGCCTACCCGCAAATGTTTGTGGTTAATGCCAACGTTTATCAATTTATTATTTTTTCCTACCTAAGAATCCCGATATCTCACGATGGAAAATGTAATAAAGAAAGAAATTACCATCACGTTATCATGGCAACTCACACCGTGACCCTCATTGTGAAACAACCCCGTATTAGAGTTCAGTTGTTGTGACAAATTATAGATTATTCATTACCTATATACAATTATATAACATACTGTAGGACCAACTATATCAAAATGTAGTGTCAACATGAACATGTTTTTCTGTGGTATCATGAATTGCACAAAAAAGCCCATATGTGCAGAACAGCAGCACAAGGCCTCAGACCCAAGGGCAGACAACCACGCACGAAAAATGAGCTCATTATTTGTATCGAAGTGTGCTCAATGAACAATGGTCCCACGCTAGGCACCCAATATGAGCTCATCTCGACACCTGCAAATCAAGGACACACACACACACCCATACGCAGGGAAACTGCCTGTTCCTAGCCCGTCTGAAGAGATAAGCATGACACTTAGATCCTTCGAGCCTCCCGCTGTCTGGGGCGCAGCTCCAGGCTAGATCCCTTTCCGCTGAATTCCTTTCCCCAAACTCCTCTGAGTGAAAGGAAATTCAGCTTTCCTGCTTCCCAATGCTTTCTTTTCAAAAACACTGATCACAGAAAGCACTACTCGCTTACTAACTCATTCGGTTTCAGCTTATAGTGGCCTGACTGTACATTGAGCCGGGCGCAGCGGCCATGGGCTCCACTACAGGGACATCACCCAGGTGCTCCACTACAGGGAAGCCACCCTTTGTGCTCCACTACAGGGAAGTCACCCAGCTGCTCCTACAGGGAAGCCACTCAGGTGCTCCACTACAGGGATGCAACCCAGGCGCTCCACCACAGGGAAGCCACTCAGGCGCTCCACCACAGGGAAGCCACCCAGGCGCGCCACCACAGGGAAGCCACTCTTGGTCTTACTGCTGTATGCGACCCGACCGGCCGGTGACCCAGTCGATAGCGATCTCCAGTCCTGCATCTAATCAGGACCCCGTAGTAGCTGTTAACCACCCGGTTAGGAACCGACGGTCTGATCCCTATCCCACTTTGCTATGGGTATAGAAACTTTGACCGTTTTCACCAGCCTTGCCTGTTCACAGAGGTTGTCTCCCCTCTGCTAGGTGTGGACTGTCATCCACGTACCACGTACTGCCTGCACACTTACATGCGACAGCCACGCCGACTAGACGGTACCACGGCAGTATGTCTATTCATACTTCATCAGACACGGGGGCCTTCAGTCTTCTCCCCTGCACTATATAGGGTTTTTAACGTGCCCTCGGAACTTTGCAGTTCCGCCGCCGCCTGTTAGCGGCTAGGTTCGGGGGGCCTAGTCCCCTGCCTAACCACTCCCTACAAATTCCTCGGGGCCCGACCGTCGAAAAGAACATCCTTGAAAATGTATGTGTGTGTGCAGTCCGAGGAACTGACAGAGTTTATTAAATCCAAATAAAACATTTATCTTCTATCTTTACAAACATTGGTGTAAAAACTATGTAAATTGAACTACTATTGTCAAACCGTGACTAGGATGTTTCTGATATGATTAAATCATAGCATTTCATCAAAACTACCATATAAATAAGGGTCATATGTAATGCTTAATTAGGACAGGCAGAGACCTCTGCAGACCATGGAAACACCAAAAAATGGGGGGGGGGGGGTTGGAATAACACACAAGATGTCAGCTGAAGTTCATGGTGCGCTGTTATGTTTTTCTTCTGTCATTAACGGACTTTTATTTATTTATTTTTTTACGTCTTGCGGGTTCAGACTGGACTATGTGATTGAGTGTTTTTAACATATGTATGTTTTAGCCGATCAGCCTGGGTATGTATATTTGTGCTAAACCTTTTATAATAAATTACGTTATACCAGACTCTAGAATGTTGTGTCTATTTTGGAAGAAAGTTTGTATTACGTGTAGTGCAATGGTCCTGACCCCTCCCGACAGGGCGGTGATAGGTTTGTTCGATTTATCATACTTCACTAGCATGAAGCTATAACTGTATAATTATAACTATAACTGCGTGTATTATCTGCATTAACCAGAGGTTTAAAATCAGTACATTGGCCTGCATTACTTACTTATTTATTTATTTGGTAGATCAGACCTTTTTCTTCACGAGATTCGCGCTCAGAATTTTCCATGAAAATAAACTGCATATATGTATAATATCATATAATATATATGTAATGTAATAACAAATTAACTAATAACGCAAATTGAATTACACTTTCACTTCCTTCTATGTCCTTCTATCACTTTCTGTCACAATCCTATGCACGTTTCCCTCGCGTATAACTTCCACTTATCTATCTGTACTAACCATAAACTTAATCAACCGTAAACTCTGATTAAGATCTTCCACACTTCTCTGCACAACACTGTTTACACTTTCCCAGGCGGGTCTTCATTACGATGCGTCTGATCATAAATTTCACAAATCTTATAGTACACTGAGATTATAACACAAACTATTGCAAATATATCATACATTGTAGTATAGCTCCAGAGACACAGAAAATAATTGGGCACATATTTTAACTTTTTTAAGGTCTCTCCTACATGAGCTATTACGGTAATTCTGGTGGTCAGGTTACACACACTGCAAAACGGAAGCTACGGGATCTTTTAACAAAATAAACTGCTTATTTCACTCAAGGTGTAAAGGGTTCAAAGCACTGCAAGTATTTTTAGTTTTCCTTTATAAATTCACCAATAATGTGCCTTCTACCCACGTAATAACTGCTCACTTCATTACGAAGGCTACAACTCAACAAGCCAAAAGTATTTGGACGCCTTCATGCGTGCACCGTTTACTTGTCTGTTCTTCCAGTCTCTCCGCCATCGGTTTTTGGCCGTCCACGATCAACAGGACACTATAATTTGTTCAATCAGAATCCCACTTTATCACAATATACCATGAGTTAGGCTTTCCATTCACTTTTAAAATCACATTCTTCTGGATTTAACAATTTACAGGTATTTTCTTCTAAACTACTCAGCTGATTTAACATAAACACAACACAGCTCATACACAATCCATACAAGGCTGTAATCTCATACTTGTGTCGACACACATTCATTCTCTGGCCAGCACTCACACAACCCACACTTTTTCTCAGACAAAAATGGTTTGTCTGGCTCGGGGAACCATCCCAATTTATTCCACTCGGCTAAATATTTAGTCCATTTATCACGACGATTTTTCAATTCCTGGGCACATAGTTTAAAACTCAGATTGTCCCATAGTTTACGCAATATATCCGCGGTAGTCGTCATTTTTGCCTTATTCCGTAAACGTTATTTATTACTTAGATATTGACTCGTTTTAATTTCTACTTTTTACTTGTTTGATTAGGATCCACAATTTAACAGTTCTAATTAAATTAACACAACCTTATTTCCCTTAATTTATTCACCAAATATCAGTTATATTGCAGTCATTGGCTGTGATCAGCTGCATTCAGTTACTCCTTTAATTTTCTCAATGCACGTCTGCATTATCAGAAAATATTTTCACTGAATCAGTATCACGAAGGCTTACAATGACACCCACAATTTTGTTTATCCCCTTTTATCATTTTAATACAGCAGATATACAACAGATAAAAAAATAAAAAACTCAAAGACCTGTTTATGAATCAAAACTGTATTCCATGAATCAAGTCCTTTTGTATGTTTTCACTGTGGACTTTTAGCGCCTCTCTATCTATCTCACCCATTTAATGTCGATTATTTGGTTCGACGGACCTTACATTGATATCACTAGATCAATGTATCACCACAGTAATTTGCGTATTTTCGTTTCCGAGGTGCATATGCGTCGCATCACTATGTAACTTTTGATACTGGCTCAGAATCCTAAGGCTGAATTCGTTTCCAAAAGACTACGCACTTAGTATCTCAATACATAGGTCCCACAAATAATGGACCCGCAAATTTTTAATTACACACAACCAAAGAATATTTTATTCTGTGTCTTCCCTGCACTTTTTATCCTTATTCTTTGTCAAGTTGGGTCATGGAATACACCTTAATACATTTATATTCGTTCTGACAAATTTATGCAAATTAGTTCTTTTAACAAATTTTCAGATGGTTTGGTTATATCTCTCAGACATTCCTTATAAAGGTTCTGCTTACCTTGTCTTTTTAGGGGCCCCGGAATGTCCAAGAGATTAAACTGCCACCGTCTTTTCTTTTATTTTTTTATTGATCCAAGATCATCTCCCTCCTCCACGTCGGGGTCACCATTTTGTTAGCAATCAATATATTGCTTTTCGTGGTCAAGGAGGTAGATCAAAGATACTCTTCAATTCAATTCGAATGGTTAAAACACTTTGTCTTTATTGTGTCAGCTCCAGGTCTTTACATAAGAATACAATGGGTTAATACATCTGTGGTCCTCTGGAAGCGCGCTAGAAGCGCGCTCGCGCGTGCACGCTCTCGCTCGTGGGACCCCCCATCTCTGCTACTGTGGTGCTTATATACTGTATGCTAAAAAGGGGTATGTCTTCTACCTTCCATTTTCATACATCACTGGGCGTATAATTAAAACCAATCAAACGCTTAGAATTACTCGTGTTCAGCTCATGTCTTGTATTTTTCCACGAAGATAGAAACTTATGAGTTTTGGCGTTTCCTGTTTTTGCATAAACTGGCTCTGCTTTTTGTGGCAAATCCTTTATCTGAAGAATGCTGTGGCCCTCCCTCTCAAAACTCTCAGAACACAGGCCCAAGGTCACCCATTCGAAACTTAACTACCACAGACAAGTTTATACACTCTATTACAACATACTTTTTATAGAATTAAATGTTAAATTCCCACATATAGTAGTGGTATAGTAGTAATCGTAAAAGTACTAGTAGTGGTATAGTAGTAGTAGTAGTGGTATAGTAGTAGTAGTAGTAGTAGTGGTAGTAGTAGTAGCTGTAGTAGTAGTAGTAGTAGTAGTAATAGTAGTATTAGTATTAGTAGTAGTAGTAGTAGTAATAGTAGTAGTAGTATTAGTAGTAGTAGTATTAGTAGTAGTAGTAGTAGTAGTATTAGTATTAGTAGTAGTAGTAGTATTAGTAGTAGTAGTATTAGTATTAGTAGTATTAGTATTAGTATTAGTAGTATTAGTATTAGTAGTAGTAGTAGTAGTAGTATTAGTGGTATAGTAGTAATAGTAAAAGTACTAGTAGTGGTATAGTAGTAGTAGTAGTAGTAGTAGTAGTATTAGTGGTATAGTAGTAATAGTAAAAGTACTAGTAGTGGTATAGTAGTAGTAGTAGTAGTAGTGGTAGTAGTAGTAGCTGTTGTAGTAGTAATAGTAGCAGTAATAGTAGTGGTATAGTAGTAATAGTAAAAGTAGTACTAGTTGTTGTTGTAGTTGTTATGTTCTAAAATTCTGTCTGTCTGTTTTGTATTTTTTACTTGTTTATTTATTCTGATTATGTATTTATGTTTCTGATTATTTGTGGTTTCACTGTTCTGTGTTTTGTATTACTGTCACTCCTTGTCTTCGTCACACTTTTCGGGAGTCTGTGGGGATTTCGGTTTTCTCTGTATTTCCTCTGTCATGCGCTTCCTTCATTACTAATTACTTCATTGTAAATAATATTAATTAACTAACAACAACTAACATCTTAGAATTAGTGTCTACTAATCTACTAATGACTAACTTCTATATAATACTAATCTACTAACGCCATAGAATCAGGGTTTTCTACTGACTAACTAACGTCATCTTCTTTCCTCGCTGCAGCTGTCTCTCTTTCTGCCTGTTCTATCACTAATTATCTTTCTTTGGTTTCTCTTAACTACAGCTGACTCTCGTTTCCACTTTCCTATCCTGTATTGTATGCACTTGTCTTATTGGAGTCCATGTCATGTAATCTCTATGTATCTGTTTCCAGTTCATGTCTTACGTTCTCCCTTGTTATTTTATTATCTGCTCTCCTCATTGTTTCATTACGTGCACCTTGTCTCCCTCAATGTATTTATACTCTGTGCTTTCAGTCCTTTGTTGTGAGTTCCTCACCGTTTTGTTATTCTAGCTTTTTCAAAAAAATCTTCCGAGTTGTCCGTTAGTGTAATTCTGTATCTGTTCCTGAGTTTTTGTTATCCCTCATCCTTTTCCCTGTTGGTTTTTTGTTGCAGTCTTTTTGTTTTCTCTTGTTTCCCTTTACGCCTCCATGGTTTTGACTCCTGCCTGTGTTCTCGCAACCCTGATTTTGGAGTCTTAGTAACTCTGCTGTGCCTTTCCGGTTCCGACCTCTGCCTGCTCTGTGACCACTCTTTGGACGGTATTTTTTTTACCATTGCCCTGTCTCTCCGGTGTTCGACCCTGCCTGCTTCATTACGGATTGCTGCCCTGTCCCTCAATAAACTTCGGTTTTTGTACTCCCTGCCTGCTACTGGGTCCCTATTTCCACCTCACCTAACAGTAGTTGTTGTTGCAGTAGCAGCAGCATTTCTATGTGAAACCCAATCATGTATTGACCATGAAATAACCAGCACACATTCAGATTATACATGCATTGAAAGTAATGCTAATGTTGACAAGCCATTGTGTGGCATTGTGCTTTAATTCAGAAGACACTTATTAGAAAAAGTCAGGACAAGCAGATCCGCTGCACTCCTGTGCCTCACAAGCCCTTAACAATATCACCTAGTCACCTTTTCCCCTTCAAGCAAAACCCATTTCCACTGAGGCCTCAATTTGTCCCTTTTTTTACTTTTTTCGTCATGTGAAAGTATCCCTTAATTTAGCAGACTGTTTTTTTCAAACGTATTTGTTCTTTATCTGTGACTCCTGCTGAATGAATATATTTGTCCAGGCAGACTCGAGTTCCTTTTCCCTGTTGTGTTCCACCAGCATACTTCTGTCTCATTACGTGAGGAGAACCTAGTGCTACAATTCATGTTTCTGGAGGAACGGGACATGTTCAGTTGTTTGTATTTCTTAAATAGTCCCTTGGGGAGGCAGTAACATGACTAGATTTATTTATGTGTGGTTGAGTAATGGTAAAAGCCACACAAGTCTTTCCATTAATTGGGTAATAGCATGACTGTTCACTAATCCATACCGGGAAATATATAAATTGAAGTTCGGTGCCAATGCGAAAGGCCTTAGATCCCGGGAATAACAGTTAGCGCTCACATTTGTGTGATTTAACTCCACACTAGGAATAACAAAACTTTACATACACATAAAGGCCTTTAAATGCCCTTCTCAAATTATCCCGAATCTTCCATTCCAAATATTTATATTAATAAAAACGCATGCTTGTGTCCTATACTAACGCCAGCTGAGACATCACGAGGGAACATTGCATTCTGTCTCATTTTTGGTATTGTGCTCTGAATTAATCCACCTTAAACCATCCAAACCTCATCCACATTAAAGAATAAAACCTCTATCATTTTAATAACCCCTTTTATGTCCGTCTTACACTCATTTTCTTTATCTAAAAGACTGTAGCCAAAGGAAGCACGCACTTTATTGCCATTTTGTCAGCTAAATGAATAATTTTATTGTTTTGATAATGTCTGCTTTTATTCTGAGGGTCAGATTTTATTTAAATCTCTGTCCATTAGGGGCCGTGAAACACTTGGTTTTTTGATAAACAGAACCAGCGGGGGAGGGCTTGTGCAGACAGGAAATGTTGCTTCACTCTCCCACGGCCTTTGTATTAAATGTGAACCAAGTGACAGGTATACACAGCCCTCTGTTCTGTTTACATGGGAGATTTATAACAAACAAAGGATGCTTACAGTCCGCAAAAAAAGTAGGAACAATCCAGAGAGAGTTAGAGAAAGAGGGAGAGGTAGAGCCGTCGAGACGTGAGGACCAGATGTATCCAGAACACAATGTTCTCGTGTGTGAGACCACAGAAGACCTACTGCTAAAAATAAGGGTTACAGCTACCCTTTTCCTGTGCTTCAGGTATTGGTTATTAGTATGCATGGTTAAGATTATAACGGTTCTAGAAATGTCAAATCTGCCAGACAATACATTTTATGGGAATTTAAAAATAAATAAATGACATGCATCAAAATTACTTGTGAACTAGGAAAGACCACTTGAGGAATATAATATTCAGAATATCAACTATGTAATAATTGTTAATTAAAGATCCATTGTATGTTTCTTTGTTTGTTTCAATGGGTTCCCCAAGTCCCATTTGTAGAGCAGAGCGAGTCAGCCGTTGCAGACGCATATCTCTATCGCCAATCTGAAGGCGTACAGTGTTTCCAGCTGTGGTCGCCATGCGTTTGTCTGTGTACCGCCATCTCTCCCCTCGTGTCACGGCGGGATTCCCCATGAGTATATCTGTTTCCCACAGGAAGTCTCTCTGCTGGCCCAACCTGGCTCTGCTGTGTATACAGCCGTATGGCGGTATTATTGCGTTCTACCAGAATCTCCTCTGGGGACCCCCCCCCCCCCCCGCCCCCCATAAGGTATCTCACAAGAGAACAGAAGCATTCAGATCCTGACTCCAGTTTACTAAACCAATCTTCCATGTTTTACATCGGATTCTTTCATTGTCCTTCCCTTTGACAAACAAAATGGCAACTTTCTATGAGCGGCAATTGAATTTTTTTGTGCAAAGTCCAGTCATTTCAGTTGGCCTCGTCAATACTGCAGCTAACCAGCTAATCCATATGTTTAGTGTTGAACAGCTACCAAGCTGATTGACTTTCTCAAAAATTAAAAGGGTCTCAGGGTAACGATGACAAGTATCAAAGTAACAAATTTTAATAAAAGGACTAGAGCTACAGGTAAAAGAAGTAAGGAATAATCCAGGACAAGGTGCGCATTACAGGGTTTTAACGTGCGACACTGAGGTGAATACATAACAGCTGACAGGAACAGGTGATCATTAATTGGTTAATTTTTATTGCAATTAAACAAGAATAATAAGAATAGTAGCCTTTCAAAACTATAGCCTAGGCTATATGTACAGGTGCAGCTCAAAAAATTAGAATATCGTGAAAAAGTTCAATATTTTTTGTCACTCATTTCAGAAAGTGAAACTCATATATTATATAGATTCATTACACATAGAGTGAAATATTTCAAGCCTTTATTTCTTGTAATTTTGATGATTATGGCTTACAGCTAATGAAAACCCAAATTCAGTGTCTCAGAAAATTAGAATATTTTGCTTTAACATATTTTTAAAGTATCATATTTAATATTTTGTCGCATATCCTTTGCATGCTGTTACTTCCTGAAGTCTGTGACCAATCAACATCAAAAGACTCTCGATATCTTATTTTCAGGTACTGTTACCAGCGATACTATAACCTCTCTGCATTTGAACTTATCTCTGATCTCTATGAGAATTGGGGTGTAAGACTAGATTCAGCTGTAAATTACGCTGGTACAGTATGGAACACATGACTGGCGAAATGGCTGTACGTCATCAAGGGTCTAAGGTATCAAACGAGCCCCAAACCATCACTCTGCGGCCAGATATGGAGTAGATGTGGATGGATCCCTTTAAGGGTTGTTTCTCCTGACTTTTTTCCACATAGAGTTCTATAGGAAAATGAGTCAGGAGAAATAACCCTTGCAGTGATCCATCCACATCTACTCCATATCTGGCAACAGAGTGATGGTTTGGGGCTCGTTCAATAGCTCAGACCCTTGATGACTTACAGCCATTTAGCCAGCCATGTGTTCCATACTGTACCAGTGTAATTTACAGCTGAATCTAGTCTCACCCCCAAATTCCCATAGAGATCAGCCATTCAGAGGGGCAGGGTGACACATCTGGGGCTCCGGGTTGTTTGTTGCAAAGGTTCGAGCAGCAATACTGCTGACTGTAGTTACTCTGAGAGGTTTTTGTTTTGAAAAGCTTGTCGAGAGCCCTTTGGGCTGAATAATATGTAATGAAATTATATGGCTCTTCATTTAGTTATCCTTTAGGAGAGGTTCACTCCATTTACTAACGTACTGTACCCTTGTTCTCCAAGGTGCTCCATCTCATTTAAAGTGTGTATATGACAGTGAAATCAAAACCTACCCAGTTCAATTAAACATTCAATTCTGAGAGAAAGGCCTGTGTGTTGTGACAATAATCTTACTATACCCAACAGAAAACTCTGAACAAAAATCATTGTTAAGACGTGTGTTACTGATGCACTACAAATACTACTATACTATAATAAACTATAATTACAAATGGGGATATATTATCCTATTATAAAAAATCCTTAAGAATATCATTGTAGAAATGTTCTTGCCTTCTTCTATTAAACGCTACCAAGAATCTATTTGTACAAAGTGTGCGCTGTTAAGATTTGTATTTGAATACTTGGCAGGTTATATGAATTGAGTGTGGAGCCGCGCTTCATCCTTATTGTGGCCCAGTCCTGGAAAGCCTGAGCGGGAGCAACAATGAAGCTCATGGCGTGATGAAAAGACTGAAAATAGGATTTAAAATGGCTGGGCCAGAATTTAGACTTCTTCCTTCTGTGATAAAAGTGCGACATAATCTCCAAATGCATTTCTTAAATATTAAGTTTCTTTAAAAAAATTAAAAAAACAGGGCTCAAAGCAGGCTTCTTAATCTAATAAATTGATTTGCAGTGTTCTCTAAAGTACCAACTGACAAATGTATAGATTCCCTGTAGTTTGTCCTCGCCATCCTTTTCCAGCTTAATGCGTTACATCGCGTTTAAAGAGCGACGCACGCCCTGGTAGTTTCTCCGCTATTTTCAGCCTGTACAGTGACTATTCATCTGGGTCCCGCCGATGGTCACCTAAGGATTAAGGGCTATGCTCGTATAAGCTCTGTTTTTACAATTTTTATTCTTTGACCAAAAGCCTCAATTCTCCTGAGACAAGGCATTAACATCACTAGCAAATGAAAAACAGATTATCCTTGGATATGAACTCCCATGGTCTTCAATTGCTGGACAGCTGTACTAAAATGAACAATAAGCGGTTGACTTGGGGTCCGTAGCCGGTATCATCTGCACCAGCAGATTGTGCAGAAAGGAAATAAGATCCAGTCACTTCACAGGCCCATTATAACACCATGCGGGCTCAGTGTAAAAAATAGAGTTAATCTGAGGCCCAACAGACCAGCGGCTCATTTCTAAGTAGCATGTTTTCGGTACGGGGGATAGATTTACCACCCATGGCTCCATCCGGCACATCTGAAATATGTCGCCCGCTTTTACAAAAATAAAAAAGAAAGAGAAAAAAGAATTGATTTTAATCCAATTTCCAAAGTCTAGCATGAAAAGAGCAAAGAAGAAAAAGAGGAATGCACCGGAATGCCTCGTTTAGACTCAGTCGGAGAAGAGGAATTTGTGGGGGTTTTTTACGGCTTTTTTAAAAAAAGGATGAATCGCTCGTACCCGAACAGAGGAGAACAGGTGTAAGTCAGGAGCGCTTGCAGCCGAGTGAATAGTTGGATGTGGACAGAGGTCCCGGTGGTGGAAAGATATGTGAAATGCAGAATGCTGCCATTCCTTCTTGGAAGGAGGGGACTCATCGGGGACATTCTCACAGAAAGCCTTTGATGGATGCCACTTGACACTGGAAGGCTTTGCGGATGTCTCTGTTTCGGGGCACAGGGAGGAGAAGGACTTCCCCTGGATTTGGCCAGCTGGCTGAGCCTATCTCTAGCCCAGCAGAAGGCTCGAGGGACAGCGCGGATATTCGCCCGTCCCCCGTCCCGGTACTTTGTTCTGGCTCTGCCCCACCAGGGAAGCATGTTCCCCGCGCTGAAGACCAGGCAGCCCTGGTATCTCTATCTGTGCTCAACAGGGGGCAGTCACGTTCTCCCAACACACCAACAAAGAGAACGCACACAAGTCATATGTATAAAGAAATTTTGGTCCGTCTCAACGCACCTTTGTGGGGTATAGTGGTTACCTTGGCGAATAGACAGGTGCACGCGTGGTAGCGCTCCTGCGGGAATGAGGAAAGGAGCCGAGGGCTGATTGCAATTCCCCGCTCATTTATTACAGAGATGACCCTCCCGACAAAAGTCAGCGTGGAAAATTAAACAAATGTAAAATCCGCAGGGAAAAAACACGGCCATTTTGTATTCCAAAACATCTGCTTTTAGAAACTGCACAACAGCCAAACCCCTGAAGCCCTGTGTTCAACACACCTACTGCTTCCTAGGAATAAAATAATCCTTTCCTCGGAAAACGCAGCGCAGAATCAAACACTGCATTGTGGGTCAGGGAACTCACATTTTTGTTGAAGTACACGGCTTGGAGAGATTGAGGGTTTTTAAAGTGGCCGACGTGACTTCATCTGCGTGGTTAAAGGAGTGTCTGTATCAGCATTCCGGTCTCCTAAACAGTGTGTGACCGCTCGCTCGCTCGCCTGCTGTGGTCTCGTGTCCGTCTGCTGTTTGTGGCCGTTCTGTCATTTGTCAAATTTTGGTCCCTTTCGTGAGACGACAAGCGAAAGATTTGTGGAGAGTGGTATAAATAACCGGGGCCCTGTGTGAGCCTGTGATTAAGGCCTCGGCACACCACAGAACGAATGGAAGAAATCAACAGAAATAGTTGCAACCTGTGTTCTCAGAGTCGTTGTGGCCGGGGCGCGTCGACCCCCAGGGCACCGCGAGTATGCCGTCCCACTGCCAAAGGAATGTTCGCTCTCGTCTTTTTGTTACGCTACGGCTTATATTATCGATTTCATCCAGTCACTGATCAATAACTATTACTACAATAATAACTATTACTACAATAACTGGTTATGATGTGATGTTAACACAGAGTGCAAATACTCTTGATACGAGTCGAAAATATCAGCTACAGAGGCACCAAGAGAGCAGAAAAGCACCAAAACAAGAGACATCGAGAGCTGGTCCACAGTTATCCCAGAATTCCCTGGTATAAAAATGTCCAGTCCCCAGTCCTGACCAGCCAGTGACCCACTGGGACCCTAGCCACAGTCAGCAGGACCAGTGCAGATGTCCAAAAATGACTTCTCCAATCAAACATTTTATTTGTAATGTGTAATATTTTGTGCAAAAATAATGTTTAGCAAGAAGCAGTGTTCTCTGCCTATTTATTTAATGATTTATTTTGTAGTAACTTGCTAGTCCCTTGTCTCGCCTCTCAGCAATTATAATGTAAGCAAATTGCTGAAAGGCTAGTTGCTAACTATCTCCCAGAAATGTAACTCAAGCACAACTCCAAGGAAGGTGGAGCTGATCTCCACTGAGGCCCAGTTCTTCAGAGAGACTGTGGACTGCAGGGGAGTGATACTGTGGTTTTTAATTTAATAATACATCCTGTGCCCTGTAGGTGCCATTTTGTGCCAACAGTTGCATTTATCAAGGGTTTCCAAACTGGAGTCTGGAGACCTCAGAGATCCATGATAGTGTCCCAGGGGTTCCTCAATAAAATCAAATCACTATATTCCCTTTGAAACATATTAGTTTTTTTTCCCCCAAGTTCAATATTTTGACTTTAAATATAAAATTGATATACAGTGTTAAATTTTGATATAGAATTGAACTTGTGAATTTTTATTATTTTGAATGAGACTGGCTCACGCATCCTTGATAATACTGTAATCACAGTAATTGTGCATTATTTATATTGCACTGAACAGCTGAACGTCTTATACGGTTACATGATGTCGTGGCACCATAACTTAGAAATGCTTAAATGTGCTCATGTTTTAAGTAGCCAGTCAATAACATGGTCATGTGTTGACCGTGGTACTGAGATGGCCGTTCTCTGCCACAGGGTGGCCATTGGGGGTCCAGAGAAACCCCTGGCCTATATCATATACTGTAACATTTTTGTAAATTCTTTTTGAAATCACCTATCTGGCCAATGTTCTCAGATGACTGGATGTTTCACCATGAGCACCATTTAAAACATTGTAGCATGCGAGTTAGAAAAATTGTGTGTGTGAAGAAAATTGTTCCTGATGGTGTTCAACTCACAATTCACAAATCATCCAAAAGTGATTCTGAGCTGTCCGCTCTGGAACACAGACAAATAAAACTGTAGTATAATAAAAATTTATGACAAAAAATATATATTTTAAGTGAGATAAAAGCTACAAAGGTCAGGAAATTAAAATGAGCACCACCAAAACAAACATGTCTCTCGGTACAATGAGGTATTTCCTGACTGCTATACAGGTCTGTAGCCATGTTAGTCTACTGTATTCCAAACAACATGCAGGTCTACTCATCACTGGACACAGATTGCTTCAACCCTCTCAAAAACCCTTAGAGTAGGTACTCTCACACATGATAGTGTCCTGCACAAAAATCATTTGTAGCCTACTTTTCCCTATTCCTCCTATGGTCAAATCAATGAATATAAAAACTATACTGATATACTGGTAAGCTTACATTTATTGCATGCATTAGGCTGTACAATATACTTAAAGCCCCAGCCACATTTTTTTGTGATTGCCTTCTAATTAGGTTAATTTGGGTCTTGTGGACATACAATATGCATATACTTTTTATTTTTTTTAAATTACTTTGTGAATTCCAGAGATACAGGTGTCTTTTGCCCTCGTTTTTGGATTGAAGTTGGGCGGTACTATAAGTGGGATTTGTGACGTCACTAATCCCATACCAATCACAAGACTGAGTCGCTTGTACCTCCCACCAGCATTTGTAAAAACTAATGCTTCCCTGCATGAATGCCTTACTCGAACACAGCCAGTGAGTTAGCTAGCCCTGTGGATTTCAGTAACGTTGCGTGTATCTTAACGTTAGATATTAATGTCACATATGCCTTCTCATCACTGCGGTCGACGGTGCTGGGTGCGCTTTTTTTTTTAAGGCACAGAGCTGAAGCGGAGCTTTAGTTTACAGGGTAACCAACCAAACAGTTCCATGGCATTCATAGACTGTATAAGAATACGTTCGACATGGGAGCTACCCAACATCAACTAGCTAGCTAACTAGCAACAATACCCACGTCTTTATTGTAAGAAACAAATGTAATAAAGTTAAGAAGTGTGGTTTATTATTACATGGAAACGTAGTATGTTGAAACCCACCATGCCGTCACCACCTGTGAAGCCAGAGAACGCGGGTTACCTGGCTGTGGAATTTCTACACTCACGATTGCAGATTTACCGATTACCTACATGAACACGCTTTGCGACATGCGTACATGGCTTGCAATTGCGATTTCTATGTGAAACACTCCAAAAAGTGCAGGAGAAATTAATCGCAGTTCGCAGCTCGCACGTCGCAACTTTTGTGAAACGAGCCCCTGTTTAGTCAGATATGTTTTTTAAACGGAGTACTCGAAATACCTCATTATACTGAGAAACATGTTTGTTTTGGTGGTCTCGCTTTAAAAAAGTTTGTCCAAAATGTCCATGGTTTTTACACCGGGAGGTGTACATTTCCTATGTAATCATTATAACTGCTGCACACACATACACTTGAGCTTTGAACAAACAAAACTGAAGATTACTGCCAATGATAAAATTACAAATAACGTAACACAGTACACATAAAACAAATTGTGTAATGACAGACAACAACAGATATAATGTAGCCTAGTTAATTTGTTTTTAAATATGAGCCTAATACACTGCTCAAAAAAATGAAGGGAACACTTAATCATCACAGTATAACACCAAGTCAATTAAGCCAAACCGGTCATGCTGGGTGATGTTGCAGGCAGCATAACGATCGCCACGGCGTCTCCAGACTCTTTCACGTCTGTCACGTGCTCAGTGTGAACCTACTCTCATCTGTGAAGAGAACGGGGCGCCAATGGCGAACCTGCCAATTCTGGTGTTCTCTGGCAAATGCCAATCGAGCAGCTCTCCTCGTGTAATGGCCCATCTCCCGGTATCTCCTCCACGCTCTTGAGACTGTGCTGGGAGACACAGCAAACCTTCTTGCGACGGCACGTATGGATGTGCCATCCTGGAGAAGCTGGACTACCTGTGCAACCTGAATGGACTGCAGGTACCGCCTCATGCTACCAGTAGTGACAAGGGCACTAGCAAAATGCAAAACTAGAGAAAAATCAGTCAGGAAGGATAAGGAGAGAGAAATGGTCTGTGGCCACCACCTGCAAAACCATTTACTTTTTGGGGGTTGTCTTGCCGTTGCCTCTCCTGTCCATCTGTTGTCACTTTCATTTGCACCAAAGCAGGTGAAATTGATTCACAATCGTTTACGCTTCCTAACTGGACAGATCGATATCCCATACTCTAGCCATACTTTATCGAACATACCCTTCCCTGGCATTAAACTGTGCTGTAAGGTTTCTGAAGTGATAAGTTAACGTCAGCTAGCTGAATCAATCCTTCCCAGCATGCTATCAATAGCGTGGCCGACTGCAGTGGACTTTTCCTCTGTGTCGTGGGAGACATCGTTGTGCTTTTATCGTGCTTTTTTCAAAATTACGCAAATTCTGGGATATTGCCTGGTAGGTAGCATGTACCTTAACAATGTTTGGAGGTTAAAAGCTGGTGTGACATCTCACATTGCTTATATTAAGGACTTTGTGAATGCCTATACACTTCCTGGTAAATCCAATCCAGTCTTGAGGTAACTATGGTAACTGTCTGACTGACAGTTCTCATTGATACGCCTACAAAACGAGGTGAACTTGTACAATGGGAAATTTGGGCATATAAAAAGGAGTTTTATAGTAATTATTTTCTTTCTGTTACCACTGCTCGAGTCTGCAAGCTTTTCGCCCACTTTCTCTGGGTTGTTTTTGGTTTGGCATATATTCGCCAGGAAGTTTTGTCTTCCTTTTTTAGTTCTCCTTTCCCCTATCAGTGGTTTTTCACGTTTGTGGAGAACTTTAGGAATCACCTATCAGTCGCGTGTGGTCCTCCGCACCCCCTCCCTCACAGCTAACGTACCTTCGTAGATGGCTAGCCGCGTTGCTGGACTTGTAAGCCTATAGCCGACTTTATTATAGCCTACTCATGCAATGCAGGTGTTTCATGAAGAGTTGTAGAGAACAGTTTTAATGTCCTAGCAATCATGCATTCTGCCTGCCTAGCTTTGTCACTAAGATAGCACAGTTTGTGGTGTTTTGTCGGTGTGGAGCTGAACTGTCGTAGGCCTATGGCAGCGGTAAAAGAACTGCGCTCACATGAAGATTCGTGCCGGGTGGTTTTTACAATTTTCAGTTAGCATATTTGGTGGCTAGTGTTTCGGATCGCCCATGTTAAGTCAATGGGGCCGCGTAACTGCATATCGGGGTTTGCCCTTCCCCGACATTAGGATGTTTTTTGTTAAGCAATTGGTGGTGTAGAATTTGAGCTATGTTTGTGAACAAAAAAGTTTTAATCTTTAAGCTAATTTTTTAAGTATCCCACCAAATGAAAACGGCCGAACTAGTATTTCCCATTTTTGGTGTGTGCTGAGATATCGGTGTGATGAGACACCTTGCCAAATATTCTGAAAATCAGTGCTGTAATGGCAGAGAACGAGACGGTCTAAAATTGCGTTTTTACATGCAAGTCCAGACCAAAACAAACGTACCTGGGCTGCATTCCGATTGTCAAAAAAATAGCTCCTTTTTTCCTTGGAACTTTTTGTTGACCTTGACCTTGCCGGAAAACGTCACGGGGTCAAGGAAAAGATGGGAGGAGAGATTTACAAGGGCTGTGTCTGAATATGACCCCTGTTCCCTGTCCACTCAGACCCCTGTCTCCCCTCACTTTGCAAGCAGTGTGTGAAAGAAATCCCGCAAAACCCTTTCCAAACTAGTGAGGAAGTAGTTTGTAATATTTATTTTTATGTTTTTATTTGTATTGAGAATATCAATCAGTTAATGTATGACGATTGCTACAAAGTGTAGATTATGAATGAATATAGAATTAACACAAATAAAAAAGAGTCAAATTAAGTTATGAACCTATCTTGTACCGTCGATATGCATTATACGCTCTATGTCTTTTACGTTTTTACTTCCGGGTTACTTACTGAAATTGTGGGATGATTGCACAGTTTTGCAGATGAGTGTGCTCCTGAATTCCCTCAATAAAACCCCAGAAATAAGGGGTTCATCCTGGTATTTTAAGTGCCCCCATTTGTGAAAAAATCGCCCACTCAAAGGCTTTTTGACAAAGTGGACTCAAATATGCGCCCTCAAAAGGGTGTAGGGGTCGTATTCGGACACGGCCAAGGAATCTAGCATCTACCGTGGAATTTCATGCATCATGCATCATGCATCATGGTGGAACGTCCAGTCGTATTGACGTGACTGTTCAACATAGCGAACTACAACTTCACAAAAAATTACGACATCATTGCCATCTGTATTTCACTTGAACCGTTCGTTTTATTTCAGAAAAATTTAGCCTCTTAATATATTTGGTGTATTGTCTGATTGTGTCATTGTTTGTTTACTTTCTATTATAAGCCAATACTAACTAACAGTACTAGCTATTTACATTTAGATTTCTGGCATTTCTCAGATGTTCGCCTTGTTGTTTGAATTCGGTAATTCTGTAGGTCTTGGAAAACCCAGATGCTTATGAAAACATTGGCAGCATTGCATTGTGGGGTGCAAATACTACCTTCCTTCTGAAAAGGATAGTCCAGAGCATCCTTTGTGAAAGGACGGATAAAGCTGGCTGGGAAATATTTGCGGTTCATGCGATCTAAAGGATCCTTCCTTGCTCGAATTTGCTCCCAGGGGTGCGTCCCAATATTCTTCACTACCCACCTCCCTTGGTGGAGGAAAGGAGCCGTGAAGAAAAGTGGGACAGCGAATCTGCTTCACCGTCATCAAAATCGCCGTTGACTATTGATGAAGTTACCCTATCATAACGTTGACTGACACCGAGCCCACAAAAATTCCTAAAGCCAATCACAGATCTTCCATATGGTCAGCGCATTTAAAGCTGTAAAACATATTTTAAGTTACAAGTGCAAGTAACCTAGTTGCATGTACAGTGTAAACATAGCCTGTATTGTGATTAGATAAGTGAAACAAATTATCGTCATATTATCGGATATACGCGTATCATTCCCAATGTTCATAATATCGCAGTAGACACAGAAAAACAATTAGGCTTATTTCCCACTGTAACATCTGAAATCAAAATTTAAAATGTCCTTTGGAATGGTTGAATAAATTAATTAATGTATATTCACATACTGAAATGGTAGCTGTTATGCTTAAACTATATTTATGTATAGTCATGTCCTTCGTGTGCTAATAACCTACTGAAGCACACACAATTTAGGCTAAATATCTTTCCTTGGGGCATCATTATCTTGGGGAAATAAATATAAGGCATAGCTACGCATCATCTTTTCTTAAATCTCTGTGGGCGTGAGCGCGATGATGTCACCCAAAAATGTGAAAAAACTTCCGCAGTAGCATACATCGATGTATGCTTCGCCAGAGGGGAGGAGAAGCCAAGTTTGAAGCCGCTTCGCTCGTCTTCTCCAATATTGCGACAGTGGAGGAAGGGAGGAACGAAAGATCGGTTTCCGGGGCACGGAGTAGAGGAGCTGGTAGTGGAGGAAGGGAGCGTTCATTTTTTGACTATTGGGATGCACCCCAGGAGAGTTATGATGTGTGTAACTAAACTCTGAGGTCCCTAGTGCAACATGTGACACATTTTCTGTTCCTAAGCGAGGCTACAACACTTCGTTCCGTTCCACTCTCATCACCGTGAATCAGTCTGTTTAGAGATATTGCCCAATAATTGTGTGATAAAGTTAGCAGTGGTGTTTCCTAATTTCTTGTAAACAGAAAGGATGAAAAAACTGTTAAAAAATATGTCATTTACAAAGGCCCCTGAATGATGTTAAATATAAATAAATAAATAAAAACAGATTATCATTCCATTTCATTAACCTTCTTTTAAGTTGTCATCCATCTGTTTTATTGTGGGAAAAAGCAAGCAGTTGATAGACTTCACATAAATCTACTGGCATAATGCTTTAAAAGGATGTCAGCCACAACCAAAGGATTATAATGAACAATTTAGTTGATGTGCAGCGAAATTTGAATGCCGAAATGGCAAATGGCTTCTCAGGGTAACTGAATAAGATGTGAAAGGCGTACAGAACTCCGGACAAATCGTACCGCAGGAGAAGAGTTCTGAGTTTTAGAGTGCAGGGAAAATGTGAGATATGATATAGAAGAGGAGAAGGATGGTGCTTTTTGGCCTTTTCTCTAACCATTCTGTGTTTGTGATACTGCGATAACTCTTCACTCCATTCTAAAAGAAATTAGCAATTTAGAAATGGACATTTACTCCCAGCTGAAACCTCAATAAAACAAACTTCAAGCAAACAATTATATTGTAAAGCTATTCTATAGTAAAAAAAGCACTATATAAGCAAATGAAAACGCAAATAAATCAATAAAATGATGATGTGATCGTGTGCCGTTTCCTTTGTTTGATCAATGCTGCATCAAATTTGTACCGAATGTGAACTTTTATGTTTTAAACAGCAGTCCACAGGCCCATGCTACAACCTCACAGACTGGCATTGCTTTGCATAGGCTAGCCACTACACCCCAAAACCAGTCCAAAAAGCTGCTTTATCGCAGTCATTTAATCCCCAAACATTCCTCTCGCTGCCAACCACTATGAAGAATGGTTCACTCAGAAACCCTTAATCAGACAGAAAAAAATGTGGGGGGGGGGTGCGAGGGCTAAGGGGTAATGCATTGGTGACCTCCGATTGGCTAAGAGAAGTTTGCACAGACTACAACAACGACCATTACAGTGCCATGCATCAGCAGGTTGGCCCGACACCAGAGGTGCCACTAGCCATCTCGTTGGGACATCGCTGAGGTTGTACAAATCAGGCCTTCCTGCCAGGCCACTTTACCCAAAAACAATATGATTTACCTTGACATTAATCATTTACCTTTTAGTGCAGTGTCTTTCGTGCGGGGGAAAGTGTGTGACCCCGATACGGTATGACTAAATGCGGAATCAACCCCAAGGCGCCCCAGAGTGAATCACCGTGGCGACGGAGAGGGAAGGTTTTTTAAATGGCGACTGACAGATGCCTTGCTACCTGGCCTTCATCGGGGCGTCGCCGCTGTCAGACGCTGACGCGTGACGGCTCCTGGCAGAGTCTGGGGCATGGTGGCCCGTCTCTCTCTCCTCCACTGCCGGGCTTGGGGAGGGAGCTCAATGCCCCCCCCCCGGGTGGAGGACGCTAAACCCGGCAGACAGGGTTGTCCAGCGGACGGAAGCAGTTCATTTCCCCTGGGGACCCGGGTCAGGGAGGAGCCTGGGGGTCACGCTGCAAGCAGATTGGACAGACTTTTATGGGACGGGGCCTACGTTTACAACCAGGCAAAGCAAGCAGGCCTAAAATCTTGCTCTTCTGTCAGAGTTTAATAGAGAGAAATGATTATTGAATCAGTGTAAGAAACTCACAGTGAGACTCCTGAGAGGCGGGACAGCAATGCATTCTTAACCTATATATTTAAGGGCAGAAAAAATGTAATAAGATTAAAGCTGTTCATGTCTCTGCTGATCTTCTGTCGTTCTTCTGTACGTGTGATTGTGTGCACCAGTTGAGATTTAATTTTCTTCAAAGCAGAAGGTGTACGGTGCTTCTATGTGTCACCTGGTCCTCCCCTTCATTTGAAATCATTCCCTCTTCAGCATCCCGGAGCACAAATAATGTAGCTTCTCATTCTTATGATCAAGCTACTGTATCTATCTCAGAAAAAGAGATCAGGATTTTCTATCACCTGAAAATAGCAGTGTTCTGTAATTCTGAAATAGCTCATTCCCCCAGAGTCTAAACAGAAAGAGTCCAATTTGAAGTAGTAAATATTCATATTATGCCCTTTGATACTGTCTGCTTCTCAGACTCTGTATTTCCTTTCACATTTCTTTTAACTGATTTATCAGATTTATAAAAATTAAATCTTGTATCTTAGGAAGATGCCACTTATTTGTGTCCATCATACAGAGCAATACAAAAACCCCAATTATAAATGTATTTTTTATTTATTTATCTTGTTTTTTTAAAGAGGATGAACTGCTCCACGTGCTACAAAGGGCAACCTCAGAGCTCATCCTAACAGTGAGTTTACAATTACTTAGCTCCCTCTAGTGTTCAATGTGAGTATGACAAACCAACCATAATATTTTCTCGAACGTGAACCTAACCCTGTTAAAAAATATTAACTCTGATATTAAATTTTATACTTAAGGGTATTTATGATTCCCAATAAAATATTTAATGCGAGCCTGACTGAAGCTGCTCTCTCTGCATAGATAAATACCACTTCCGGATTCAGCTTTGTGTGGACGGTGTAAATTAAATATCATGAACAAGCTGATGAATCTTTCAATTTTATCTTTTCTCTCTTCTAATGTGTTCCCTTTTTTTGGACATCAGTGCATAACAAAATATAGTATAATGCAGCTTTTGTAATGTCCAATAAAGAAACAGTGAACACAATACAACATTTATATCCACGCAATTGAATTCATTGTATAGTTTCATATACAAAAACCCATGTCAGGCACCAAGGATATCAGGAAGACCACGGATCTGAAATATCATCTTTTTATTAGTCTGCCATAGAAACTAATCCTCCAATCAGATCATTTTTGCACATCTTTGCCATCTTATTGAGCAGCGGTTAGCAGCCATATACTATGACCATGTCATTTATTCCTGACCACAAAATCAACTCATGTTTTGCAAACAGATCTCATATCTACAGTTGTCAGAATCAGATGTCTTTGATTATAATTACTGGGGAAATGGGGGAGGGTGTTTGGGGAAAAATAGATTTATTTTTTAAGAATTCTATTTTATTCTATTCTATTGTTTTTAAAGCTTTCTCATACAGACAAAAAGTAGGTTATCCTATTCCATCTAATCCCACATAGTTACCATATACTGTCAAAGCAGCATGATATTATATTATCGTTATCTTTTTTATCCATTATATATATTTTTTTAATGCAGAAAACTTAAGAAGCACAGCTTGAACTGGCTGATGAGCTGCTAAATATATTCAGAATGCATGAATACCATGCATCACAAACTGAAAAGGTTTGAAGGGTAAATTAATGCACTTATCTTTATGGTGAGATCAAAGACGCTTTCATTGAAATGTGTAACAGTAAAGAGGCCTGCATTACTATGGAGGTGAATATTTCTGACTATCGCACCTCTCAAACCCGACACGACCAACAAAACGTGGGACCATTCTAGTGCCAGAGTAACGGGCTTTGAATTATGAAAAACAATCTTTTTGAGTAACGTGAGTAATGTGCTGAAATTAATCAGTTGATTAATAAGGACTTAAACACACAATATGACAGTGACAGATTCTATCATCACTTTTGTGATGTTGAAAATGATAATTGTGCCCTGAATGTCTCATTTGTCAAAGGGTGGTAGAAACATGGCATGGATTTGAATTCTGCTCACTTCCTAAAATAATACCATTACAAGGAGGAATAACACGTAAAGTTTTCAAGAAGCGAAAAAGGGATTTTCATTATTTAATAAACCCAAATTAAAAAGTGATGAACTCCATGATGAAATACAAAATCAAATATTTATTATTATTGTTGTTATTATAGCATTTTTCTGTTTAATTACTTTAATAGTGCATTTCGGTATAGCATAGCTTTAGTGTAATTATAGCATTTCTCTGTATAATTACTTTAATAGTGCATTTCGGTATAGCATAGCTTTAGTGTAATTATAGCATTTCTCTGTATAATTACTTTAATAGTGCATTTCGGTATAGCATAGCTTTAGTGTAATTATAGCATTTTTCTGTATAATTACTTTAATAGTGCATTTCGGTATAGCATAGCTTTAGTCTGTATAATTACTTTAATAGTGCATTTCGGTATAGCATAGCTTTAGTGTAATTACAGCATTTTTCTGTATAATTACTTTAATAGTGCATTTCGGTATAGCATAGCTTTAGTGTAATTATAGCATTTCTCTGTATAATTACTTTAATAGTGCATTTCGGTATAGCATAGCTTTAGTATATAGACAGAAAGACTGAAGGAGATGCATTTTGACACCGAACAGAAATAAGCCATGAGCACTTACTGTCCAATGCAACACTGCAGTACAATAGAGGTGCATAAGGCCCTTGATGAAGCTGAAAGTGCAGCACATTATAGAAAAGGAGGAAGATTAAGGTCAAGGTTTAACACAACATTCACGCAAAACATGTTTTAAAAAGTTTACAGTAAAAATAAGAACGCATTAGTGCATCATTTACACACGTGGCAGACATTCTTATTTTTGGATATTTTACTGAAGCAATTCAGGTGAAGTACCTTTATCATGGTTAGGGCCCTGGGAATTGAACCTACAACATTGGAGTTGCACATCCAGTTCCCTCAGCATTTTGCTACACATCCGTTACTACCCTACTGCTGTAGCTACCTAGAATGGGATTTCCTATTCGGATGTTAGCATACCTGACACCTGTACATTTTTAAAACCGTTTGATAGGTGGGAGCCACTGGTTAAAAAAGACTCAGATGCCCGATGCCGTGTTTAAGGAGTAAGCATATAGGGGCCTGCTGTGTGTAAATGTTAGGGAAATACATTTCTTAAGAGGCACTGATGTCCGCTCTGAAAAAGGACAAACACGTCCCGTGGCCTTCCTCTTGAGCCCTGAGACAGGACGGCAGAATTGGCCTAAGGTTCCCCTGGCGCCGCGCTAATGAGAGCCCCCAAAAGGGCCCATGCATTTCCTATAAGCTCATGCAGACTTCTGGAGCACCGCGCTGTGCCAGCATGTTAAAGCGCATGAAGTACTCAAACCCCCGCAATCTGCATGCACGCGCGTCTTTATTGGCTTTGGGTTATCCACAAGAGTGCTGTAAATAAGATTTCCCACAATTACAAACACTTACACGACAATGGCCAATGATGTCTTCCTGAGAAAGCAACAAATTGATTTATTTTTTTATTCCAGTTCTAGAAATCAACTTCCCATAATTGCCCCAAGAAAAATGTGCAAACTGTATCATTTTTTTGGGGCCATTTTGACTAATGATATTGAAATAAGATGCCTAGCAATAGACTTCAAATGGAAAATATAATTACATGCATTAGTTTGTCTAAGCATTTATAAGATCACAAATCCATCAGTTTTTCAGAGCTAATCTTAAAATCCATACATCACTGTCAGGACTGGTTTGATGATAGAAAATGTGTTCATTTGTTAGCTTAGTTGAAGAGATGAGGCTCAGAATCATTTAGTCTGTGACAGAGAAGAGTAGTTATGACAGCGCCATTATAAAATGCAAAGGTTTCAGACGATGTAGTTTGTCTTGCCAGCTTCATTATAAATATTACTGTTTGGCCATTACAAGCAATTTGAAACTCATGACTGGAAAGCTGTATGTAATTTCTGCCTAAACAGAAATAATGCAGTATGACCACCATCACCAAAACAGATGCAAAATGCACACTATTGCTAAAGTCCAGTTTTAATTTCATTATCTTGCGTTGTCTTAAATGCGTTCACAATTTTGATATTTGAAGCCGTACTGCCTGCTCATTACAACTGTACAGATAAGTAACTCAGTTTAACCTTCTGAACAGGTTACCTGTAAAAATCATATTTCTTGCAGAGTTGTACAATTAACGTTACAAAGTGCTTCTTGAACTATATTTGGAGGCTATTAAATCCCATCACAGCACATCTGTAAACAAAAGCCACACCCTGACATCCTGTTTACCCCATCCCCCGGCACCCACAAACACTGGCTTCCTGTTATGACGTCATGGGATGTACCTTCCACCAAGATAACGGTAAACTTAACAACATGCTCCTGGTTTAGTGGAGACAGCGTATCCACAGTCCTCTGGGGATGCAGATACATCACTGTAAATGTAAACAATATCCCCGCGGGTTACGCAATATTAGGGTGTCAAAATGTAACCTTATATATTTATATATAATATATATATATATATATATTCAAATGTAGCATCAAACTTTCAGCTTCTAAGTGCAAACTCTGGCTTGTTTCAACTTGATGAGTGTTTGTCATATTTCCCTCAGCTCTTGGAATTAATGAGTTCAGAGTCTTCCTGAGTCATCGCACACAAGTACGGTTGCCGTTTTTCACATTGCTTGTGACGTTTAACAGAGTTCAACTCGGATAACTTTTAGGAAAAACCCTCGATGAAAATGTATTTAAAAACGACAAATTGTCATTTTCTAAAACGACAATCTTTTTATCCTTTTAAAATCCTTTTTTTTTTTCTCAGTTAATTCATTATAGGAATGAGACAAGAAAAATGCACTTAAAAAGTAGACATTTTGCTGTAATGGCTCTTAAGAAGCCGGAGAAAGATTGGCACCATTGTACAGTGTTTCCTTCTCTATTATAGATTTTGTCCAAGGCTGCTCAAACTCTTAATGCATATTAACCAGAGAACAGGAGACATATATGTAGGTGGAATTGAGTTAAAGGGCACTTACTGAGATAATGTTGCAATATATTTGGATAACAACACATAAAACGTCCCACAAATTATGTATCATTAGTACAGAAGATTGGCCCTTTTTTATTTCTGAACTTCTTAGTTTTAAAACTAAAGTTTCACTCAGGTGGTTACACACAGTTACACCGTTCCTAAAAATATATATGAGCGCACGGTGTAATGTAGAGGATAACAGAGTATAATACCGTCATTATGACCCATCATTGGAGCTACCTCTTGCCATCAACATCATTTGGCCAAATATTACTTTTGACAGAATTTGTGATGTAAAGTCCTTTTGTTTTTATCCCTCTGATATGTAAGTTTTCTAAGGCTCACCTGCTTACTCGCTTACAGCTGCAGAGAAAGTGTGGGAGAGAATGTAGACTCACAGAGGAATGGAACGGGGACTATCAGTAAGGCCAGTGCTCTCTCTACTGGCTGCACGAAGAAAATACATTTTCCGTCCCGTTTGCTTTCTGTAGCATTTAAATGCAGGATCTACAAACTGAAACAATATCAGTGCGTTAAAGAACTGGTCCACAAACTTCAACCTGATATTTGAAATGCTACATATTCTTCAGGTAATTTTGTGTATAGTGTGCTCTCCTATAATGGCTGATATGTTCTTTATTAACAATTGTGGAAGATGCTGTGATTTCCTGAATTTTCTGCAAATGTACTAATATGAATACTATTACAGATACTGCTATACTACTACTTCTAATAATCATAATAACAATCAATAATAATCATCATTGTCTTCAGAAGCAGTAGCAATAGTCGTATGTTGCCAAATACTTATTTTAACAACTAAAAATATTATTTTAATATAGAAAACCAGAACATTCTAGTGTACATAAGAATTCCTTGTGTGAATTGTCTGAAAATAAATACAAAGATTAATTTGGATTTATACATGGAGTTCTCATCCTGATGGGTTGATAAAGGTGTATTTCTCATCCTGATGGGTTGATAAAGGTGTATTTCTCATTTTGATGGGTTGATAAAGGTGTATTTCTCATTTTGATGGGTTGATAAAGGTGTATTTCTCATCCTGATAGGTTGATAAAGGTGTATTTCTCATTTTGATGGGTTGATAAAGGTGTATTTCTCATTTTGATGGGTTGATAAAGGTGTATTTCTAATTTTGATGGGTTGATAAAGGTGTATTTCTCATTTAGATGGGTTGATAAAGGTGTATTTCTCATCCTGATAGGTTGATAAAGGTGTATTTCTCATTTTGATGGGTTGATAAAGGTGTATTTCTCATCCTGATAGGTTGATAAAGGTGTATTTCTCATTTTGATGGGTTGATAAAGGTGTATTTCTCATTTTGATGGGTTGATAAAGGTGTATTTCTCATCCTGATGGGTTGATAAAGGTGTATTTCTCATCCTGATGGGTTGATAAAGGTGTATTTCTCATCCTGATGGGTTGATAAAGGTGTATTTCTCATTTTGATGGGTTGATAAAGGTGTATTTCTCATTTTGATGGGTTGATAAAGGTGTATTTCTCATTTTGATGGGTTGATAAAGGTGTATTTTTCATCCTGATGGGTTGATAAAGGTGTATTTCTCATTCTGATGGGTTGATAAAGGTGTGTTTCCTGCAGATGTGCACATTTCCTCTCTCCGACTCTCCTGATTGCACATAATAGCTCTGAAATCCTGTCTTAATTCCTGCACTGGGTCTGGATGATGTCAAACGAAAAAAGTCTGACAGACAGACGCCAGAAAAGATATGAGAATATTACTGCGTGTGTGTGCGTGTGCGCTCATGCGTGTGTCTGTGCATTAGTGTGATTGTGTGTGTGTGTGTGTGTGTGTGTATGTCTGGTTTTTATTTGTCCTTACATACACAGAAGGAGTAGACGAGGTGTAGAATATAAATAAACTGACATGGTCTTACTACTCTCCTACTAATACAGTATACTACTAATACAGTACACTACTAATACAGTATACTGTAGCACTCTGTCTCCTAGCCCCTCCGCAGTAACCTGATATCAGTACTGATGGCAAAGACAATTCATCTGAAGATTATGATGAAGGGTAAAGGAGGAAACAGAAAAGATGATTGAAAGAAGATGAACGATGGAGAGGAGAGCAAGAGAAAAATAAATGAAGATGTGGAAGGCCGCCCGAGCGACCGTGGGAAAGAGGACTCCTCTGTTAGGGGAAGCGGCTTCACGGGAAGGAGGACTCCTCTGTAAGGAGAAGGAGGACTCCTCTGTAAGGAGAAGGAGGACTCCTCTGTAAGGAGAAGGAGGACTCCTCTGTGAGGGGAAGCGGCTTCACGGGAAGGAGGACTCCTCTGTGAGGGGAAGGAGGACTCCTCTGTAAGGAGAAGGAGGACTCCTCTGTTAGGAGAAGGAGGACTCCTCTGTAAGGAGAAGGAGGACTCCTCTGTGAGGGGAAGCGGCTTCACGGGAAGGAGGACTCCTCTGTGAGGGGAAGGAGGACTCCTCTGTAAGGAGAAGGAGGACTCCTCTGTTAGGAGAAGGAGGACTCCTCTGTTAGGAGAAGGAGGACTCCTCTGTAAGGAGAAGGAGGACTCCTCTGTTAGGAGAAGGAGGACTCCTCTGTAAGGAGAAGGAGGACTCCTCTGTTAGGAGAAAAAGGACTCCTCTGTTAGGAGAAGGAGGACTCCTCTGTAAGGAGAAGGAGGACTCCTCTGTAAGGAGAAGGAGGACTCCTCTGTAAGGATCAAACGGATCTGATTGCACTGCGCACTCATAATTGTTCTCGGCTCAGTTCAGTTGGACTCTTCATATTTTCCTCATATGGGCTTATATTCAAAGTGGTGCGAGTGTCTTTGTGCAATACTCTGCTGTACAAACTTTATCTCAGCAAGAGACCGCATTGCTTCTGCAACAAAATAGCCAGAGATGGATAAGAGGGGAGAGACTTAAAAAGCAATAAACTATGAATCCCACACTATTTATCTGAAGACTGGAAGCTCGAGCTGAGGAAGACTCTAGCCAGCGTGATGAAGGCTGGTCTGCTCTGAGCACTTGTGACAGATCGCATATTAAAGCCAGCTGCAGCCCACGTAGCTGTCGAGTGCTAAAGGCCATTAACAATATTTTTAAAATACAATTAATTTTTTTTCTCTTTCCCCTTTCTCGATGACATGCGGTTTAAACCCGTGTAATTTTTATTACACAGATATTATGAAAGAGGTTGGGTAAACCGTGAACATCTAAGAAAGACTCAACGTTGGGAAGGAAACAGATAATTGCATAACGAGAAAAGTGTCGCTTCGTGGGCTGCCGTTGGGATGAAATTTAGCCATTAACCATTTCTTCCATGTCAGCAAGTATCTCTGTTTGGCCGCTACTCTTGCACGATTCATAAAAGACCGGTAAAAGGCTAATTGTTCAAATTAATTTGCGTAAACGACTAAGCAAGAGATAACAGAATTACATCTGCACTTCTCTGGCAAGGATTCAACAGCGATGGGCCTAGACAACCAGCTGCTTCAAGACGGTATCCTTGCCAGAAATTAAAGGCACAAACATTTAATTAATACACTTTTTGTTACATTATTAATTTGCATGGAACGCTTTGAGTGAGAAGATGAACCAGGATAATTGCGATAAATTGGTATGATGCTGAAATTTTGCAGCTGAAAAAAGGGGTAGAAATGGGAGCAGGAACAAGGGGTGAGGGGGTGGGGGGTTTGGTTGTGGGAACAGAGCATGAATGGGATGCTGAAGTTAAGTTTTGACACCCCCATTAATCTCCATGATAATGTAGCCATTACAATTAGAAGGATTAAGTCCCATTGCTCTAATGTTATCCATCACATAGCATGTTCTCAGCCATCTGTCATTGCTCAAGTCAAATGGTGAAGGCTGTCCTTGAAAATGCAGTGAGCAAAGGGGGGGGGGGGGGGGGGGAATGGGGGGCAAGGTTTGGGAATTCTGGGAAACGTAGCAATAAGGGTGGAGCACGAATCTCTGGGCCCATCGTGTTTCTGAACGGGGGGAGTAGCCTGTGTTTTACATGTGGTCTACTCTGCCATGCTAATGAGCATTCCCACAATGCAGTTGGCCAGTACAAACGCAGGATGCCTCTAGCTTACAGAGCACATAAACGGTCGCCTCCAACATGATACAAATGTCCAAAAAAAGGCTGCATAAAATTAACAAGAAACAGGTAATGTATGCTATGTTGTATGGTCACAAAATGTGAAAATTATATTTTTTATACTAATAAGTAATATCTAAAAGAGAGGGAGATATGTATAGATTTAATATTTATTTATGTAATATATATAAATATTTCAATTTATATATAAACATTTTGACGTTGCAATCAGTGATCTGCCATCACCACCCATTTTGAGAGGCTGAAATGTGATGATAGTACGCTACAAGTAGCCATTCTGTGTGCTATTGTTCTGCTGTTTATCATTGACATCCATAAAATATCAATAGTCACTCATTTATAAGGACAACACAAGATGGCTTGCAAGAAACCACAAATTGGGAGCCTTACATGATTTTCAATAATGTATATGCTTTTTAAAATTATTTGCTTTTCACTATATTTTACCGAAGCCTTTGAAGCCAATGGGGGGGAAAAATAAAAGTCGTACGTAGGAGATAATAGGATACAGAAATCCTGCTCCAATGTCAGTGTTAAGTCATATGTACGACTTAACGGCACAGGCTCTGAAAGGCAAGGTAAAAAAAAATTTTTGCGGCCAAACATCTCGTACGTACAAGATATTATGTTGTACGTATGAGATATGATCTCTGTATATGATAAGTACGTATGACTTATGATCTCGTGATAAACTAAACAAAATCACCTTGACTTTCAGGGCTTGAAATCTTTTTTTTAAAATCTGGAATGAGACTAAAAAAGTGTTTGTAAAAATACTTTGCTTTTCTCTGAAGACTGTTCTGTTGCCTGCTGAAGCACACTTTGTTTTTCTCATCAGTTGTGCAATAAGACTGGATTATTCACTAAATCCACTTTTCCGGCTTGTTTTGAACTTTCTAGGTACTTTTCTTAGCAATCACACAGACAGTCTCGCAACTGTACAAATCCCATCCAGACACCCAGAGTTAAGATAAATACAACACTGTATCATCTGTGTATATTCAGCAAGCATTAGAACCAACATTATTACCATAAATTAATTTGGTAATTCCGGGTGCCAGGGAGATAAAAGTCCATTTGAAGCATACATTAACAGTCGCAAGTCTTCACTACAGCTCTGGTTCCTGATCATCCATCCAGCGTGACTATTTTATGCTTGGCTTAGCTGATACATGACTTAAACGGGTCAATTTTTTACTCTAGCTCTCGTTGGAAGCAGAGATTGCTGGGTGGGCAAACATCCTTGCTGTGAGACTTTCACACGAACTTCCCCCCTCCCCAACAGGTGTGTTCACCTGAGAGCACCCCTTCCTCCCTTCGCCATTTACATCTTTGAATGACAGCAGCAGGGAGATGACTCCTGTTATTTTAAGGCGCCCTGTATTTTTTCATTAGACAAACACAGCTAGAGTAACACATACCTGCATACCACAGCTTGCTTAACACAGCCAGTATAACACAGCTAGCGTAATACAGCTAGTGTAACAAGCCTGTATAACACAGCCACACAGCTAGCGTAATACAGCTAGTGTAACAAGCCTGTATAACACAGCCACACAGCTAGCGTAATACAGCTAGTGTAACAAGCCTGTATAACACAGCCACACAGCTAGCGTAATACAGCTAGTGTAACAAGCCTGTATAACACAGCCACACAGCTAGCGTAATACAGCTAGTGTAACAAGCCTGTATAACACAGCCACACAGCTAGCGTAATACAGCTAGTGTAACAAGCCTGTATAACACAGCCACACAGCTAGCGTAATACAGCTAGTGTAACAAGCGTGTATAACACAGCCACACAGCTAGCGTAATACAGCTAGTGTAACAAGCCTGTATAACACAGCCACACAGCTAGCGTAATACAGCTAGTGTAACAAGCCTGTATAACACAGCCACACAGCTAGCGTAATACAGCTAGTGTAACAAGCCTGTATAACACAGCCACACAGCTAGCGTAATACAGCTAGTGTAACAAGCCTGTATAACACAGCCACACAGCTAGCGTAATACAGCTAGTGTAACAAGCCTGTATAACACATCCACACAGCTAGCGTAATACAGCTAGTGTAACAAGCCTGTATAACACAGCCACACAGCTAGCGTAATACAGCTAGTGTAACAAGCCTGTATAACACAGCCACACAGCTAGCGTAATACAGCTAGTGTAACAAGCCTGTATAACACAGCCACACAGCTAGCGTAATACAGCTAGTGTAACAAGCCTGTATAACACAGCCACACAGCTAGCGTAATACAGCTAGTGTAACAAGCCTGTATAACACAGCCACACAGCTAGCGTAATACAGCTAGCGTAACAGAGCTAGTATCCCATAACAGGGTCATTCCTATGTTCCCAGGGTCCTATGTTCCCCAGCTCTATATAGCACATAATGGGACCCTGAAAAAGATGTTCCCCAGCTCTGTATTCGCTTAATATGACATGGGCTATAGTGGGTTAGGGTTATAAACTGGATAATATTTATGAAATATTTTGAAACTTAAAACGGGTCAAATTTGACCCGAACACAACAGGAGGGTTAATGCGTGTTAACAGAATATTGAACTGGGGAACATAAGACATAGATACACTCCCCCTATAACAGCTAGCATAGCACAGCTAGTGCAACACAGCTAGTATAAGAAGCCTGTGTAACACAGCCAGCATAACACTGCTAGCATACCACAGCTAGTGTAACAGAGCTGGTGTAACAAGCCAGGACTAGCATAACACAGCAATACAGCCAGCATAGCACAGCTAGCATAACACGGCTAGCATAACACAGTTAGTGTAACAGAGCTAGTGTAACAAGCCAGGGTAACTCAGGTAGCATAACACAGCAATACAGCCAGCATAGCACAGCTAGCATAATGCGGCTAGCATAACACAGTTAGTGTAACAGAGCTGGTGTAACAAGCCAGGGTAACTCAGGTAGCATAACACAGCAATACAGCCAGCATAGCACAGCTAGCATAACACAGCTAGTGTACCATAGCCAGCATAACACAACTAGCATAACAGAGGTGGTGTAACAAGCCAGGACTGAGTTAGCATTACACAGCTAGTATAATACAGCCAGCATAGCACAGCTAGCATAACACAGCTAGTGTAACAACCCTTGTAACTCAGCCAGCATAACACAGCTAGTAATACAAAGGCAGCGTAACACAGACGGTGTAATATGATCACCGTAAAACCAAAGTTATGGCGGTGTTGTCATGTTCCCGGTGCATTTCACTTTGACTCCCATCTTGCTGCTTATCATTAGATACTTTCTTACAGAACTGAAAATATTACGGGACTATAGGGTGTGTAGGCCTATATGTATACGTGTGCATCTGTGTGTGAGTGTGCCCGTGTGTGTGTGTGTGTGGGTATAGCGTGTGTGTGTTATTTTTGTATTATTATTTTCTCTTGTTCTCTTGGTTCTCATAATCATATCTACTCTCAGTTGCTGCCAATTAGCTACTCAAGCAACGAGAGTTCATCCATCAGTCCTAAAGGTTCTCTGACACTTCATTTGATTATTAGGTCAAGCAGCTGAGGGACCATTAATTGCAATAATGAAGTCTACAGTGAGTGAACATCAATGCCTTCAGACTGTTATTAATTCTTTTAGAAATCATACTTTAATGTTTAGTTTTATCTTCAGACTACGACCATAGCAACATCTCATTTACCCAGGCTTAATAAACATCATGGCTCCCTGAGCCCCGGCGCTCGTATAGTGCCACTTCAGGTCTGAAGGTTTATTTTTACTGCTTCACTGGACAAATATAAGATATATCTGAAAAGCTGGCGTACAATTTTCTCTGTATAGAGTCTTCAATTCATTTCCATGCCAGCGAGTAGACAGCTTTAATAACTGAGATGACAAATAAACTGGAAATCATTCCAGGTCTTTTCACTTTACGGACACGTCGAACACTCTTTATAATGAGGGGTGTGCGGCTCGCCCCCCCCACCCCCCACCCCCCACCATAATAGGTTCATTTAAGAGCGTCAGAGCCTGACACTTCATCATTTATCTACATTATTTCTCATCTTCTTTCAAATAAATTACTGGATACTACAGTGCACACATAAAAATAACCCCCACATCTCAGCTGTAAACAGAAAGATAGATTGTTTTTTTTCTCCTTTCGCTTTCTATTCTTTTTCCGGTGCGAGAGGAAGGGCACGTGTTCGGAAAGGGGTCCGCCTGGTTGCTTTCAGGGGTTTCGGGTCATGAACCCTACCAATCCGGTGCTGACTAGATCGGTCATAGGACAAAACCCTAGCTAGAGGAAAATAACTACAGAATATGGAGACATCTCCCCACACAAATATATTATATTTGTAAATATCACTAACAATTATGAAGCAAGATTAAAACTGTGTGCTGCAATGCATCCGATATGATATAATTCTAGTAAAAACATACTGCAGTAAAAATGAGAGAAGGAGAACAGCCTTTTACTCAAATGAAAGGTAGGACTGAAGGGCTGTAGAACACATGACATCTTGCTGCTTTTATTGCTCGGCTCAAGCGTAATTGTTCATTTTACCTCTAATCGTGTCATTTATCAAAACAGTGCTCAAGCCCATTGATATGTGTGATCAAACTAATGAGATTTAGGCACAAGGGCACAAGGCCTCGAGTGTCCTTTACATTCAGTAACTCAGGAGAAGAAAGGAAATTCAGCCATGGGGGTTTATTAATATAAAAAATTATCACCACAAATACAATGTGTTTTGTTTTCAATATACAAACGTACACTATACTTATTTTTTGGATGCTATATACAAGGTTTTTACTATGTGTGATGTGCGTGTCAGTGTGCGATCTCATTTCTGTATGTGTGATGTGCGTATCTGTATGCGATCTCATTTCTGTATGTGTGATGTGCGTATCAGTGTGCGATCTCATTTCTGTATGTGTGTATCTGTGTGCAATCTCATTTCTGTATGTGTGTATCTGTGTGCAATCTCATTTCTGTATGTGTGATGTGCGTGTCAGTGTGCGATCTCATTTCTGTATGTGTGATGTGCGTATCTGTGTGCGATCTCATTTCTGTATGTGTGATGTGCGTATCTGTGTGCGATCTCATTTCTGTATGTGTGTGTCTGTGTGCGATCTCATTTCTGTATGTGTGATGTGTGTATCTGTGTGCGATCTCATTTCTGTATGTGTGATGTGCGTATCTGTGTGCGATCTCATTTCTGTATGTGTGATGTGCGTATCTGTGTGCGATCTCATTTCTGTATGTGTGATGTGCGTGTCAGTGTGCGATCTCATTTCTGTATGTGTGATGTGCGTATCTGTGTGCGATCTCATTTCTGTATGTGTGATGTGCGTATCTGTGTGCGATCTCATTTCTGTATGTGTGTATCTGTGTGCGATCTCATTTCTGTATGTGTGATGTGCGTATCTGTGTGCGATCTCATTTCTGTATGTGTGATGTGCGTATCTGTGTGCGATCTCATTTCTGTATGTGTGATGTGCGTATCTGTGTGCGATCTCATTTCTGTATGTGTGATGTGCGTATCTGTGTGCAATCTCATTTCTGTATGTGTGATGTGCGTATCTGTGTGCGATCTCATTTCTGTATGTGTGATGTGCGTATCTGTGTGCGATCTCATTTCTGTATGTGTGATGTGCGTATCTGTGTGCGATCTCATTTCTGTATGTGTGATGTGCGTGTCAGTGTGCGATCTCATTTCTGTATGTGTGTATCTGTGTGCGATCTCATTTCTGTATGTGTGATGTGCGTATCTGTGTGCGATCTCATTTCTGTATGTGTGATGCGCGTATCTGTGTGCAATCTAATTTCTGTATGTGTGATGTGCGTATCTGTGTGCGATCTCATTTCTGTATGTGTGATGTGCGTATCTGTGTGCGATCTCATTTCTGTATGTGTGATGTGCGTATCTGTGTGCGATCTCATTTCTGTATGTGTGATGTGCGTATCTGTGTGCAATCTCATTTCTGTATGTGTGATGTGCGTGTCAGTGTGCGATCTCATTTCTGTATGTGTGTATCTGTGTGCGATCTCATTTCTGTATGTGTGATGTGCGTATCTGTGTGCGATCTCATTTCTGTATGTGTGATGTGCGTATCTGTGTGCAATCTCATTTCTGTATGTGTGATGTGCGTATCTGTGTGCGATCTCATTTCTGTATGTGTGATGTGCGTATCTGTGTGCGATCTCATTTCTGTATGTGTGATGTGCGTATCTGTGTGCGATCTCATTTCTGTATGTGTGATGTGCGTATCTGTGTGCGATCTCATTTCTGTATGTGTGATGTGCGTATCTGTGTGCGATCTCATTTCTGTATGTGTGATGTGCGTATCTGTGTGCGATCTCATTTCTGTATGTGTGATGTGCGTGTCAGTGTGCGATCTCATTTCTGTATGTGTGATGTGCGTATCTGTGTGCGATCTCATTTCTGTATGTGTGATGTGCGTATCTGTGTGCGATCTCATTTCTGTATGTGTGATGTGCGTATCTGTGTGCGATCTCATTTCTGTATGTGTGATGTGCGTATCTGTGTGCGATCTCATTTCTGTATGTGTGATGTGCGTATCTGTGTGCGATCTCATTTCTGTATGTGTGATGTGCGTATCTGTGTGCGATCTCATTTCTGTATGTGTGATGTGTGCGATCTCATTTCTGTATGTGTGATGTGCGTATCTGTGTGCGATCTAATTTCTGGATGTGTGATGTGCGTATCTGTGTGCGATCTCATTTCTGTTTGTGTGATGTGCGTATCTGTGTGCGATCTCATTTCTGTATGTGTGATGTGCGTATCTGTGTGCGATCTCATTTCTGATGAAGTATGAAGTCTTTGGTTGCCATCATCATCGTCGTGATCATCACCAATAGTATATAAAGCACATTGAATTTCAGTCGGTCAAGATGGGAGGAGTGGCAGACGTATTAGGTAACTAAATCTGTAAAATAACGAGTGGTTTACTTTAAAATTACAATTTAACAGTTTAACGGTTTTAAGAAGTTTCCCGGAACAAAGGACATAGATATTTCAAACAGAACCGTAGGGAGGTTGGGCGTACAGAGAGGAATACCCTCACAAGGCCCTATTTAAGAATGCTTGCTCTGTCTAAAGAAACAGCTTCAATCAGTTTTATTGCAACATAGAACAAAACATAGCATTTTCTACACCGCATAAGTGCAAGGCCGCTACTGGCTGTGAAATGGCTTTTATAAATCACCCTGTTCTTGGCCAGACGTCCTTTTTGTATTCAGGGTTAGAGTAATGGTTAGGGTATGGATTTAGGTCAGAGTTAGCTGTTGGAATTAACTGGGGTTTCACGGAAATACATATAAGAATTTGTCAGGACACAGACAGGACGCACTGTAAAACCTATTACAAGCTCTCGGTCTCCTGCTGTTGCTTTGCTGTAAGGAAATGTATTATTTAAAGACAATCAATAGCGATGATATAATCTTCAGACCTGGAAATTTAATCACGCAAGTGTGTCCTGTACCTAAACCCAATAAATGAAGCCCAGTGAAAAGTCTGCAATATATTTATAGGTTTTTATGCCTCGTAGGGGGGATTACAAATCTCACAAACGATCACATAAAATCACATAAAATCACGTAAAATGATGTGACGCAGAAGCATGTTTGAAGGTAGATGTTATAAATTCCAGGATAATTCTCATTTTGAGACAGACACTGGTTTGTTTAAGATGCTGTGATTGTTTCATATTTTCTATAATGCCGCTGTCCTCCCTGTACGGCCTTGCTTTTTGCAAGCAGTAGATTATTTTCATAAAATTATCTAATTAGTTCTTTTGGCCCTGTCGTCTCACTTGATAATGATAATTTGGTTGCTAATTGCATAAATTTGGTCACAAGATCCATCAGATTTTATATATATTAGACATGTTTACAAAAAATATAAGGTACATGGGAAAAGCTATTGTATCTTTTAATTTCTCACTCATTACCATATAATGCCCTCAGTTATCTCACTGCAAACAAATAAAATGTATCAAAGGTTTACAAATGATTATGAAAACATTGCTCCTCCTGATGAAAAGATTAATTGTGTTTTGATGGAAATGTGTCAGTTCCAGCAGCGCGATGGATGTCATTTATCATTCCGGACAAATCTACTGCAAAGCATCTTGCCTTGACATCTCTGTTATAGAACCTCACCTAAAGTGTCACCTGTTGTCCTCAGTGTTGTCCTCGGTATCTAACCTTCTCATTTTCTAATTCAATTTCACCCCCCCTGCCCCGTCTCTCTAACCCCTACCCCACCCCCACCACCCCCCCAAATCACGCGCCACTTATATCACGAACCAGTAATAACAATTACAGCCTGACTGCCGCGAACCTGCGATTCCCTTAAATCAAACGAAGTAGTCTTTTATTAAGCTGCCCCGTTAAATCAATCTAAATCTAAGCATAATAACTCTCTAATCAGGTAGTAGAAAGAATAATAGGTTGTCATGCATGAGGAAAAATAGGCAATCATGGAATGTTTTCTTTAATTAGGCCCGGTAAAGTGGAAGGGCAGGATAGGAGCAGGCCACACATTCATCATGGCAAGGTGGGAAATTACTTCAATTACTCAGGAAGGGGAGGAGAGCCCAATAATAGAACTTGTGGCAGCGGGAGAGGACGAGGTGCTCGGGGAGGCGGGAAGTGCAGGGTCCTTACTTAGACCACGACGGACAGCCTCGGGGTGCTCTGAGAAGCCATAGCAACTCGCATTTACGTAGCAGTAAAACTGCATTGTCATAGTTTCCACACAAAAAAACGGTAAAACCATAGACGTCCTTTCGGTTACAAAGGATACCATAAGATTGCACAGGTGTTATGCCCCCCCCCCCCTCTCTCTCTCTGCTGTTCAACTGTAAAAGCACAGGTGTTATGCCCCCCCCCCCTCTCTCTGCTGTCCAACTGTAAAAGCACAGGTGTTATGCCCCCCCCCCCTCTCTCTGCTGTCCAACTGTAAAAGCACAGGTGTTATGCCCCCTCTCTCTCTCTGCTGTCCAACTGTAAAAGCACAGGTGTTATGCCCCCCCTCTCTCTCTGCTGTCCAACTGTAAAAGCACAGGTGTTATGCCCCCTCTCTCTCTCTGCTGTTCAACTGTAAAAGCACAGGTGTTATGCCCCCCTCTCTGTCTGCTGTCCAACTGTAAAAACACAGGTGTTATGCCCCTCTCTCTCTCTGCTGTCCAACTGTAAAAACACAGGTGTTATGCCCCTCTCTCTCTCTGCTGTCCAACTGTAAAAGCACAGGTGTTATTCCCCCCTCTCTCTCTGCTGTCCAACTGTAAAAGCACAGGTGTTATGCCCCCCCACTCTCTCTGCTCTCCAACTGTAAAAGCACAGGTGTTATGCCCCCTCTCTCTCTCTGCTGTCCAACTGTAAAAGCACAGGTGTTATTCCCCCCCTCTCTCTCTGCTGTTCAACTGTAAAAGCACAGGTGTTATGCCCCTCTCTCTGCTGTTCAACTGTAAAAGCACAGGTATTATGCCCCCCTCTCTCTCTCTGCTGTCCAACTGTAAAAGCGCAGGTGTTATGCCCCCCTCTCTCTCTGCTGTTCAACTGTAAAAGCACAGGTGTTATGCCCCCTCTCTCTCTCTGCTGTCCAACTGTAAAAGCACAGGTGTTATGCCCCCTCTCTCTCTCTGCTGTTCAACTGTAAAAGCACAGGTGTTATGCCCCCCTCTCTCTCTGCTGTCCAACTGTAAAAGCACAGGTGTTATGCCCCCCTCTCTCTCTGCTGTCCAACTGTAAAAGCACAGGTGTTATGCCCCTCTCTCTCTCTGCTGTTCAACTGTAAAAGCACAGGTGTTATGCCCCCCCTCTCTCTCTGCTGTTCAACTGTAAAAGCACAGGTGTTATGCCCCCTCTCTCTCTCTCTGCTGTTCAACTGTAAAATCACAGGTGTTATGCCCCCCTCTCTCTCTCTCTGCTGTTCAACTGTAAAAGCACAGGTGTGGACTGACAGGCTGCCAGTGCTTCTCTGTACGATGACAAGATAAATGACCTTTTTACAGTAACTGGATTTATTGATTCAATGAGAGAAACTCTGGCTGAGCCTTTGTGATGGGTTTCCTGCCAGGAAAGGCACACAGCAGATAAATATAGAGATTATGAGTTTTGATAACTGCAATTGAGGGCCTGCCTGCTGCTTCAGTGCATGGAGGGTTCAAATCTTAACCCACACCACCGAGCAAGACTCAGTGGAAAATTAGTAACTGTCTTCTGAAGACGAGCCAAATAGAGCTGGTGACCCTTGCAGTATCACACTCTCAGGAAAAAAGTAGTGTATCGTAACAAAATGGAGACAGCGCCAGATGGTACACTCTAAAAAACATATTTTATTCCCTTTTTCAAAACCATAAATATGCTCCCTGAGGCTTTGTACACAAAGACAGCATCTAAATTCAGAAATACTCTGAGAGACTGCATGAGAACAGTGGTAGTGAGCAGGTCTTTTACAGCCCAAATACTGCTTCTACACTTTTTTAAAAAAATCAATTGTCTTGCAGCTACTACATTCTGTAGCACATGCTGTAGGTATTTTTCCTCATGGTGGTACAAACTTTCACCTTTCAATCACACTTCCAAAAGCGTACCTCCTTTGAAGGATCGAGCATGAACACCAAGTATCAGTGGGTGTACATTACAGAGAACACATTTCATCATTGCTTTTTGAGGCACTGAAAAACATGTGTGCTGGTACTAACACACTGGCTCCTGATATATGTGTTTTGTGTGTGTTGGTACACATTGGTTCCTGATGTATGTATTTTGTATGTGCTGGTACTAACACACTGGCACCTGATATATGTGTTGTGTGTGTGTTGGTACATATTGGTTCCTGATGTATGTATTTTGTATGTGCTGGTACTAACACACTGGCACCTGATATATGTGTTGTGTGTGTGTTGGTACATATTGGTTCCTGATGTATGTATTTTGTATGTGTTGGTACTAACACACTGGCTCCTGATATATGTGTTGTGTGTGTGTTGGTACATATTGGTTCCTGATGTATGTATTTTGTATGTGCTGGTACTAACACACTGGCTCCTGATATATGTGTTGTGTGTGTGTTGGTACACATTGGTTCCTGATGTATGTATTTTGTATGTGTTGGTACTAACACACTGGCTCCTGATATATGTGTTGTGTGTGTGTTGGTACACATTGGTTCCTGATGTATGTATTTTGTATGTGTTCGTTGATGCATGGATGCACAATCTGGAATGTAACCGTGACTATGCCAGTGCCATCTGCAGTTAGACAGGGGAGAGGCACATTTAGGCCTCTTCATGGGGTGGGGGTTAAACCAGCAGCGACTTCCTGCCTATCAGAGCAATATCGCCCCCTCTGGTAGCTTAATCACCTGCAGTATGCACAGTATCAGTACTGTTTTTGTAGTGAGCGAGTGATCTCCATTGCGGGGGACTTTGGAAATTCTCAAAGATCTGTGCTACTGCCTGAAAATGTTGATATGTAAATTTTTCTGACGAAGAACATGTCCATATCCAAGACTCGAAACAGGTAATCAGTCTGAATGTCTTGCTTTATGTTGGTCTTTTTGAATGTGCAATTTTGGCTACTACGTGGGCCAAGTAGCTTATATTTTCTTACATTAGTCTTAAAATGATATGTTTTAAAAGGACATTCTTTAATTTAAAAAGTACTAAAGTATTTCTAATTTAATTTCATAGTGCACTGTTATTTTAACAAGACTATCTTCCATGTATGTTTCATACCTCTCATGATGGGATGATGAGTAAGACCTCTCATGATGGGATGATGAGTAAACTTTCAGTCTTGTTCAGCCATACTTTGTACTCCTAGTACATTCTTTGTCTTGGGAATAAACGAGTAATCTTGTTCAATTAAACATTGTCTTCATCTGAACTTAATTTGTAATATCGTGACCATATCGTATCGTGAAACCAATATCGTGTATCGTATCGTATTGTGAGTTGAGTGTATCGTCCCACCCCTAAGTACTAGTGTACACTGCAGCACCCAATCCATCATGCATTGCTGTATGAATAGTCTCAGGCCCCTGCTCAGACCTACCTGACTCTCCTGAGTCAGCACCTGTTCCTGACTCTCTTGAGTCAGCACCTGTTCCTGACTCTCCTGAGTCAGCACCTGTTCCTGACTCTCCTGAGTCAGCACCTGTTCCTGACTCTCCTGAGTCAGCACCTGTTCCTGACTCTCCTGAGTCAGCACTTGTTCCTGACTCTCCTGAGTCAGCACCTGTTCCTGACTCTCTTGAGTCAGCACCTGTTCCTGACTCTCTTGAGTCAGCACCTGTTCGTGGGCCAACGGGATCACCTGCAAGCCCAGTGCCACAAACCCAAGGGTGTTTCAGAAAGTAATTAACGGCAAATCACTTCATTACGAGAGAGGGATCAGTGGGTAGAGGACAAGCTATGTTTGATTTAGTGCCTGTGGGGGATCAACCCCCTGGCCACACTCCAGCGCTCACAGGGAACCGCCACCAATCACCTACCGGAAGCCCCCTGACCCGCCGCGCTCCACCAATCACCTACCAGGAGTCCCGCAACCCACCGTGCTCCACCAATCACCTACTGGGAGTCCCGCGACCCACGTGCTCCAACAATCATCTACTGGGAGTCCCGCAACCCAGTACCGGAAGCCCCCTAACCCGCCGTGCTCCACCAATCACCTGCCAAGAGTCCCGCGAACCGCCATGCTCCACCAATCACCAGCCGGGAGTCTCGGGACCCGCTACACTCCACCAATCACCTGCCGGGAGTCCCGTGACCTGCTGTGCTCCACCAATCAGCCGGGAGTCCCGTGACCTGCCGTGTTTCAGGTGCCTTCACTTTTGTCTATTAGCGCTTCGGCGCGGCCCGTGAAAATTAAATAGGGCCCCTCCCCTGGCCCCCCGATCCCCGGTCCCCGTCTCCCGCGGCGCTTGAGTGACCTGAGAGCTCCATCATAACGCCGAGCCGGCACAACGGCAATAAATCATTTCTACTTTCATCTATTGTTATTGATGAATGGGCAATTATTTGTCATCTAATATGCTGAAAATGATGACCTAAGAAATGGATCAACTTTTTCCAGCGCAGCCTAGGACAGCATTGATGGATTGTATCCTTAAACTGTTATTACACTTTTAATGCGCGGCTCAGAAGTGACAGCGCAAGCAGGCTCTTCTGCCTTTTCTCTCTCTCTCTCTCTCTCTCTCTCTCTCTCTATTTCCTACAAATCATTTCCATTGTAGAACGACGAGGGGCCGAGCTCATAATTCATGTTCTTTTCATTTCGAGGCTTCAGCGCACGGACTGAGATGAAAATGTTTGTGTTCCGTCTCAGTTTTATTTTTTTTACCTGACTAGGCCTGGAGACAGCTGCTCAACCGTAAATAAATGGTTGTGAACTGAGGCAAAACTGACGGCTGTCATATCACACTTTATTTCCCTCTGAGAAGTCTATGAAAGTGGAAAAAGTGTGTGTGTGGGGGGGGGATGTACTGTGGCAGAGAGAGAGAATGGTCGACTTCAGGAAGGGGTATGATGGTTTTTTAGGATCGTCACTAATTATCACTAGGTCCTGTTCCCTCGTCTGTAACTGAGTTTTTGTTTTTTTCTAACACAGTTTTTAATATGGTTTTAATTGGTTCACTTAGCGGACTTACTCTGACTTGCGTTCAGGTTGTTAATGCAAATGCCGTTTTCCAATGCAAAATGTCCCGGCTCTCTCGGGCGCTTTGCAAAGATCAGTGAGTTGGCACATGCCCACATAGTGATCTTGGACTGAATCATTAGCTTAGCTTTAGCTAGCTCCATGGACTCCCCTTAGGGCGCTGTAAATTAGCGCCCATGATGTTATTCACCAGTTGACCAATAGGTGTCACTTGTCACTCTCCTGCAGCTAGACATATTTTGGCTGATATGAGGCAATGACATATAATCATAGTTGTCAACCCATACGGTTTGCCCATATAAAATATGGGTTTTCCACCTTTTATACAGGTATACGGGCGTATAAGGTTATGATACAGGGAAATCTAGTCTAATACCTTTTTTTTTTCAAACGTTTTCCAACATAATTAATTGAATCGCAGCAATCACATTTTCTTTTTCCCTCTCTCTGATATTCTCTCGATTTCTGAGGCCGTTTGAAAAGTAAGTACCGGCATCAGGACTGTATGATCTAAAAATGCGCTTTATGACAACGAACCACGAAGGCGCAGTCGCCCACAAATCTATCTAACGTAACTTAACCAAGCGAACAGTTCAATGGTTATGACTAATGTTCATGTTTATGCCATTTTGACCAAAATTTGATAGCCTAATGTTGGGTGGTGTTTTAATGTGGTTGCCTCAATTTAGCGAAGTTACTACCAGTTGTATTGTAAATCAAGTCATGGCTAACTTAGCAGTCTTTAACAACGTTAACACTGTTGCTAGAAAATTATCCAAGATGAGAGCTAAGTTTATAAACATATGTACATTAATTTTAACGTAGCTTAAATAGGCTATCGAAGCTGTTATGTAGCCTGGTAAGCTAGAAAAACTGCATTAAAAGTGCCACAAGCTCATGCAACACGACTTATGCATAATTGTGTAAATCATGGTAGGCCTATCTATGTATCTCTCCTGCACTGGGTTGTAAGTGTGTGGGGTCCAAGGTGGGGCGTCTAATTGACTGTTTAACTGTTTTAAAATGAGCACCTTGCTGAATTTGTTTCACACTCATTATTATGGGAAAAGCTAAATACAGGAATATATGAAATATACTTGAATAAGTCAAATAACTGTGGTGGCTAGTGATTTTAATAGATAATATTCTATACGGTTTTTGTTGAAGTAATAGTTTTGCAGGCATGAAAATAAGGGCAGCTCTCTCCAGAGGTTGACACCTATATAATGCCAATTAAATTAGGGGGGGGGGGGTGTTAGTGGAGATAGCCCCACCTCGGAGAACTGGCACTGTGCCATAATTATACAAAATGTGTTTAACACTTCGTCACAAAGGTCTGAAATATCTTCAAAATATATTTATTTCAGGGTAGTGTGTCTTCAGAGCTTTTTTTTCAGGTTATAATAATGATAACGATAATAATAGTAATAGTAGTAAATATAGGCCTACATTATAAAAAGAATGATATTTTTGTATATTGTCTAAAATCGTATTTTAAAACCACATTTTTAAATATGAGTCCCCTTTAACTGTTTCTCGTTATGGATTCTTGGTGTAGACACAGGCATTTTAGAATTGTTTGTAACAGGAGGAATGGGACTGTGGAAGCCCGTAAGGCAGATTTAGCGATATTATTTTTGTGATGAATGGAACATTCTATTCTGTTCCTAGAACAGTGCACACAGGCACCAGACAATAAGGACAGTTCTGAAACACATTTTGGAAAGCCAGTAGCACAGTGTATCCAAAGCATATAAAAATCATCTCAAATCTAAAATCAAATCATGTTGTAATATAGCCGACAATATGAAGTCTGTGTGACCAGTCCTGCCTTTAGTTTTAGCAAGGAAAATAATAATAATAAACTGTGGAGAAACTGCTAGAATGTACACGTTTTAATAATATTATTATACCACATGAATTCAGAAGGTTTACCAGGAGACTAAGTCTGGTTTGTGCTTCAGTGTGCTACTTTCAAACGTGTTTTCTTTCCTCTCAAATTTTCAAAAGCAAAAATACAAACAAACAAACAAAATAAAAAGGTAATAATACATTTGACTGAGCCCATCCACACACAAGGCGATCCGAATGGGAGGTGTTTACATGTGCAAAGGAACTTCATTACGCAAATGCTCATTTTACATCTACATGCATGGCATACTTCCTCATACACATTGATGTTTTTGTTTTTTTTAAGAATATTGAAGCTGCTCTCTGAGCTCTTGAGAGAATATGTATTTAATAATTAATAAATCAGAGGGCAGGCAGTGGAAGGACTGATCCCACCACACATCAACCTTTTTTTAATAAGAGCCATATTTCATAGACTGCTACTTTGTATTCTTTGGCACAGATAAGAGACGTACTTTTTATTACGAGCAAGTTTCATCTGTAGCTTCTCATTCCCAGAGAACTTGAATAGTGTCTAAACAAGTCCAGGGGGTTTCACTGCTCCACAGGGGATGGTGACTGTAGTTTATTAAAGTCATTCTGAAAATATCCCAGCCTTTCATTCCAATGTGGTGCATCTTGGTGCAATTTATTCCATTTGAACAGGTCAGTTTATATGGCATTTGGCCTTTCTATGATGTGACACAACAGCATTTGTTTTGAATAATATTTTGTATTATAATCTGCTTATCTTATTATTTTAAAATTATTATTTCATTCATGTATTGGTTTATTTTTCAGGGCAGTGGCTCCCAGGCACAACAGATTTGGTCAGACTTTATTCCCGAAATTAAAATGAAGCCGTTTTTCCCACATGAAGAATTTTCAGTGTGACCAATGAAATGAAGAGCAGAGCCGAATGTGTGTAGCTTTGTGAAACAATAAAGTGTGTACTCATCCTGCCCTGAATAAAGTGTGTACTCATCCTGCCCTGAATAAAATGTGTACTCATCCTGCCCTAAATAAAGTGTGTACTCATCCTGCCCTGAATAAAGTGTGTACTCATCCTGCCCTGAATAAAATGTATACTCATCCTGCCCTGAATAAAGTGTGTACTCATCCTGCCCTGAATAAAGTGTGTACTCATCCTGCCCTGAATAAAATGTGTACTCATCCTGCCCTAAATAAAGTGTGTACTCATCCAGCCCTGAATAAAGTATGTACTCATCCTGCCCGGTTTATAAAAGAGTGGTGTATCTGTACTGAATAAAGTGTGTACTCATCCTGCCCGGTTTATAAAAGAGTGGTGTATCTGTACTGAATAAAGTGTGTACTCATCCTGCCCGGTTTATAAAAGAGTGGTGTATCTGTATTCCACAGAAGCCTGCGGATTTGACGCTGCAGAATAATCAGTGAGGGACTTTGATGCATTGTGTAAACACTGCTTACAAATCACTTTTATATGGCTTTTTCACCTGTTACCTTTTTTCATTATTTTGTATTCTAAGCCAATCTCTTATGTGATTCGATTGGGATTTCACTATACGTGGCAAAAATAATCTGCCATTTCATTGCATATCTATGGTGCGCTGGATGTTGTATGCATATCTATGGTGCGCTGGATGTTGTATGCATATCTATGGTGCACTGGATGTTGTATGCATATCTATGATTCCCACTTTGAATGTAGGAAATGTGAATACTGTCACTTCAACTCTTCGCCACATGACACACATTGCTCTGACCATCTGTAGCGCACTTTTGAGATCTTGGGTAGTGCATTATTGACCATCTGTAGTGCACTTTTGAGATCTTGGGTAGTGCATTATTCAATGAATCTGGGATCCAGATGGGAGAGAGGTACCTGTACAGAGAGGTTACCTGGGGAGAGAGCTACCTGTACAGAGAGGTTACCTGGGGAGAGACGAGAGGGGTTACCTGGGGAGAGAGCTACCTGTGGAGAGTGGTTACCTGGGGAGAGAGGTACCTGTACAGAGAGGTAACCTGGGGAGAGACGAGAGGGGTTACCTGGGGATAGAGCTACCTGTGGAGAGTGGTTACCTGGGGAGAAGTACTTGTGCAGATAGGTTACCTGTGGAGAGAAGGGTAGCTTGTATGTACTACTTCTAAGTAATTAGTCTTAATGGCTAATATGCCAGCTCTTTTTTCCCTTTTGTCTGTATTTATGTAAGTCACTTTGGATAAGAGCATCCAGGGTATGGAATTTACTTTTTCACCACTGGCCAGAGTGGCTTGTGGATTCTAAAAATCACCAGCCATTTTCAACATTTTACCAATCACATTGCCTTACACAATACAACACAACCTGGTTGGTTATACCAGCCAAAGTGGCTGCTAGTGTAAAGATTTTAGCAGCGTTTGTCTGGTGGCTGCTAATGATAAATGTAAATGTACATTTATCAGTATATTAATCTTGGGGACTGTCGACCTTGCCAAAGTTTGTTAGTGGAGAATACTACTTAAAACTTTATTTGTAGGTCAAGGCTAAGGACAAATAGTGATTAAATACAGACCTTTTTCCCTGTTGTTGTCAGTTTGGCTTGGGCGGAGGGAGTGGGTTAAAAAGAATGTTTTTTCACTAGCAGGGATTTTTTCACCTCTACAAGATCCCCCCCCTAGAAAGACAGTGAGTGTCCCCAAAAGGTGCTGAAAGGGATCTGTGCCTCCGAGTATCCCGGGGGAGGGACTCACCTCTTCTTACAAAGCCGTCCCGCTTTCTAAACGGAAAAACCCAGTAAACTGCGTGACCGGCATAGCGGGCCTTTCCTAATCTGCAGTTAACGCGGCGTAGAGACACTGCGACCAGGTGTCATCACTGCGGTAATGGCGACAGTCATGACGAAACGGTGCGGTGCTCGCAGCTCCGCCAGACGCTTCTTCCACAACGTGATTATTGATCTACAAATAACAGGCGTGTATCTGTTCTTGGGCACGTGCTTATGAGAATCCAGGACCTCCCTCTGTGAACCAACCCTACAAATTATTCAATAAGACATATGTAAGCTGAGAAAGCCCCATGCATAATGAAAGCCTGAATTATAGATTTGAGATGGCTGCGACATCGCACTAATTATATGGTGATAATTAAGTCATTATCATATGTTTGCGTGAACGCTATTTAGAACAGAACAATTCGTTCCAGAAAAAAAAATATTTTCATAAATTTCAGGTCAGCTGTTATCTTGATGTTTTTATGGTTTGGAAGATAAACTATTGTTGCCATGATAATTACATTATAATGGAGCAAAATAAACAATTAAAATTGTATTAATTGTGAACAATTACAAACATCTTGAAGACTCAGTCATAGCCCGCCAAAGAGGGTGATATCGCCTTATCAAAATATTTTATGTCAAAAAAACTGCTTCATGCATAATGTAAACTAATACACATTGCTACTAATAACACTATTCTCTACAAATCTAAATATGGTACAAACCAGAAACAACAATGATCATATGAGAGTTCTGCATGTCTTCACGTAACTTCAAAAATATATGAATAAAAAATTCTTTATTTTATTATGAGCATTATAATGAGATGAGGTTGTTTATGAGTTATAGACTACAAGACTGTTTCATCTAAGGCTAGCTAAAAGCATTATTTAAAGGTTAATTCAAAGAAGATAAACAATGTTATTAATCAATTAATTATAGCCAATACACTTGGTAAAATAGCAAGGCACTCAGCAAAACAGGAAGATAGTTATTTTTGCACCTTCTCACCTTCAATTAAAAACAATTGTCAATTAAGGAACCCTCAGCAGAATGCTTACGCTAATCGGATGCTTTTAATTAACTCCAAATGGTGCTGAATGCATAATTGAAATAGCAAATTAGTTGCTGTAGCTCCCGCTTGAAGTCTTAATGACTGGAATGATGAAACTAGTACAGCTTTACAACAAGGCCTTTCTTCAAATTTATTACATTTATATGGTCAAAATGAATTTATGATCTTGAGCATATATCATATATTGAATTTATTGCAATGTCTGCATAATGTACCTTGTTAGTTATTATTATATATTCTAAAAATAAAGGTGTGCATCATCACCACCTGGGAGTGTGTTTGGTTATGTGTGTGTGAGAGAGAGAGAGAGGGAGAGAGTGAGGGGGGAGGGGGTATTGTGATATCACTTCTGTGTGTGCTGTAGGTAGTGTAAAAAAATGTGAACACACATGTAAGGTCATCCATCACGCGTGGCAGTATAGCATGTATGCACCGCGGCATCGAGTTTACCAGCACGTGTCCGCGGGAATATGTCGCTCTTCCATGAGAAACTACGGGCCCTGTTGATGGAAGTGGGAAACACTGTCACTGGTATCATTCCACCATATCTCCCAAATAATATCCAATTTTACACTCCATGGCTTGTGAAATCATAATTTGAGCTGTTTTGGTCATTGCCGCTCCTACCAAGCACACCCCAAAAATCACCCCTCTGTCAACGTCACTTGGGTCCCCAATCCCAATCACCCCTGTATGAAGGATATTGAGTACCTCATCTCATTATAATGCTCATAATAAAATAAATTATATTTTATTCATATATTTTTGAAGTTACACGAAGACATGCAGAACTCGCATATGACCATTGTTGTTTCTGGTTTGTACCACATTTAACACCAATTACCAAGCCACTTGGCTGATGAACTCATCTCCGCAATATCTTGCCATAAAACTAATATGGGAAATATTTACTCAACAGTTTTCACAGTGATGTACATTTTAAAAGATCTGCATTAAGATTAACTTTCTTTTCCCCACAAACCTAGCTCAAATTGTACAACTATCATCGCTGCAGCAATATGTCGGTCATGACATAGACTAATGCCTTTGAAGGCCCATTTCTGTTTATGACACAGTTTTTAAATAAACCTTTATAATTCTATGATACTGTGAACTAATTGGCCATTGACTTAACACAGGGCAGAAAGATGTTAGCAACATCATGCTAACTCAATGTTCTATACCGTTATTTCTTCCAACAAATTACTCACTCTCATATTCCCCATTCACACATAGGTCTACTATATAGAATAAGTCTGTTCACACATGATATTGAATATTCTGGATAGATTAAGCACGGCAGGATGTCTGGCTGAAACCATATGTTATGTTAGTTTGTCTTTAAAATAGCCAGTTATTTCGCTGAATAGTAGTTTTGGCACAGATGTGATCTCACCAACACAATGCAGTTGAAGAGTGATAGTTTTAAGATAATTTATGTAGGGTGACCATATTTTAGATTTCAAAAAAAGAGGACCGGGTTAGACAGGGGTTATGAACATAACACTAGGCTATTTTTTGTTTATATATGGTCTATGGACCAAGGAAATCCTAAACAGACATTTTAGAAATTTAGAAATCCCACCTGGACGGATATTTTAGGTCCCAAAAAGAAGAAATGTCTGGAAAAAAGAGGACGTCTGGTCACCCTAACTTATGGTAACATCTTTAGGTAATAGCCTATAGCTCAGTTATGATCACAAATAGCTAACGTTAAGAACAGAAGCATGGTTTATCAGCTAAAAATCTATATTTATATGGGGAGTTGATTTTGATAAAAAGCCATTGCTGTGTGGCGCTAGCCAGCTTGCTACATTGGGTAAAAAATACATTTAAAAATGCTAAAATGTTGACAAGATGTTCACCAGGGAGAAGTATTACATACAAGCACACAAGCAATTCATGAGGCAATGATGACAATTTTGTAATGGTTTTCCCTCATAAAGTCACACAATGCAGATCCAATGTCTACTATTTGCTGTCTCATATTTGTGCAAGAATTATTGAGGGGAGATTCGGTAAAGTATTTAGCCCATTAAACTAATTGTAAGAAACAAAAGGCCTTACATAAGAACATTGTAACCTGTTGCATGCTTTATCTGGGAATGTTTCCGCTTTTGTTCACACTAGAGCTGTTCCGGAAGATTTCCAGAAATCTTATTAGGTCCTGATCTGGGAAATTGCCGAAATGTCGTACACAGAAAATCGACTCTGGCTCTGTTCACACATGGGGCAGACACAGAAAATCGACTCTGGCTCTGTTCACACATGGGGCAGACACAGAAAACTTCTGGAACATTTACAGGTTCACATGCATGTGTGAAAGGGGCTCCATTAAACTTCCATTAACTTCACCGATTTTAACCTAAAAATTTTTTTACAGTATGGTTTAACGTTTTTCTGGATCACAAGAAGTGTGGGCACATGTGAACTGTGACTGGGAGAACAGCATCAACTTATAACATTACATTAGCGAGTGACAAAGCTAGCAAGAATACAGCTACTATGTAACCTAGCTAGATAAAAACAAACTGTTAGCTACTACTGCTTTTTAGACATGTCCACAATATCAGTAATGAAGCTACAAGTGCCACACCACGTCAGCTATCAGCTAGTGAAAAGAGAGGATACCCTTACGAAAAAATACTTTAGAATTCCTATCATACTCTATAGTGAATCATATAGTCACGTATAGTATGCTATATACCCTATAGTTCACCTAATGTATTTTTGAAGGTATTCCTATAAGATCATATAATAGTCTGAAGCAGAGATGTGGACTCGAGTCATTGTGACTTGGACTCGAATCGACTCAAGTCACTGTTTTGATGACTAGCGACTCGACTTGGACTTGGAAGTTAAAGACTCGCGACTTGACTTCTCCAAGTCTTCTCCAATAACTTGGCATAAAGAAAAAATGACTTGGGACTTGCTTGTGACTTGGATAAGAGGGACTTAGTCACATGTCTGGTCTGAAGTAGCCTATTGTTTGTCCTATCTAGGAATTGTCCCAACATATCATAAAATTCCTATAGGAATCCTATAGTACTTTTTCATAAGGGTAGTCGCACACTCTATGATGCTCATAAATCATTTATTATAACCAATGTTTCAACACACAGTGTCTTCCTCAGGGTGTAGGCTAGTCTGCACCTCGCTAATTTTGGGTGTCCATCCTCCCTTCCCATTAGCTATCAGCTAGTAACATTAATAACATCTTTATCACTGAGGCCTCTTGTAGCTGGAATGACTAGCTTAGCTAGCTCACTAACATTAGCAAAATTTGTGTATGCGTTTGTGAGTGGGTGAGTGTATGCGTTTGTGAGTGGGTGAGTGTATGCGTTTGTGAGTGTATGCGTTTATGAGTGGGTGAGTGTATGCGTTTGTGAGTGGGTGAGTGTATGCATTTGTGAGTGGGTGAGTGTATGCGTTTGTGAGTGGGTGAGTGTATGCATTTGTGAGTGGGTGAGTGTATGCGTTTGTGAGTGGGTGAGTGTATGCGTTTGTGAGTGGGTGAGTGTATGCGTTTGTGAGTGGGTGAGTGTATGCGTTTGTGAGTGGGTGAGTGTATGCATTTGTGAGTGGGTGAGTGTATGCGTTTGTGAGTGGGTGAGTGTATGCGTTTGTGAGTGGGTGAGTGTATGCGTTTGTGAGTGTATGTATTTGTGAGTGGGTGAGTGTATGCGTTTGTGAGTGGGTGAGTGTATGCATTTATGAGTGGGTGAGTGTATGCATTTGTGAGTGGGTGAGTGTATGCGTTTGTGAGTGGGTGAGTGTATGCGTTTGTGAGTGGGTGAGTGTATGCGTTTGTGAGTGGGTGAGTGTATGCATTTGTGAGTGGGTGAGTGTATGCGTTTGTGAGTGGGTGAGTGTATGCGTTTGTGAGTGGGTGAGTGTATGCGTTTGTGAGTGTATGCGTTTATGAGTGGGTGAGTGTATGCGTTTGTGAGTGGGTGAGTGTATGCGTTTGTGAGTGGGTGAGTGTATGCGTTTGTGAGTGGGTGAGTGTATGCGTTTGTGAGTGGGTGAGTGTATGCGTTTGTGAGTGGGTGAGTGTATGCGTTTGTGAGTGGGTGAGTGTATGCGTTTGTGAGTGGGTGAGTGTATGCGTTTGTGAGTGGGTGAGTGTATGCGTTTGTGAGTGGGTGAGTGTATGCATTTGTGAGTGGGTGAGTGTATGCGTTTGTGAGTGGGTGAGTGTATGCCTTTGTGAGTGGGTGAGTGTATGCCTTTGTGAGTGGGTGAGTAAATGATGTCCATATGTTATTTTTCCAAAAAGGTGACATTACTGTACTCTAAGTTGTTTAAGGAACCTTATAATTCAGAATAAATTGATATTTTATTTAAAACTTATTTAAGCTGTAGAAATAATTATAGTTTTTAAGCAAAACCAAATCCTCAGAAATGATGGACGAGGGAAAGCATTAGCGCCCCCCGCCCCCCCCCCCCTTGTTCATTTGAAGTATTAGTACAGCGGAAAAAAATCATTATAATAAATAAACCCTAGTGCTCCAATGCTTATTAAAAGCATTGTTAAAATCAAAATAGACGTGCATCTTCATTTTAACAACTATTACACAATTTTATACAAAGTTTATTTTGCACATATTTCTTTTTTGTTGGTTAATTTTCTTTTGCGGCCCTCCATCCACTTTTGTCAACTGCCAATCCAGTGCTGTGTCTTTAGAAATTCCATGTCTAGACGTGTTAACTTTAGTCATAAATAATTGGGCACTCACATTTAACAGGCAAAAGCAGTCTGAATAGGTGCTGTTGCAAATTTGAGACACTCTATAGTGGTGAAACAATTCAATTCAATTAAATTTTATTTGTATTGCGCTTTTTACAGAGAACTGTGACAAAGACGCTGTACAGGGAAACAGAAGGAAAATATAACAACAAACCAGGCCTTAGCCCCCAACCAGCAAAACCAGGCCTTAGCCCCCAACCAGCAAAACCAGGCCTTAGCCCCCAACCAGCAAAACCAGGCCTTAGCCCCCAACCAGCAAAACGAGGTGAAAAACTCCCCCGTCAAGGAGAGAAAAAAACACTCAACGGTGGCGAGAAAAAACTGCCCAGTGGGAAGAAATCTGGGAAGGAACCTGGCTAGAGAGGGGGTGTCCATCCTTCGCTGGCCGGCCCAGTTTAAACTAAAGGCGATGAACTGGATAGTAATGGAGAGTAATAAGGGATCTAATAAAACTAGCCTGTAAGTATGAATTCCAAAGAAAAGAATGTAAAATGTTCAATTCAAAATGTTCAATTCAAAGGGGTGGGTGGTGCATCTGGGACTCCGGTTGCGTCAAGTCGGGAGAATAAACCAAAGGAGGGACATGACTGGAGCAGTCTGCAAACTCTGGAGGAGGGACATGACTGGAGCAGTCTGCAAACTCTGGAGGAGGGACATGACTGGAGCAGTCTGCAAACTACTGGAGCAGTCTGCAAACTCAGGGCGAGGGACATGACTGGAGCAGTCTGCAAACTCAGGATGAGGGGCATGACTGGAGCAGTCTGCAAACTCAGGGCGAGGAGGGCACGGGCCGGAGTAATCTTCAGCTCAGGGTGAGAGAGGGAAAAAAAGAGGGTAACCCCCCCCCGACATCCTTAACTATAGGATTGACTAAAGAGGAGTGTTTTTAGCCTACACTTAAAGACAGAAAGTGTGTCTGAAGCCCAAACATACATGGGAAGATTATTTCATAAGAGAGGAGCTCTGTAAGAGGAGGACAATGCATCTCCCCCTTTCGATGCAGACAAATAACCAGACAGACGTACAGGGCAAATAAATCTAATGAATTCTATTGTGTTTTTAAAATATTAATGTTTCAATGAAATATTTTAAGGAATAAATTTGGAGAATAAACAAAATCCTTTTAGGTTTCTTAGCCAATCTGTCTGAATGATTCTGTTTTGTCAACTTCACATGCATTGCATGGCCACTAGAGGGCAGAGCCCAACAATCTATTAAAAATATATCATTTTAGTTCTAAACCTAAGAAATAAAAATAAAAAAAACTTCATAATAATAATGATAATAGTAATAATAGTAATACTTGTTGTTGTTGTTGTTACTATTATTATTATTTCAGTTTAGTGCCATAACACCATTCAATTCAAACAATTTAATTGTATCTGTTATTATTATTATTATTATTATTATTATTATTATTATTATTATTATTATTATTATTATTATTTGTTGTAGTTGTTATTGTTGGTGTAATTGAATAAATAGAACTGAATTGTATTTCAGATTCAATTCTTGTTTTATTACACATTTCAATCTTTGAATAATCTCATCTATTTTTATCCAGAAACTGGTTTCTACCTGTCAGAGTTTAATATATGCCTCAGAAGCAAGTTATTTATGGTGACATTGACACATAAAAAATAAAAATAAAGCCATTTGAGGCGACTACAATAGTTGGTCTGATTTGCTCTTATGTAGTTACATAATTAGACCACAAGGGGGCAAACTGGAGATCTGCACAGACCAGAATGTAGATTTTAAAATAGATTTCTAGTGCTGAGTGCAATGAGGCACGAAGCCAATCATTTGCGATGTGTGTTAGACTGTCAGCCACTGCTAATCAAAAGCATTACCTGTTTTAAGTATATATCACATTCCAACTATTTTTTTGTAGTAAATAAATAAATAGATTTCAGTTTTATTTATATTCAAATATTCTTGGTATGATATGTGCTCATCTCACTGTCACTCATTAGGGTGGAAGATCCAAATTCAGCCTTGTTTTTTACAGGGTTCTGAATGTACCCAGATATAGAATGGCAGAGACACAATGAACCAGCTCTGTGGGATCAAAGCTGCCGTCTCTCCTGAATTCACCTTTCATATTCTAAAAGGTGTTCCTGTTTCAGATAGCAGCGACCATAAGCTGAGAGGAACATAAACGGGAGGGGCACTGCCCGGGTTTTACATCAAAAGCCCACAATCCATCTCTCCTGCTTAATGTCTCTGCTTGTGTGTAGACCCCATACTCCTATTCAGCTCCAGGGATTAATATCCCCTTTTAAAATGGGTGTAAAAAAGATATCGCCTTCAGCTATACCTGCTGTAGAATAATTCCGTTTCGTTTTATCCTCTTTTCATCATTTCAATAAAGGGTTTTAAAATAGTTTTGTTCCATCGCCCGGTGTAAGGATTGCCCGGAAGGTAAACGCGGAGCCTGAATTGAGACAAGGGCTGTTTTACAAAAAGGAATCAGTAAAGGAACTGTGTTCTTTGGTTTAGAGGTAACGGCTTTCAGGAAGGAGTCTGGTTATGCAGATCCCTACTTTAGCTTTTGTGGCTGCCTGAAAGCGATGTTTTATAATGGTGTGCAACAGTTTCTTTTACTAAGGTTACAGGCGTGCATACACTGGGCTCCGCCTTTTTTATTTTATTATTGGAATGCTGTGCAAACATACAAACAAACAAGTATGGCAAGAAACATACTGACATGTCAAATAGTATTGCACAAAAATTTGCAAAACGTACAGACTTAATAAGAATCATCCTTATACATTAACTCAGAAACAATAACAGAAATTGCAATGCATGATTTGGGGGCATGAATAGGATGGAGAAGCATTAGGAAGTTTACATTTGGGGAGTTTGAGAGGGGGAAAGGAGTATGTGGGGTGGAGGGGGGAGCGTTTGGGAATGGAACAGAGAGGTCAAAGCAAAGTGGATCAAGTGGGCTCGGTCTTCATGAAGACGCACAGCTGGGTCCGTGTGAGGCGACGAAACATTGCCTTTATATCACCATTCCGCCACTGTAACCATCATTACACCCTAATACGGTGATGCATCTGTCATATCCAAAAGCATCGTAAAGCCATATAGCCTATAGGGAAATTTGACGCATGGGGTTTGTGCATGCGTTGACTGCTTTGCGCTTCACAAGTATTCCCTTTAATAGATAATACATTATACATACTGTACACAATACAGCAAAGGGGCATAATTATGTTTCTCAACCACAGGATTGAAGTGGCAGGGAATTGGGCAGCACATGTCCACGCGCCCTGTTTTTACAGGTGAAAGTAATGCCACATTCCCAGGAACGCCGTGTTTGGGCTAACGTGGCTTCTAGCATGGCATTACTGGAGGAACGCAGTATTGGGGTTAGATCCCCGGGTCGGCGCTGCGCAGGGCGGCCGCTGCAGGATTGAGCCGTCTGCTGTGACATCACTGCCCTCCGGCAGCGGGCAGCGCGCCCCAACACATGCCTGTGGTCACCCCACTTCTCTCAAGTGCTTAAGAGCTCATCTGCACAGCGCGCAAAACGAACGTGATGTGGCTCGGGAAAGAAAGAGGGACTGAGAGGGAGTGAGAGGGAGATGGAGCGAGAGAAAGAGAGAGGGAGATGGAGTGAAAGAGCAGGCCATCTCAATGCATAGGAGATGGGGGCACACAAGAGCAGGCACAGCCCTAAGAGAAAGAAAGATAAAGGGAGAGACAGAAAGAGATAGAGAGAGGGAGAGACAGAAAGCGAGAGGGAGGAAGATACAGAAAGAGAGAGGGAGGGAGATACAGAAAGAGAGAGGGAGATATGGGGGCACACAGTCCTTATAATGCTTTTAAAGGAGACAGAAGAAAAAGGGGGAGATTTGGTATGGTGCAGGAATATTATGCTTTTAAAGAGGGGGAGATTTGGTATGGAGCAGGAGTATAATGCTTATAAAGGAGACAGAAAAAAAGAGGGGGAGATTTGGTATGGAGCGGGAGTATAATGCTTTTAAAGGAGGCAAAAGAAAGAGGGGGAGATTTGGTGTGTGTCATGGTTATTGGCAGCCTCTGCTGTTTCGTCGGTCATCATTCTTATTGATGGCAGAGGGGCGATCTATCAGATTTTTTCCGCCTCCGTTTCGGTGTTTGGATATCGCTCGGCTAGGGAGAGGGAGTATAATGCTTTTAAAGGAGACAGAGGAGGGGGAGATTTGGTATGGAGTGGGAATATAATGCTTTTAAAAGACATAGATGAAAGAGGGGGAGATTTGGTATGGAGCAGGAGTATAATGCTTTTAAAGGAGACAGACGAAATGGGGGGAGATTTTGTATGGAGAACGAGTATAATGCTTTTAAAAGAGATAGATGAAAGAGGGGGAGATTTGGTATGGAGCAGAAAGGAGACAGAAGAAAGGGGGCGAGATTTTGTATGGAGAACGAGTATAATGCTTTTAAAAGAGATAGATGAAAGAGGGGGAGATTTGGTATGGAGCAGGAGTATAATGCTTTTAAAGGAGACAGAAGAAATGGGGGGAGATTTGGTATGGAGCAGGAGTATAATACTTTTAAAGAAGGGGAGATTTGGTATGGAGCAGGAGTATAATGCTTTTAAAGGAGACAGAAGAAATGGGGGAAGATTTGGTATGGAGAACGAGTATAATACTTTTAAAGAAGGGGAGATTTGGTATGGAGGGAGCCCTGCATTCAGAAACATGAGCCCTCTCTGGTGATGCAGCCCCTGATGACAGGACAGTGATGATCTCATCCGTCTGTAATTTGGGGGGCGGAGGGGGGGGGGGGGGGGGGTTCAACTGCTGCCCTGTATAATTCATCAAGTGCATTACATCACCGCAGGCCAATCAATCGGCCCGACAGAACTTCATAAAGCCCTCTCTCACCCCCAGCGAGAGAGCCTGCCAGAGGAGGCCACGCACATCAATCAACATCTTTATTTACTTTTTAAACATGACCTACAGTGCATTGCACGTCCATCAGTGAACTCAGGGATCTTATTCCCTGTTTGTCAAATGGACGTTTTTTTTTTGTTTTTTTTAAATAAAAAGAATATTCTCTTTCTCTCTCTTTCTCTTTCTTTCTTTCTTTCTTTCACACACACACACACACACACACACACACACGTGCACCTGTTGCAAAGTATGATCTTCATTAACCATTGAAAACTCACACCCAGCTAAGCTGTGGAATGATGGATACCACACCCATCTCTGAATGGAGTCAAAAAGACTCTGTGTAACCTATTGCAGATGTTATAAAATAGAAAAAGCATCGTCATGAAGATCAGATTATATTTCCGGTAGCCTTGTAACAGATAAAATGAAGTCATGTTTGTACACAACCTGGACACGATGACTGCTGTGAGCTTTGAAGCCGTAACTAAAGGGCATCAGGGATAGGCTGGAATCTGAACTTCTGCTAAGAACCTGTCGACCCGTCACCTACTCTCAGAGAGCCAGTGAAACACTGTCAGTACAAATAAGTTCACCCAGCAAAACATTTCACTGTTACAGTTTGGAGCAATTTTAAAGATATGTGATTGACGTTGAGCTCTCTCTCTCTCTCTCTTAGCTTGACGTCATGAATTAGCCTTGAGGAACAGGGCAGCGCTGTGCCCACTGATTGCTAAGAAAGGGAGCACAAATCTCTTCTCCAAACAAAATGGCACACATTAGATGTGTCAAAGAGAGTATTTGTTGACAAATGCTGTACTCCTAATTTCTGTAATTTCCCCGAAACTCTTAGTTGATTTAAAGACTCAACTGACATCCTTAGTTTGCATGTACTGTGATTTTGAGGTGAAATGCAATTATTAGAGTATAGTGTTTTTAGCAGACACTGAACTGTGGCATAATAAGGGTGAGCTAGTGTTACAGCCAGCCCCTGGCGAGTTTCAACATAAAAAACCAAGCACGAAAAACCTGTTTTTTTTTGCTAAAGGGATCATTTATTAACAAAAAATAAATTATTATGTTAACAAAAAGTAAAAATAAAAAAAAAGCAACGAGAAACCCTGTTGGCATCACAGGTCTCCTCATAAAGGGCTTCCCACAGGTCTCCTCATAAAGGGCTTCCCACAGGTCTCCTCATAAAGGGCTTCCCACAGGTCTCCTCATAAAGGGCTTCCCACAGGTCTCCTCATAAAGGGCTTCCCACAGGTCTCCTCATAAAGGGCTTCCCACAGGTCTCCTCATAAAGGGCTTCCCACAGGTCTCCTCATAAAGGGCTTCCCACAGGTCTCCTCATAAAGGGCTTCCCACAGGTCTCCTCATAAAGGGCTTCCTACAGGTCTCCTCATAAAGGGCTTCCCACAGGTCTCCTCATAAAGGGCTTCCTACAGGTCTCCTCATAAAGGGCTTCCCACAGGTCTCCTCATAAAGGGCTTCCTACAGGTCTCCTCATAAAGGGCTTCCTACAGGTCTCCTCATAAAGGGCTTCCCACAGGTCTCCTCATAAAGGGCTTCCCACAGGTCTCCTCATAAAGGGCTTCCCACAGGTCTCCTCATAAAGGGCTTCCCACAGGTCTCCTCATAAAGGGCTTCCTACAGGTCTCCTCATAAAGGGCTTCCTACAGGTCTCCTCATAAAGGGCTTCCCACAGGTCTCCTCATAAAGGGCTTCCCACAGGTCTCCTCATAAAGGGCTTCCTACAGGTCTCCTCATAAAGGGCTTCCCACAGGTCTCCTCATAAAGGGCTTCCCACAGGTCTCCTCATAAAGGGCTTCCCACAGGTCTCCTCATAAAGGGCTTCCCACAGGTCTCCTCATAAAGGGCTTCCCACAGGTCTCCTCATAAAGGGCTTCCCACAGGTCTCCTCATAAAGGGCTTCCTACAGGTCTCCTCATAAAGGGCTTCCTACAGGTCTCCTCATAAAGGGCTTCCCACAGGTCTCCTCATAAAGGGCTTCCTACAGGTCTCCTCATAAAGGGCTTCCCACAGGTCTCCTCATAAAGGGCTTCCTACAGGTCTCCTCATAAAGGGCTTCCCACAGGTCTCCTCATAAAGGGCTTCCTACAGGTCTCCTCATAAAGGGCTTCCCACAGGTCTCCTCATAAAGGGCTTGTGTATTTTGTTTGCATTTTGCTTAGTGCCTATATAGCCAACTAGCAGTGGCTAGTCTGTGGGGCTGCGAAGCTAAACCATAGCTAGCATTTATACTGAATAGAATTTACATGTGTGGATGCCGATAGACCATTGCAACCATGAAACAAACATAAAAAACTAATATATTAGGGTTAAAAATTGGTTTAACCAATTATGCCAGGCAGAAAATGCAAGAGATTTTATGCCGTGAGTAAAGTGGTTCAGAAGCTCAACTCCAGGGATACAGGTAGAGATCATAAAGCCTGGAACTCTGGGTAGGGATCATCATGATTGAGAGATGATGTGGAAATCTGCTGTTCTGTGATACTTGTGATGGTGTCAAAAGCACCTCTTCTATGAAAGGTGTGACAGTGTCAGACAGATTCAAAAACTAAGCTTTTCAGACATGCAAATGAGCATGTATGCTTGGTACTGAGAAGGTGAAGTTCACATCATGAATAGAATAGAATAGTATACCTCTATTTATACCGTGTGATGTAAAATATGACAGAAAAACAAATGCAATTTTACAGACTATGTGAACAAAGTTTATAGTTTTTATACACAAAAAAGACATATAATTACAAGTCCAACAATAAATACATACACAACACCAAGACTCACACAACCAGGCTTGCAAAAATAACAACAATTGCCAAAAGAACTCACACATAAAAAAATTACAACACCAAACAAGAAAGCTAAAGAATCGAGGGAGTGTTCATAAACTAAAACAGCAAGTAAAACTACAAAAAAAGCCTACTGTAAAAAATAGACTACTCACCAAAACACAGTGGTGCTAAAATCATAACTAAAACTTAGTGGTTCTATATCCAATACACAGCCCAAGTGTTGTGAAGGACTCCCCTGGGCACATATACATATAACCCCTACACATACAACCCACAGGACTAGGTACACAAACATAAACATTTCGAGGCACACAACACATCAACACTTGCCCAAAAAAACACAAACCAGACCAGACAAAACACACAGTTTCGACCCACAAAACACACAAAACTTTATGGTTGATGGATGGCGATTTCTGATTGGATGATTGGATGATGGCACAGGGAAAGTGATGGACAGGGCGCACAATGAAAAAAGTGATGACAGCAAACACAGAGAACGGGCAAACTCCAGCGAAAAAAGGAAACTTAACACTTTTTATATATATATATTAACATAGTTTAACTTAGGTACGAAAATCAAAACAATTCCCATCCATAAAACAAACAAAACAATACTATATCTACAAAAACCCCCCAAACGAAAAAACTACGCATCAGCAATACCCATAACAGTTATTAAAAAGATGAGTTACGAAAGTGTTGTATGTTGTAGAATGATGATTGTGATGTTGTATTGTTGTAGAATCAGTGACCAACGCATAAGGCGCTGGTTAATGATTATACATTCTAATTAAAAAGCAATAAAAGTTGTGGTCTGTGTAATGTTTGTAAAGCAAAAAACATTGAGCCAATTTACAAACAATGTCCTCCTATTTAATGGGTAACCTTAATTAGTTAAAATAGTTTAGTTGCGCGGTAAGAAAAACGACGGGGTTGATCAACTGAGCATTGGAAACTCCTGAAGCAATACTGCACAATAAACATGATCTGCCTGCTCCAACCTGATACTGCAACAACTGTGCACAACCGGGCACAACCTCTAGTACAATAAAAAGCTAGAAGTCTGCATCGTACATTAAAAGGCATGCAAAACTGCAACAGCTCCACCACGCAAGCAAGTTGTTGTTGTTAAGCATGTTTGTTAAGGGCGCTACAACAACAGAGAAGTACGCGATAGTTACTCGCGCTACAACAAGAGAGCCGCCAGGGCAGAAAATTCCAATATCCGGGGTCAACGAAAAGGGTAGCGAAAACTCCGTAATTGGCAGCTAGTAGAGAAATTCAAAACACGAACCAATAGATCCTTCCACTGTTTCCACTTGGAACCACGGTCTACTTTGCCCAATCACACTTGCGTTCACTTGCAATCCTTTAGCGTTTGCTTTTCTAAAGGGCCAATTGCCAACAAATAGGCATAAGTACGTTAAATTACATAATTTACGAAATACACAATTGGCTGAACGTGTTAGTAGCCGTAAAATTGGCGAAAATTATAAAGATTTTAAAAGGAAAAGTTGTAAGGCCGGAGAGTACTCGGAAAATAACAAAAAAAAAATGGCGTTACACGCGCGAGCCCGAACCTTTACAGGCATAATCAAAGACAAGCAAGGGTAGAAAACGCACTTGATTTCAGTAGTTTTAGCAGTCGTCGCATTCTCCCATTCTTAGCACGTAACTGACGTTACTTTCGAAAACCTCTGTACAAAATGTACGCGAAAAGTCTGGAACCATCACGCGAAGAGCACAAGATAGCACCCAAGGACTAGCACTTTTCAGGCCTAAAGGTTATTATATTAAAAAATAAGTTTCACTTTAACAAATAGCACTTTGCACTTCCAATATATAGCCAGGGCAGGTATGTTATTATAGGGGCAGCACTTGTGTTGTCACGGTCATGATGTGTGTTCGTAGTGTGAAAAGAGGGTTATCAAAATAGAGAGAGGGGCATCACAAATAAATTAACAATATCAGATGTGTCTGAACAAATGAAGTGAGAATCTGACCACGACAAATCTGACAAAGGAGTTCGATGAAATCTGACATATTAGCTCCGAGGGTCTGTAGCACATACAAGCACGGTCGACAATTCCTGAAGCATCCTACATACCAATCTGAATCCGAAGTTTGTGCTAGCTAACGTAACTTTTTTTAATCCATCCTTTGAGACTTCTTACACTTTTTGATCTCCCTAATCATGTGCTACTCATATCACTAATGCCACATCCTTGCGATCGGTGTACTTGTCGTTGCCGTTATTCTCGTTCGAATTTCATTTACATAATCATTTCATGCAGTTTTCACAGTAACAGGACCACCAGAAAAACGCAGACACAAAGAGCCACAACAACAATATTTCCAAGAATGAATATCCCCCCCAAAAAAAAGCCCACAAACATCAAAATTGTCAAACATGTGTTTCAGGTTTTGAGAAGCTTTTGAATTCACTCTTTAGCAATTTTCCATTTTTGACGCAATTTTTTTTTGACCTGACAACTGACATCCAACCTGACATTAGTGATCACACACAAAAGTCAAAATAAAACTTGGTTCCTTCAAGATTTTAAAGGACCCGAACCCAACATGCCCAACTACTAGTTAGGCAGGGCTCAAACCCTGTAACGTTGTATGAACCGTGTTGAGCGAAAATGGCAGCCCAAGGGCTTCCTCTTCCTCAGTCTCCAAACAATCTCTCGGAAACAATACTTGCGGAACTGCAATTTGAGAGAGTCCGGCCCGCTGCCTAAGGCCCAAGCTCTCAGGATGGTAATTCTGAAGTCGATTAAATGCTTAATATCCAGAGATGCTTAATTAAAGAGAAAATTAGTGCCATTAAAATTTTGATAGACAATAATTTTAAGGAATTTAACCGAAAAAAATAACTGAAGTAATTGTTGAATCAAGAACTAGTTTCTTGGTAGTAATAAAATGCTTAATCAAATTCTCGGCGTTCTCTTGGCCGTACACAGAAATGAAATCGCAGTTTGCTTTATGCTTCCGAAATCCTCTAAAGCGGACCCCACGCTTCAACAATTACATGCTGAAACCGGCAAAGCCAACCTGCGCAATTAACAACCTGATTACAGAGGAATGCTGTTTTGCTCAGATTTTAACAACATTGACACTGACAAATGTGACAAGACCGACAGTGGTTTACCACGACCTTTTTAACCCACTCAGAAAACAAATGCCTCAACAAGCGATTATACGTCTTTGTAATATAAATGGACCTGACCAAGGATTTTCATGGGCAAAATAAACACCGAAACAATTACAACAACCAAAAACAACACAAAACAACAAACACATCAATTCGAATAGTTAACGGAGATTAACTGACCACTCATTAACAAACCATTATTTAAAAAATAAGCCTCATTATCAATTTCAACATTCCATCACTTTTCATTCAACATTCCAGGTTTTAGCAACAAGGATGGAGCTTCAACCAGTTCACAACATGTTGTTGGAGCCAACTCCACAGGTAAGGTAAGAAGTTAAGTAGTTACAGACAAGTAAAGTCACCGTTTTTTTGAGGTTACTTTTTTACATTCCTTTTCACTCGGGTTTTCGAGGTTCGCATCTGAAAAAATTAAACTGATTTCGGTAAGAAAAATCCGATAAACTCCCCATTTCTCCCCATTGATTGATATTTCCACTTGCAAGCAAAGCAGGGAATGAAACTAGATGAAGCACTTTAGAGAATCAGACATTGTAGAAGTGATTTTAGACACCACGCTAGAAAACTATATTATGCACTGTACCTCACTTATTCATAAAAATTAAAAAAAAACGCCGCTAACGCGGCAAAAGCGACCCGGCAACGCGAAACAAAATAAACCGTAACTAATTCATATAAATAGTAACTAACTGTAACTGGGGAACACTTCAAACTGAACAACAACCATGTGAAATTCTGTAATTCACTACGTACGCACCACTACGTCACATACAGCGCACTATATTACGTACGATTACACTAAGCAAAAGCTGCTAAAGTCTCTCTTAATTTTTTGGGTCTTTCCTCAGTTGGTTGTTCGGAAAGAAGGAAAAAAAACCAAAAAAAAAAACTTCAAAAAAAAAACTTTCAAAAAAAACTTTCCAAAACATCACAGAGATATAGTTAAACGTTCTAACACTTTGTCGAAACAAAGCTGAAGCAGCTGTTTTCGGCTAGCAGCGTTTGTTTTCGTTTTCAACCAATAGCAATTACCAATTGCAATAATTACATGCCCATTCCTGCTCCAAACCTTAAAGACCGTTGAACCTGACGTTTGGGTGTCTTTTGGAATCTTTTTGGAGGTATAACTAGCTTAGCCATAAGCTGGAGGGTTTAAGCTCCAACCTGGAACTGGTGCGAAACACTGAGACAGTGCAGTGAGTGAGTGCAAATCAGACAATATCGCAGCTTCAGACAAGGACAGGTAAACACTTTCTTCACAGTTCTTAACGTTCTCTAGCACAGTTCTTAATTCTTATTAACAAAGTCATAGTTATTGTTATCCGCTTTATATCGTTCACAACTTTCGCGCACAACACCCTTCAACCGATTTTCCTTTTCCTCTTCTCTGCTGGCTCTACAAATTCTTGGTTTCTAAATTTTTTTTTGGTTTCTAAAATTTCTGTCTAATCGGCACGGCACAATTCATATCGACGAAGGAATATAATATTTACAATGTCGTAATATCGCTCTCTCTGGGAGTTAGTGTGCCATTACATCTTGTGCTTTCCCTGTAGCAAGGTTGTTGTAACAGGTTTTCCAAATTTTTAAGAGCTGCCAAGAGCTGCAGCAAGCCCGCTCAAAGTAGGCATCTGAAGTAATCTACCTCAGTCAGAGGGAAAAAAGTAGAGCCACACCACCCTCGTCCTGACATCGTATCCTGCCAAACCAAGGACATACCGGACCACCGGGGGGTACCCATGGTGGAGTGTTGTCTCTGCAGCGCTTTGTCTGCTCGCAACCCGCAACTCCAATCTTTCTCTTCCCAGCTTTCTCTCTTTCTCTAAAACCGAAAAAACCATTTTCCATGCGAATTCCCTGAGCCCTTTCTTGAGCCTCACGAGCTCTCTCTCTCTCCTCTGAGCAGAGAGCAGAGCAGCACTTTTCAGCCGCACAACAGCCCTCGACCCCTCGACCCAGTGAGAATAACCCTCAAACCCTAAAAAAAATTAAAAATTACTGGGGGACCTCGACCTCAGTTCTGGCAGATTCCCAGATTCCCAGCTTCCCTGCGGGATTCTCTACCTCTACAACCACACGCGGATATAAGCCTACCAGGGGCTGGCTAGGAGGAAAAATGACAGCGAGACAAATTTTTTTCTTTGTTCCACCGCTTGTCCCACACCAATGATTTAATCTCCTTTTTCAGGAGGGTCCTCACAACAGAGAGACCTAAGTGATCCGCTATTGCTAATAAATATATCTGTGACATTATGGTTTTAAAGTTCTGGGAAAATTCTCCTTTTTGAGAAATTTTTAGGTAATTTTGGGAATTTATATTGTTATATTTTTCATAAATTGTAAGTATGTCTGTTTTTTGTGTGTTTTGGGCCTATTTGAGGGGTCACTGCAAATACTATTTTTTTACACATTGGGCCTCATTCGTGAAACGTTCCTAAATATGCGCGTACATTTACGTACGAAACACGTTAGTACAAAAAATGTACGCCGTATTCATCAAACCCTGCTGAAAAGGCTCATTTGTTAGTATTCCGTGTGTATGTTCATACGTGCCGATTCATCGAAAATGACAAGCGTGTTCACGTTATTTTGTGATTAGCATAGATCCGTGTGATTAGCATAAATCCGTGTGATTAGCATAAGTGACAAATACACCAACCACTTTTACAAGCCGTTTAGAATTGTCTGCCTTTTTGACATCGAAAAGGAGCTCATTTTAATATACCAATCACTGCTCCCCCACAGTGTTGTCGACCTGCTCTCCCAAAATTAATAATTAGATATATATTTTTGATATATCTGAGCAGACCTTTTAGCATTTCTCTTTTACTCTTTTACACTCTTATTTAAAAATGTTTATTTTCCCTTTACTTTTTTTACACTTGTGCTTATTTCACACTCACTTCATCACAATTTTTTATACTTATCTATTCTTTCTCCACTCACCCACTGGAGCCCGTCACCCAGTGGAGGACCACAATTGGGCCAACGGAGTACGGGTAATTCCTCTCTTACAGACTTTTATGAAAAAGGTGTCTGCCTTACCTCTCACTATGGTTGACCGGTCTCTAACTTGAAGATAAAACACCGCACGCCGTTGGCTCCCTCCTGCGTCCTCCCTGGGATCTTGGACTCCTGGCTGGTTCGCCAAATATGTGGAGGGAAGTCCTTTACTCTCTCCTCATTAGGTTCAATTTGAGATGGGTTTTTGAGCTGGAGAATTGTCAAGATGAAGATGAAGGAAATAGCAGAGTCTTCTTATTCAGTTTAAACTTTTATTAATCGCTGATGCTGATGCTGTGTTTAATATAACAGCATTATAAGTGCATATTGAAGGTCATTGACGCAACTACAAAACAAATCAGACAAAGGACAACTTTCTCACAATGTAGAATCCCTAGTAATGAACATAGAATACAGTCTGCTATACATTTTTAACTATAAAATAGCAAAAAACACAAATAGAAAAAATTCTATAATAATAATTTTTTATTTATTTATTTAAAAACAGGAAGTACGTATTGTAGAATTGGCCCTACATAGGTAGTTTAGTCAATGTGGAGTCTGAAAAGTGCGTTTTCAGACCACAACGGAAAACAGACAGTGTTTCAGCTGAGCGCAGCGGAGTGGGGAGTTTGTTCCACCACTGGGGAGCTAGTGGGGACGAGCGAGAGCCGTTGACACGGAGGGAGGGAAGTGCAAGTCACCCTGCAGCAGCAGAGCGAAGTGGTCGAGCAGGAGCGTAGTGCTGGATCAAGTCCTGTAGGTAGGAGGGGTCTGACCTTTAGGCTACAGTGTAGGCCAGGGTCAGAACTTTGAACCTGATCCTGGCCACCACTGGCAGCTAGTGGAGTGACCTCAGCAGGGGGGTGACGTGTGAGAACTTCGGGAGGTTGAACACAAGCCGAGCAGCCACGTTCTGGACCAATTGTAAGGGCAGAATGGCGCAGGCTGGTAGGCTTGCGAGAAGGGAGTTTTGTAGTCCAGACGTGAGGTGACCATGGTCTGGACAAGAAGCTGGGTGGAGTAGGTGGTCAGGTATGGCCGAATCCTCCTGATGTTGTACCGGAGGGACCTGCACGACCGTGCCGTTGCCCTGATGTGTTCTTTGAAGTCCAAGTTCTTAGTAACAGTTTTAAAGTTAGTTAATGAGATTAAAGTTTCCAATTTCAGAAGATTTTGCAAATTGTTCTATGACTATGGTGCAAAATAAGAAAATGCTGTTTTTCCTAGTTCTGTGCCTGCCCTAGGGACTTTCAAAAGTAACTATTGAGTGGAACGCAATTAATAGGTGCACAGATTGACGTTTAAAAACCTACATAGGTAGAGAGAAAGTTTGCCTAGTATGACCTTGTATGTAAAAATGTCCCAGCGTTTTTGTCTATGAAGGGACAGAGAAGTCCAGCCTGCAAGTTCATATAAAACACAATGGTGAGTGAGTGATCTGGCATTTGTAATAAAGCGCAATGCTGCATGATAGGCTTATGTAATACAGAAGATGCTGTGTGCATATACAATATATCACCATAATCAATAACTGATAAAAAGGCAGCATTCGCAAGTTTCTTTTTTGCTTATTTTTCTGACATCACCTTTAGCCTTTTACAGAATGAGTCCATGGGCATTTTAAAAGTTAGCTTGTCATCAAGCCATATGCCCAAGGTATTTATAAGAAGAGACTCAATTGGTTTTCCATCAGATGGAATAATGCTGGGGTCAGTAATCTGGGGAAAAATCATACATTTCGGTTTTTTTGTATCATTTAAAAGTAACCTTAAATCATGCAGACTGAAAAGCAGACTGAAGAGCGTCCACAGCCTGTACTGGGGAGGAGGCATCTGTTTAGATGACAGTATAATCTGCATAGAGAACTAATTTAGCTGCTTTTAAGGGCTTTCCTATGTCATTTATAAAGATAGAAAACAGAACCGGAGCTAAAATGGAACCTTGAGGTACACCTTATTGATTGTAAGAACTTGACTGCTGACCCTCTACCTTGACGGACTGCATTCTATCCGTCAGGTAGTCCCTGAACCAGCCAACACTCATATTGCTTCGACCGATGTTGAAATGTATAGATAAGAACAACTCATGGTCCACTGAGTCAAATGCCTTCGAAAAATCAATAAAGAGGGCAGCACAGTGCTTATGAATATCAATGACCCATGCCAAAACGGCTTGTTCAGTTGGAAGGATACACAGAGGTGCATTGCAGTACACAAAATACATTTTATTGAAAAACAACTTACAGCTGGATTCCATAGACTCATGTGAATGATGAAAAATTGCCCAAAAGTGAAACAATATGGGACCTTTAACTCCTTTATGCAGATGCATAGTGAATTTCCCGCCGGCGCCACCTTTTTGCTCAACTGAGACATTCGTTGCTCCTGCAGCCAAACTATTGGTGGAAATCAAAAACTCTGTGTTTGAACTTTATTGGTAGATGATTTGTGATGATTTCTGCCCAATGCGTAGTTACTAAGTGTCACTATTTTCCCGTAGCAATTCCATTTAACAAGTACACCCCCCGACCCAGTCTATACCTACCCATGCGTGACATAGTGGACAATAACGTCTATGTTTGAGTTCATAAATATATTTATTCATCATATAAAATTTGAATTCCGTCATAGCAACAAGATAAACCCAACAATCGCCTGATAGTATGCCAGAAAAGCGGTGAAAAGCCCTGCTAAATGCAAAATAAACATGTGAAGGTATTCTCTCATTCTACCTTGTATTCTATTAGTAATATATGCTACTAAATATGAAATGAATATACAATCCTACCATTGGTTTTACACATCGAGATGTTCCTTTCAGAATTCAGTGGTCATTTATTCTCTGTTACAATCCGTTTGAGAAATATACAACACTTTATACCGATATTACACTATCTGAAACGTCAACTTGTATACCCCCACGTCCTGCAAGCCACTCATTACAGTTCATTCTGGTTTAATTGTCGGCTCTTTTATCCAATAGAGTACATTATACCCTTAGCGACGGTATATCCCTTAGCAACGGTATAGACCAATAAGCCAGCCGTCTTTCACCGCAGCGTTCTGGAAAGTTGTGGGTCCCACCAGGCAACCGAACCAGGACATTGAGCAATACATTTCACATGACATATGAGCTGCACAGCCCTATGACATATGAGATGTGACAGCCCTTTCTAGTCATATTTGTAAACGTATCTTCGGATGGAGCCTTGAGGCTACGTATGTGCAGTACAGTTATGTACTCAATAAGCATACTCAATAAGCATACTCAATAAGCATACTCAATAGTGTGGATATAGCGATGGTAATAGCACTGTGTAGCACCCTTATATTTTTAAATATTTTATACCTCAAATAAAGTACACTGAAAACCGCTCTAGTTTTGTGTTGATTTATATATTCTGGTTTTGTTGCCCCTGTCAGAATGAAGGGAGGCCCTACTCAGAAGGATATTTTTTTACCTGCCTCTCTCTGATTGACTATAAATGAAAGGACAAATTCCATATAATAGTGAAATCTTGGTTAAGGGAAGACAGAATACAAATTCCACACTGTAAGCTGCAGACTTCATTTCAATTGAATATATCTGGCTAAAACTGAACAAGAGTTCCAGTGTACCATAGCTGACAGAGGTTAATAACGTCGACCAGGAAGAGTGGACAGAAATCCCTGTGGAGAACTCAAAATGGCAGAAAGTGTCCTCTCAATGTCATCAAATTACTTTCTGTGAACCCCATACAACCCCCAGAACCCTCCTGAATATATTCATCTCTGCTCATGAATGAAAGAAAATGCAACGCCCTTTAAAAACAGAGTAGCATACCAATGCAACGCCCTTTAAAAACAGAGTAGCATACCAATGCAACGCCCTTTAAAAACAGAGTAGCATACCAATGCAACGCCCTTTAAAAACAGAGTAGCATACCAATGCAACGCCCTTTAAAAACAGAGTAGCATACCAATGCAACGCCCTTTAAAAACAGAGTAGCATACCAATGCAACGCTCTTTAAAAACAGAGTAGCATACCAATGCAACGCCCTTTAAAAACAGAGTAGCATACCAATGCAACGCCCTTTAAAAACAGAGTAGCATACCAATGCAACGCCCTTTAAAAACAGAGTAGCATACCAATGCAACGCCCTTTAAAAACAGAGTAGCATACCAATGCAACGCCCTTTAAAAACAGAGTAGCATACCAATGCAACGCCCTTTAAAAACAGAGTAGCATACCAATGCAACGCCCTTTAAAAACAGAGTAGCATACCAATGCAACGCCCTTTAAAAACAGAGTAGCATACCAATGCAAACATTGCCTGCCCTGCTGGCTTGTGTAGCTAACTGGCAAAAAACATAATCTGTATGCTGTCTGCAAAATCTGAAATGTTTAATATTTCATTCTTATTTATGAATTATCCTTGTTCATCTTGTCAAATTTACAATAAATGTATATGAATATACACAATTTTAGGACATTTGACCCTACAGTGTCAGTCAGTAATGCCAAAAATTGTGCAAATATATGATCATTTTAAATTTCATAATGTATTGTATCTCCAGAGTAAAGGTTGCATTTTATCAGGTTTCACAGAAACCCAGTTGTTACATTTCTGCAGCAATGGCATCCACCTTTAGCTTCAGGGGTATTAGAATTTGGATACAGATATTATAAGCAATAATGTGATTGCTAACCATATGGTCTGCTTTTCCCAATGCAATTTCCCAATTAAAAGGACATTCGGTTTCGGTTGTCTCTGCCTCCCAAATGAAGCAGTGAGCACTGTGATTGCATTAGTCGCGTGTGTGTGACGTGAGCAGACTTGCTCGTAATAGTGTAGCTGATCATTTCTTGCAGGGAAATGTTATTGAGAAAACTTTAATATATATATTCCCTGACACAGGAAGCAAACCTGGTATCACAATCACAGAGTGGATCCAACCTGGTGTCACAATCACAGAGTGGATCCAACCTGGTATCACAATCACAGAGTGGGTCCAACCTGGTGTCACAATCACAGAGTGGATCCAACCTGGTGTCACAATCACAGAGTGGATCCAACCTGGTGTCACAATCACAGAGTGGATCCAACCTGGTGTCACAATCACAGAGTGGATCCAACCTGGTGTCACAATCACAGAGTGGATCCAACCTGGTATCACAATCACAGAGTGGATCCAACCTGGTATCACAATCACAGAGTGGATCCAACCTGGTGTCACAATCACAGAGTGGATCCAACCTGGTATCACAATCACAGAGTGGATCCAACCTGGTGTCACAATCACAGAGTGGATCCAACCTGGTATCACAATCACAGAGTGGATACAACCTGGTTGGTGTCACAATCACAGAGTGGATCCAACCTGGTATCACAATCACAGAGTGGATCCAACCTGCAGAGTGGATCCAACCTGGTATCACAATCACAGAGTGGATCCAACCTGGTATCACAATCACAGAGTGGATCCAACCTGGTATCACAATCACAGAGTGGATCCAACCTGATACCTCTTTGCACACATAACACAGCCAGTGATTGGTGCAAAACAAATACCATGACCAATCTTTGGTCACGTTATTGGTTTTGCATGTGCTAAAAGGTTTTGCACATGCTAAAAGTTGTAGTATATCAGGCCCTTTGTGTGCCTGATTTGCCCTCAAATTAACATATTTATTAAAGTAATAAGTTATAGAAATAGAATATGTTATGCATGTGAATGCATGTAAATTAACTTCTATGGCAAGAGCTAAGTACTCTTAAACCCTGAATAAACAGTTTACAACCTACAATATTTGTTTAATAATAGTCACACTATTATTTATAACACTATTGGATTAGCATAATATATATTCTTATGATATCAAAACAAGTAAGACCATTATTAAAAACAAGAAAGACATCTTCAGCCCGTCAATGCATGCCTTTTTCATCATTTCTCGACAGTATTTATTTTTCCTGGCATGGTTATCATTATATGCTGCCTGCTACCCTCAGGACTTTTTGACAGGGACTATAGGTTATAAATGGGCAGTGGGCTGTCTTTATGGCGGTAAAAACCTCAGTCCTCTGAACTCACGCCGGTTACGCAAGGTCACTCCCCACCCTCCTCCCCCCGTGCGCCCTGAATGATGAGAATTCTGTGCCCTTTAAGAAAGAACATTGTGTACATCGTGGCTGAAAATAGAACCTGCAGTGCATAATACGCTCACCAGGGGCGCCAGACAGCCACATTAATTATAAAAATATATATATAATTTAATAACTAAAAAATGCATTCAGAAAGTACGCGGTGGCCGCAATTCATAAAGCCGGGCAGCAGAAATGAGTGGGCACGGCCAGGGCTGGGGACACGGATAGAGGGCAAGGGGGGGCCACACTGCCATGTGGGAGGGGTAGGCTGCCGCTGGCGGGGGCCGGAGCACATACTTGTGATTATGTGAGGCGCCTGCCTGACTTCTCCTTCAGGGGGAGGGGGGGGGGCAGGGTAGGGCTGCAGCTTGTTCAAAATAGCTCTCTGTCCACCAGTAAAGGTAGTTTACACTGGGGCAGCACATCATTATCCATGATCCCAACGCTAATCTCTGCAGATAGCAGCAGGAATGCTGGGGCTATATTTGTGCTTAAGAAAACAGAAACACGGGGGGGGGGGGTGGGTGATGGGACGAAAAGTCAAAGCCTGTCCATGACCCCATAGCCTTCATCATCATGAATATAGTGCCTTTCATCATTATCTAGAACTCGTGACTGTCAATGGCTTGTGGTGTTTGAAAAAAAAGGTAATTTAAAGCCCGTGTAAGTAAGGAGAAGTGCGTCATCGGTGTCGTTTTACTCCGGAGAGTTGCGTGTTTTACTGCTGGTGAGCGATTGCTTTTCCCTGATGAACTCTGATAAAATACAACATGACAGGCTTGGAGAAAGCAAAACTGTGTTGGGGAGAGACACACAAACAGTCACAGTGGCTGAATATTGGGATGGCGGGTGTGCCATCTGCCAAGTTACGGCTTGGCGGGACATGCCCCATACCTATACAGCACCGAGAGTTTGGCACTTTTCAGGGTTTCCTACAGAAGTAACCACAATGACCACAGACTCTCAGCCCTTAAAAACATTAACTTATGTATGTTCTGACCTCATGTAACCACACAGCATTAACGTACAACTTCACACATCCACACAATAAAGCCCCAAACTTGGGTTATTTTGCCATTTTTCTCGTTCCTCTTCCGCTTTTTCTTCTTCTTCCCATTCTTCCTGCCTCCGTACCCTCAAACAATAATTCTCCCCATTGGATAACGACATCGCATACCTGCTCTCCCAAGCTTATCGCCCAATAAAAACACTTCAATTGCTTCTTCATGATTCATAGCTCAGTTTGTGCTGTTCATTGTATTTAATTACACATTAAATAGGCTACTGCTCTATCTACAAACTCTTTTAATGTAATTGTGGACTACCGGTAATAGGATAACTGTTCTCATTCTTGTCAGTATGGTTACACAAATGTCTGTATGCATTTCTTTGGAATGCATGTATTCTGTATGCATGTCTCTCTCCATGTCATTATCTACCAAAAATAAGTGATATCTGATTTTAAAAAACGTCTTCGACGTAAAAAAAAAAAGCCATGTTACTCTCGCATAGCCTACAGAGTGCTGTCTATAAGTCCTTAATTCCAACTTGCAAAAACTAGGCCTGCCTTTAAAAGTATTGATATCAAAACGTGGCCGTTACAACTAACAATATTGCCTATCATAGCTCACATTAATAAACTAGCTCTATTCCAAAGCAATGCTATCCACACTTTCCTAAATTATTCAATGCAACTGATTTTTTTTATTCAAGCATTTCCAAGTAAATGTCAAATTAGTTAAATTAGACAAATTATAAAATCACTTAAGCACTGTTTAAATGGAATGCGCTTTGAATGACCGGCTCATACTCCAGTATGGTGTGGCAGTGTGAGAAACGGTGAATTACAGAAACACTGTTTCTCTGGGCCGATCTGCCCCTGCCTCTGCTTGCACTTCTGAAACACTCCCTATTGCACCCGGTTTCATCATTCATTGGCTCACATACAGTGACACATGTACAGCTATGCAAATAAAGCAGAAACACTTTACTTATTTATCTGCGCTCAAGTACAGTTTCACCTACAGTATGTCATTTTATGGCGGGTGGGACTGTCTATAAATCACATCCAGCCAGCGCTACTCATAAGCTAATGAGCAGCCAGTGTTATCGCTGCACACGTCTCACCTTCTGAAAGGTTTCAGCGCCAGTACTGACTCCTTTTCTCCCTTCAGTCCTAATGTCCTCTCTAATCAACACTTAAATCCAAACCAAAAATGTGTTGAGGAGTCTGAAAGAGGCTCGTGCCTCAGAGAGGAACTGACCAAACCTAACTGATGTACGCTGGTGAGAGACCGGGACTGGGGTCAGTTCTCTAACTGATGTACGCTGGTGAGAGACCGGGACTGGGGTCAGTTCTCTAACTGATGTACGCTGGTGAGAGACCGGGACTGGGGTCAGTTCGTTCTATTCCCTGGTCTGGTTCATTACTGAATCCACAGCACAGCATTATGTAATCGTTATTTGTCACTTTCTGCATCCCACACACTCTTTTCAGGTACACATTATACAGTTTTCCCTTGGCAGTATCTTGAGTTCTTAGAGCACGTCATTTTCTTCAGAAATAGAATCCATCTTGTTTATTAATTCTGTATTTCAGACAGTTGTCAATAACAAAAAAAATAGTGATTCGGAAGGCACATGATAATGTTTCACGCCAAGGAGAAAGTGTCAATCTTTACTCGGCTATGAGATTGGCACATGTGTGCTGTCGCAGGTCATCTGGCCCATGATGCTGTTGGTTTTCTCTTAACTGCAGTCAGCTGACATCCCTCCTTTCTCTCATGATGGGTGCTGTGGGTGTGGGGGGGGGGGGGAGGGGAGGGGGGGGGCGTAGTTCACCTCTGAGTGTCATTATGACCATTATCCGTGATTGCCATGGTTAGGATTTAAGTTGTTTCCATGGTTAGGATTTGTTTAGCCGGCTAACTGTCTTGGCTTAACTAAGTTCAGCTTTCGTGACTTTCGTGATACAGGCCTCGGGGCATCAGTGCCTGTATCCCTTTTCAGTTTATCAAATATTTTTTTGATGACATGCCAGCTTCTTCCTGGCTAGTCCACTTAAAAACCCTCCCAAAAAGTTGAGTCTAATATGCTGTGTTTATAACACTATCTTAATTGTGCAACACAAGCTCAAACTAGGGCATATTTGACTGCACAATGGAGGGTTTTAGATAGTGATTTATGCAGCATTTATGGATTGGAAAAGGCCGGATCACTACTCAAAGCATTCCTTTCCGTATGAATAAGCGATAAGATTACAGACTTTTTGAAAGTGACTCCTCTGCCCTCGGGTAGCGTATGCAGTTTTTAGTGGTAGCTTTTCATGTTAACCTTCGACGTTAAATAGAAAAGCAGTGCTGTGTTCAGGGATCCTAATTAAGGTGGAGCCTTAAGTTTTACTTGGGCCCTGTAGGTAGGTCAGCGTGCTGCAAAACGCACTTTGAACATCTTCACATCCTTAAAAACCCGCAAAGTAAGAGAGGAGAGGAAGAGAGGAAGAGAGAGGAGAGGTACGGGTAACACATTTCAATCTGTCAGAGCCAGCACGTCAGTTTAGCATAAATCACGGACCTGGCACTCAGACAAGGCAGGCAGGTCGTAATGTACTTTCAGATCATGCGCCAACTCTTTCGATGAAGCGGGGAAAGTGGATGGCGTGTGATACTTGTTCTGCGAGCGCACATCAAACATGCTCTGTCCGTGTAAACACAAACTGCTTATCGCTGTGTTTGAGACCATAAGCGGACCAGCTACCTGCTCTTAGCTCTGGAAACCAGTGGCAATATGCAGCAGGATTTACAGGTCCAAACAACCCTTACTGACCCCTAACATACAATGTTTTAGACTGTCTATCACATACAACTTTATAGACTGTCTGTCTCATACAGCGTTATAGAGCATCCACTCTGGTTGAATATAAATATTCAGTGTGAAATCCACTCTGGTTGAATATATTTCACTATGATGCAGTACATTTGATCTCAGGTGGACTTATTTAAAGCAGGAGCAGGAGTTGAGATAAAACGCTTTACTGGGAAGGGAATAAAGCAGTGTTTTCTCCACCATTGCTTAACTAGAAAGGTCATTTGAGGACCGGCTCTGTTTCACAGTGACGTGGAGATGGAGCGTAGCAGCTTGGGACCATAGAAGCCACATTTACATGAGCAGATAGCAAAGTCTTGAATACATTAAACAATACACTGAGTACCAGTTCTACAAATCCAATGTTAGAAAAGAGCTGACTTTGATATGAACCTGTCTCATTGATACCCCGTCCCCAGGAGGGTGGAATGTTTGCAACACACATAAAAAACTGCACTAATGTGGGTAATTAGCTTGAACTGCACGTTCTCCCTGATTCTCTGGTCAATTACCCAACCTTTAAGCTGTCATTACTGAAGTGTTTTAATGTGCAGTTTAATTATGCTAATTGCAATTTAATGTTAATTATATCACCCATTGGTTGGTAAATTTTATGTAATGGGTGTTTTTAATCCCGAATCCTTAAATGTTTACTCAAAAAGGGTTGAGTGTTATGGAAGCTACGGGACACTTAAAGTGGCACACATTTTGAAGATTTGGATTTTTATGACACGAGGAAAATGCATATAGATAATGAGAGTGTGACTCCACCCAATTTACCCAAAAAGACCGTAACAGATACATAGCAACATTATGAAGAAGAATAAGCTCAAATCACACCATCGAATGAAATGTGAAGAACAGTGAACAGTGAAGAATATAATCTAAATTAAATATATTTGATTTGTAACATAAAAATTAATTTTTAAAATATTCAAAATAAAATCCTTGACCTTGACTAGAAGTTACTTTTTTCAATCGCCTTTCTGTAATCTCCTATATCAAGGTTCAAAAGGTTTTGGGGATATGTGACCTACATTTACACTATGCAACCTGGAATTGGGAGCACTGGTGTGACCGTGCACAATTGTCCTGGTACGACTGTCAGTTTTTTTTAAAATAATGCGAGAAAGAAAAACTACCGTGTTTATTTTACCTGCAACCATTATAACCATACGGAAGCCCTGAAGCGGAAGGTGAAATTTTTTTTTATACGAGATAGTAAGTTTATACAAGTTGTTATCTCGTTTATGATGGAATTCTTATAGCATGTTGCAAGTATTCCACTTAGATACCTTCACACGTTTAGATACCTTCACTTTTCTTAACAACTCGTAGCCTACGTATGTAATTTTACTGGGGTTAGAATTAGATGTGCATATGACATACCCAAGTCATATACGTGTAACTATGCACTGCGGCAGGCTGTAGTCTAGGCTATAGTCTAATGCAATAAAAATGAACATTATTGTTAAAGTTTTGAGCCATAACTTCTCACAGTTATCTAATGAAATGCATCATATTCCATGCATCGCAACATATGCTCGGGAATGTCCGTTTGATCTGCAGCAACAAAGTTTACCATCGCTCTTCACCGGAGTTGAAGATGTCGGGACCGTGACGCTGCCTGTACGGAGGAGAGTCGTGGAGGCGGAGTTTGGGTGTTGGACTGCTTAATGCCACTGGACGTCTAGGGATAGCGGCGGCTATTTTTAATCATGGCTGCATTTCTTTAATTTACTTTAATTCACTTAATTAGTTTGATCAATGCAATGATTCTATTGAATGTCTTTATTTGATATGTGTGTGTGTGTGTGTGTGTGTGTTGTGGGTCTGCCCCACTGTCTATGTCTTTTTTGTTGTTGCTGGAGCTACTGAAGTTTCTTAATGGGAAAATAAAAGTTATTCTATTCTATTCTATTCTTCACAATTCATTTAATATAATGGGATTTGAAAGGGAATATTTCAAGTTACGTTATTAGGGGCAATGGCAAAGTGGTTAATCAAAGGCAATTCTAATATTATAAACAATATCTGTATTGATATATTTTTTTTATATTCTGCTACTTTTGTTTGGTACTTTGTACTAGTTTCCCTTAGTTATCAGATAAACATTGTATTTAAGGGATTCCAAATAAGTGATCACCGTACTGTGGAGGATGTTTATTAGGTAAAGGCACCACGCTCATTTATTATAGAAACCACATTTAGAATTATTGTATTTTATTATTTAAGTACATTTACACGCATATAGCAGTGTCTGTAAGTAATTAATTAAAAACTAGACCTGCCATTAAAAGTATTGATATCAAATGAGGCCAAGTAACAACAAACAGTATTGCCTATCGTAGCTCACACTAATTAAACTAGCTCTATTCCAAATCAATGCTACCCAATCTCTCCTAAATTAGTTCATGTAATTTGGCCCTGTGTTTTTTCATCTTACTATCTGAAGAGAATGTGGTCACTCAAAGTTCAGGTGTCAACTAATACAAATTGCATCATGGAATAACACTTAATTTCAATGATTGTTTTACACAGTTGAGGAGAAATGACAGTCGGGAAAAGATATGTTTATACTTGGTTTTGAAGTTAATTTTTGAAAATGTACAATTGACAAACAGACATTTATTCCAAGTAAATTCCATCATTTACAATTTAGCAAGGGAGATTAATAAATACAGATAAAAAATTAAAATATGTACACCTAGTAAATACCAAAAGTATTTTATGTAACAAACCTATCCAGACATATGTTTGACATGAATATAGCCCTCTGCATAATTGTTTATGTCTAGGCTCTGTAGGACCACATAGGTTTCTATTAGGTTCATTTATTATTATTATTATTATTATTATTATTATTATTATTATAGAGGACTCAAGTGACTACGTCACGCTGGTTTGGGAAGTAAATTCCCCATTCATTTAGAGCGTAGACATTAACTAAAGCTTCCCAGATAGCCAGGAAACATTGAATCAATGTTGAATTAACATAGGATAAAGCATTGATTCAATGTTGATCTCTGATGTTGATTCTGCGTCCAGGTGCTCATCGAGTTTACGTTGAATCAATGCATTGAAATAATGTTGAAACAATCGAATAATGTTGATGTTAACAATGGAAATCAACGTAACTGATGTTGAATCAATTTATTATCAATGTAATCTATCATAGCTAATATCATTTTATAACTACATTTTACCAATTCTTGCTCAAAGTAGTCAAAAGCTACAAAAAACAAATCAAAATACTTTTTGAAGACTACTAATGTTACGTTCTCAGTTACGTCGCGGTAAGGACCCAGACGCGGACCACAGGATAAGGCAAAAGGCGTAGTTTAATATTTGCAGGGGTCAAACCAGGAGATCAGAAATCAGGGGGGTACAGGAACGACAGGCGATAGGGCAATGAGGGACAATCCAGAAAGTCGAAAAACCAGGGAATCAGAGTTCAGGCAGTACAAAGGGATCAGGCAGGAGAATGGTCGATATACAGGCGTGGTCAAAATCGAAAGGCAAACTGGACAGATAAGGGCAAGGCAAAAGAATAGTCGTACAAAAGGGTATCGCGGAAGCTAAAACAGATCTCTGGCTTAAAACAGGTAGCAGGCACAGGAAAAGTAATACGACGTTCTGACACAGACTGGAAGTTACACAGGGCTTAAATGCACAAGGTACAAATGACACAACGGGAATCAGGTGTGTGAAAAGGCGGGGATCCAAACGAGACAATTGAAAATACAATTGGGAACACTGAAACAATCACGGAGACAACTAGGGAAAACGCGGACTGGATTCCAAACATACACACGATAACAGATGACCTGGAGTTTCAGGAAATCGTGCATAGATTAAGATGACAGGGAGAGAAGATCAGATGCAGCTGGGAATGATTAGAAAGGACAGAACAGCGTGAAAATGTGCGCTCTAAATGTTAGTGAGATTAGTAACTATACACACCCCTGCCGTTAGTATGATTAGTAAGTATATACAAATTAGTCTGTTAGTGGAGTTAGTAGATCTAATCTATCGTTAGTATGTTAGTGGTAATTAGTAAATTTAAGTGCACAGAGATAGGTGCGAAGCAAGAGGGAACCCGAACACCAATGAGATCACCCGAATGGTACAGAGACGTAAACAGGGAGTGACAGATCAGAAGTAAACAAGCAGACAAAGGACAACTAGGAAAAACCGGAAAATAAACAAGCTAGAATACAAACTAAGAATAAACAATACATTCAAAATAAAGATACAAATAACAAGCAGAACACAGATCCTTACAATTAAAATAGATAACACATTGACATCAATTTAAAAAATGCAAACATCTTTAAAATTCTACTTAATGGACACAATACATGCAATAGTGTGAGGGTTTTTGTTAACGGAGAATCAAATACGACAGGAAGGGGAATCAGAACAAGTCACCCACAAAGGTGAGAACCACTAAAGGAGCTAAGCCGCAAATGGGCAGAAAATTTAAAAAAAATAAAAAATACTTCTGGCTAAACAGCCAAATAATAATCAACCCAGGAAAAGTGGGCGAACTTGAAAACACGAGTGAGTGAGAACAAAACAAAGTTTCCCAAGCTCAAATACTAGAGCTGAAACGGGAAACCATAACAGAAAAGAAACGCCTTCGGCACGTAACACTAAAGCAGCCGGTAAGAAGGTGAAAAGAAAATGTAACAACAAAGGAGACTGTCTCAGGGAGAACAGCACAAAGTAAGTAGGAACAGAAATAGCCCCAACGAGGAATAATCCTGAACGTAAAATTAACGAAGCTAAAGCAAGTCCCTCGTAAACGCAAAGCAAAACTTTACTATCAAGAGTTCGCTTGTACCTGACTATACCTGGCTCCGTGTTGAGTCGATAAGACACAGAAGCACCGGAATACGGAAATGCGGGACTTAAATAGTCGACAGGTAACAAGCACAGGTGAAGCGACTGAGTGCAGGGAGAAAACAAAACCCTGAAAACAAAGAAAAAATCCGATAGAGTGCTATTGAACCGTACCGAGGACGAACTGCCGTAGAAAAACGAAAGCCTGCTACGACCATGACAAATAGTAGTAGTTTCATGCTGAAAAACGTTGAAGTGTTTTAAAAGCTAAACTCGTCTAAAAATAATGTTTGTTTACTGTTCACAATGTGGGTCGTGGTGTGAGCTGCCATGATGATGTGATGTCAAGTTCTTCCTAATCGGGAGGTCGGGGTTGATTTCCCGAAACCTGATTTCCAACATGGAAGTCTTAGTTGAAAGGGCATTTCTTACAGTTTCCCTCGGTGGATATCGGTATTCCTAGTTGGAAATGAATAAACGAATGCAGCATTAGCATCAACCACAAATACGCTTTGCTGTTAAGTCTCGTTTCGTTTATTTTCCTACCTCACCTTCGCCGTAGAAACTAGACCTTTGAACTTAACCAATTTAGCCAAAAATAAATAAATTCACTTACCACGTAACATACACATATACGAGAAAAATTGGTTATTACCCCAAATTAGATAACAATTTCAAAATCGCGTCTTTAAATTATTTTTGCAAAAAATAAGACATCCGATAAGACATCAGATTTAGGGAGAATTGTTTGATCAACGTGACCACCATTTTAGTTGCGTGCAAGCTAAACCATCAGTGCTAAAACATTTTTCTTTTTTCATTTATTCAAAGGAATTTATCATGGATAAGTGGTTACAAACAGGGTCTCTCAAAGGGAAAGATTCAGAGGCTGGTCCATCTACCAGTAAGGAAACAGCTCCAGTGTCTGGCACTGAAAAAGAGGCATAAAGCAAAACTAATGAAATACAGCAGTGAACATGAAGACTTTCTTTTTTATTCTGAACAAGCTTTTTATGTAATTGTAAATTATGACTCTGGGATCTAGTTTTATCTAGCTATGTTTTACACCTGTTTATGAAAACATTCTGAGTAATATTAGCCTGGCTCTACCGAGTCTCGTAATTTTCAATCAAATTAACTTAAATAACATCGCTATCATGTTTCTGTCCTCCTATCACACACTATCGTTTCTATAACTAAAGGTTGAATTTGTCAATTAGATGTAACAACACATTTGATTAATCGCACATAACATCCACATTGGTTTTGTATGCATTTGATTTGGTGTCCATTCTCAATTAACAGCAGTGATTGCGTTGCTACTGGTTAAACATTTAGTAACGTGCATTTAAAATATGTAGTAGCGCCCTATTAGCCCAGGATCATTGATAATTTATTGTTTGTTGCGTCAAAATTCATTAGCCCAGCCCCCCCCGTAGCTCCCCCAATCACAATTATCAATGCGTGAAGCCGCGTTGCATTGTGTAGGTCTGTCCATGATTTTCAGTGTCGATTATTACATGTGTAATTGCATTTGTAAAACTCTGGGGTCCTGCAGGGGGGGCGCGGAAGCTTTTGTGGTCTGTCGTGCGGGCCGCGAGTTGTAAAACGCTGGGGTCCTGCAGGGGGGGCGCGGAAGCTTTTGTGGTCTGTCGTGCGGGCCGCGAGTTGTAAAACTCTGGGGTCCTGCAGGGGGGGCGCGGGAGCTTTTGTGGCCTGTCGTGCGGGCCGCGAGTTGTAAAACGCTGGGGTCCTGCAGGGGGGGTGCGGAAGCTTTTGTGGTCTGTCGTGGGTTCCGCGAGTTGTAAAACGCTGGGGTCCTGCAGGGGGGGTGCGGAAGCTTTTGTGGTCTGTCGTGCGGGCCGCGAGTTGTAAAAGGTTGGGGTCCTGCAGGGGGGGCGCGGAAGCTTTTGTGGTCTGTCGTGCGGGCCGCGAGTTGTGAAACGCTGGGGTCCTGCAGGGGGGGCGCGGAAGCTTTTGTAGTCTGTCGTGCGGGCCGCGAGTTGTAAAACGCTGGGGTCCTGCAGGGGGGGTGCGGAAGCTTTTGTGGTCTGTCGTGTGGGCCGCGAGTTGTGAAACGCTGGGGTCCTGCAGGGGGGGTGCGGAAGCTTTTGTGGTCTGTCGTGCGGGCCGCGAGTTGTGAAACGCTGGGGTCCTGCAGGGGGGGTGCGGAAGCTTTTGTGGTCTGTCGTGCGGGCCGCGAGTTGTAAAAGGTTGGGGTCCTGCAGGGGGGGCGCGGAAGCTTTTGTGGTCTGTCGTGCGGGCCGCGAGTTGTGAAACGCTGGGGTCCTGCAGGGGGGGCGCGGAAGCTTTTGTAGTCTGTCGTGCGGGCCGCGAGTTGTAAAACGCTGGGGTCCTGCAGGGGGGGTGCGGAAGCTTTTGTGGTCTGTCGTGTGGGCCGCGAGTTGTGAAACGCTGGGGTCCTGCAGGGGGGGTGCGGAAGCTTTTGTGGTCTGTCGTGCGGGCCGCGAGTTGTGAAACGCTGGGGTCCTGCAGGGGGGGTGCGGAAGCTTTTGTGGTCTGTCGTGCGGGCCGCGAGTTGTAAAAGGTTGGGGTCCTGCAGGGGGGGCGCGGAAGCTTTTGTGGTCTGTCGTGCGGGCCGCGAGTTGTGAAACGCTGGGGTCCTGCAGGGGGGGCGCGGAAGCTTTTGTAGTCTGTCGTGCGGGCCGCGAGTTGTAAAACGCTGGGGTCCTGCAGGGGGGGTGCGGAAGCTTTTGTGGTCTGTCGTGTGGGCCGCGAGTTGTGAAACGCTGGGGTCCTGCAGGGGGGGTGCGGAAGCTTTTGTGGTCTGTCGTGCGGGCCGCGAGTTGTGAAACGCTGGGGTCCTGCAGGGGGGGCGCGGAAGCTTTTGTGGTCTGTCGTGCGGGCCGCGAGTTGTAAAAGGTTGGGGTCCTGCAGGGGGGGCGCGGAAGCTTTTGTGGTCTGTCGTGCGGGCCGCGAGTTGTAAAAGGTTGGGAACCTCTGAGCTAGCATGTACAGCAGCGACCGCAGAAACAGGCAATGAATAATTCTAAGGTTTTTTTTTATTTGAAAATGAAAGCGCGGGCGCCGCGATGGTACAACGGTAAGAGTTGTACTCCGAGGATCGGGGTTCGCGCCCCGGTCCTGCCATATCCGAGCGTGGCCGGTGCCCTGTGGAAGCGGCAATTGGCGGCTGCTTCCGGGTGGGGGGAGGGGCTCGGAGAGAATCGCTGCGCACAAAAAACTGCCCTGGGCGAGTTGGAATCACGGTCAGGAGCTCGAGGAGTCGCGCCCTGTAGAGGACGTGGCGCCCTCCTTCCTACTACCGGCTGACAGGGTTGTATCGCGGTGGTTCTCAAGCGGTTGCTACATGGGGGGAATTGAATTAGAATAGGGGTTCAATTGGCTACTAAATTGGGAGAAAAAGGGGAAAAATCAGAAACAAAAAATTTAAAAAAAAAAGAAAAAAAAAGAAAATGAAAGCGCATCTGAATCTGATTAATCTTATCAAAAATCAATGTTATTCATCAGTATGATGACTTTGGTTGTTATTGTTACATTGATAGAATGTTTCCATTTCAACCTAATACATCGGTGAACATTACCATCAGAAAGTGAACGTTGATTCGACCATTGAAAATTGGCTGATGACTGATACTGATGCTTATAACACAATATCAATGTTGATTCAATACTTCCTTGCTATCTGGGTTACTTTTAAACAATTTCTAGTGATTATGTCTCACTGTCAATTTTCTGGATTGTTTAATATAAAAATATAGTATTTTTTTGTGTGAACATACCAGCGCTGGCAATGTTTAAAAACTTCACGTCCCATAATTCCCTCCAAACGAGCAGCCTTGACTGGAGTTATATAACGTTAGCCATTAGCAGTAGCACACAGCTCTTTTTTTAAACACTTTTTTCTAACGTTAGCTAGCTAGCTTGAAGGACTAAAAGCTACAATTGCTTTTTGTGGTTAACCGTAGGATAGTTTCTGACCTTGTCGGGCGGGCTTCTCTACTTAGCAAGCTAACGGTAGCTTGTCTTCAGTGGCATTAGCCTACTCCCATCTGCCACAGAGCAGACAGACGAGATGATGATCTTATTAAAGTGGACTACAAGTCGAACTCCAATCATTAATGCATTACTTTAAAAAATAAAAATTGGAACATGAAATATATGGTCTATATCCTCGTACCACAAAGGCTAATCTAGGAACGTTTTGGCTCATTCTATAAATCAGATTTCAAGAAATAGTCGATAGTCTCCGAAACCCATTCTATCTTCCATAGGGAATTTACTTCCGAAACCAGACTCCGCCCACGACTGACGTACTCCCTTGAGTACCCTATTATTATGCTTGCTGTGCTTTTCATACACCCTAAACACTGCATGCAGACAATTGTTCAACTCAAACATAGCCTATACTGTACTCATTTCCTTACATTTGTAAGTGTAACACGTGAATTGCTAATTATTGCCACTACAAATAATTGCCATTTTATACTTTGATGTGCAACAAAGTTTCAATGACCACATTACCACAGATTCACAGATAGTAAGATGAAAAAACACAGGGCCAAATTACATTAACTAATTTAGAGAGGGTATTGGGTAGCATTGATTTGGAATAGAGCTAGTTTAATTAATGTGAGCTACGATAGGCAATACTGTTTGTTGTTACTTGGCCTCATTTGATATCAATACTTTTAATGGCAGGTCTAGTTTTTAATTAATGACTTACAGACACTGCTATGTAGGCTATGCATGAGTAACTTGGCATTTTTGTACGTCGGAAACATTTTTTGGATCAGATTGACTTGAAATGTCTGTTTACTTCAATTCCTCGTTCCTGATCCAGCACACGAGAGCCAGAAATATGTGTTTGAAATACTTTCACTCCTTAGACACTGGTAACCTCTTAAACCGCTCCTCCTGATTTATCTGCACAAATTTCAATAAGACACATTACTAACCAAAATGTACAGTCATCACAAAGAAGATATGTATTTTAATCTGCTGGGATAGTCCTGGGGCCACATGTATAAACAGTGCTGAGCAGAAGAATTCCCTCAGAAAGCCGCGTAAGGGAGTTTCCACGCAGAAATTCAGACGTATAAAATAACACGTGCTGTGAGAATCTGCGTACCTCTGCACACGTTGGAAACCATACGTACGCAATGTTTGGCGTCAGTGTGATATGGCGACATAGTGACCAAAAGGCAGAGGTAGAAAAAGCAAAACTTTTTTTAAGCAGATTTACGACTTTCACCCTGAGCGTTCTTCTACGCATTCTTTTACTCAGAGTTTTATACATGTGGCCCCTGGTGTCTAAAGAGTTACTTCTAATAATTATTTGACCTGGTCTGGTATGGAGGGTTCACTCACTGGTTAGGACTTGGACTTTAGACAGAAAGTTGTTGTTGTTAAACTTTCTGTCTAAAGTAAAAACAAATTAACTATCTATTTAAAAACAAAAATCTAAATGTCCAATCTCAAGGTGAAATTTGTAATAAAAAAATCACAATAATGTTTGTTTTATAATTACTTTTATAACTCCATAACGCGTTCCTAAGCATACTTTATGAACACTGATTGAGTAAGGTGAGCAGAAGGCCTGCTCACATAGTTAAGGTGAGCCAGATAAAGCAGCACTGGAGCCTGGCTGAGCGTAGGCTGCTACACCAGAGAAACCTTGGATTGGCTCCGCTGCTCAAACACACAACCCTGACACTGAAATAAAATGTACTTACCACTTAGGGCTACAATACAGCACCAGATGAACTCATCTAATTCTGTTTGCAGTTACCTGCAGTTCACAGGTATTTATTATCAAGAAATCGGCAAAACGTTTTTTTAAAAATTATTATTAGGTGGAGGGTACATTTACACCCAGTTCAAACATCACCTGGCAGTATGTACTGTATGTGTATGTAGGTATCAAAGGTGTGTGATGTGGTGTTTTGAGCCGTCGGGAAAAATTATATTAAGTAATTACTGTAGCAGCCTATTCAAACCACAGCTTTCTTGTTATAATTTTCTCTGCAATTGCATATGGAACCAGTAGGTGGAGCACCTAGCCTCTGTCTTATTGAACCATGTTTTGGCTATGTAGCATACTAACTGTAATCATCAGTATTAGCCAACCCTCAGTCAGTATTATTTCTTTTTAAAAAGAGACACTTTCTGCCCACAACCTTTGTAAAATTAATTCATTACAAAACAAATATAAATAATTAGGTCTATAAGCGAAAAGAAAGGCATACTATTGTTTTGTAGGCTATTGCCTGGTTTTAAAACATTTTTAGGCATCCTTCTTGAGGTTCCATGCAAGGAAGACAAACTTCGTCAGGTTTTAGGCAATACTGAACAGGGATGGCTATTAATCCTGCTGTAATGACTACCTGCACTGACTGAGTGTCCATTACTGTACATTTCCTTACTTTTTCAAATAAAGGAAAGTGAGAATGGCTAACCAGCCGCCACAATATCTGAAGTTGACTTTTTTAAATTTATTGTAGGACAAAAAAGACAAACTGGTTTTTCATTGGACCTGTATGGTCTGTCACTTTTAAATCAACATTAGTTGCCTATATACCACCATAAATAGATTAATAGAGTGCATGTTTAGAACTCAGTCTCTTTATACTCTCCCCAACTTGCACCAACCTGTTGGCTAAAGTCAAACTGGAGGAAACAACAACAAGCAGATGGCATTAGAGAGTTGTTCTTCAGTCTTCATTTATAACTGCCTGAATGATGGTTATACAATGACTGCGACAGCCATCGTTATGACCTAGGTCAAGGGAGTAGTGTTGGACTCTTACTTGACTCTGGAATTACCAACGGTTACTATTGTTTAAACACATTTTTACCTGGAATAAATAACGGATGTAGGAAGTGACTGATGGGGGATTGATAGCTGGTTAATGCCGGTTGGGTTTGGCTGGAATAAATAACGTATGTAGGAAGTGTCTGATGGGGGATTGATAGCTGGTTAATGCCGGTTGGGTTTGGCTGGAATAAATAACGTATGTAGGAAGTGTCTGATGGGGGATTGATAGCTGGTTAATGCCGGTTGGGTTTGGCTGGAATAAATAACGTATGTAGGAAGTGTCTGATGGGGGATTGATAGCTGGTTAATGCCGGTGGGGTTGGGCTGGAATAAATAACGTATGTAGGAAGTGTCTGATGGGGGATTGATAGCTGGTTAATGCCGGTGGGGTTGGGCTGGAATAAATAACGTATGTAGGAAGTGTCTGATGGGGGATTGATAGCTGGTTAATGCCGGTGGGGTTGGGCTGGAATAAATAACGTATGTAGGAAGTGTCTGATGGGGGATTGATAGCTGGTTAATGCCGGTGGGGTTGGGCTGGAATAAATAACGTATGTAGGAAGTGACTGATGGGGGATTGATAGCTGGTTAATGCCGGTGGGGTTGGGCTGGAATAAATAACGGATGTAGGAAGTGTCTGATGGGGGATTGATAGCTGGTTAATGCCGGTGGGGTTGGGCTGGAATAAATAACGTATGTAGGAAGTGTCTGATGGGGGATTGATAGCTGGTTAATGCCGGTGGGGTTGGGCTGGAATAAATAACATATGTAGGAAGTGTCTGATGGGGGATTGATAGCTGGTTAATGCCGGTGGGGTTGGGCTGGAATAAATAACGGATGTAGGAAGTGTCTGATGGGGGATTGATAGCTGGTTAATGCCGGTGGGGTTGGGCTGGAATAAATAACGGATGTAGGAAGTGTCTGATGGGGGATTGATAGCTGGTTAATGCCGGTGGGGTTGGGCTAGAATAAATAACGGATGTAGGAAGTGTCTGATGGGGGATTGATAGCTGGTTAATGCCGGTGGGGTTGGGCTGGAATAAATAACGGGTGTAGGAAGTGACTGATGGGGATTGATAGCTGGTTAATGCCGGTGGGGTTGGGCTGGAATAAATAACGTATGTAGGAAGTGTCTGATGGGGGATTGATAGCTGGTTAATGCCGGTGGGGTTGGGCTGGAATAAATAACGGGTGTAGGAAGTGTCTGATGGGGGATTGATAGCTGGTTAATGCCGGTGGGGTTGGGCTGAAATAAATAACGGATGTAAGAAGTGTCTGATGGGGGATTGATAGCTGTTTAATGCCGGTGGGGTTGGGCTGGAATAAATAACGGATGTAGGAAGTGTCTGATGGGGGATTGATAGCTGGTTAATGCCGGTGGGGTTGGGCCTTCAGTGACCTCATCCTTCAGTCCTCCCAAAGCTCCTCCCACATTGTTGATGAAAAAGATGAAAATGGTCCATTCTGGCTGTCGTCAGTAAAGCCCAGGAGCACCGCAGCGGAAGGGTGATCACATGGGCACAGACCCGGTCCACTGCTGAAAAAAATGATCTTAGCCGTCCACGCCAATGAGGTTCAGATTACCGAGAGAAATCAAATCCCCACACATACGGCCGTTTGAACAGACCTGAACCAAAAAGGAGAAAATAACAATATAAAACTATCAAGGGAGCTAAGTTCCATTCTGGCATCAACCTGTAGGGGAGTACACAGGGATGCTCTCCTCTCCAGCGCAGTTGGCTCAGAGCACATAGAGATCAACCTGTAGGGGAGTACACAGGGACACTCTCCTCTCTAGCGCAGTTGGCTCAGAGCACATAGAGCTCAGCTTGCTCCAGATTTAGTAAGTGTTAATATACCCCCCACAGTTTTAGGGAAATATGACAGGCGCCAAGCCTGGCTTCACTGCCTGTGCTCTCTGCGGCGTTTGGACCGCTGCCTGGAGGACCTCCACGCATGGCATGAGCTAGCCCCGCCCATTCAGAACAGGGCCAAAGCAGACCTGTTAGAATGCATTCAGAACAGGGTCGAAGCAGACCTGTTAGAATGCAATCAGAACAGGGCCAAAGCAGACCTGTTAGAATGCATTCAGAACAGGGTCGAAGCAGACCTGTTAGAATGCAATCAGAACAAGGCCAAATCAGACCTGTTAGAATGCAATCAGAACAGGGCCAAAGCAGATCTGTTAGAATGCAATCAGAACAGGGCCAAATCAGACCTGTTAGAATGCAATCAGAACAAGGCCAAATCAGACCTGTTAGAATGCAATCAGAACAGGGCCAAAGCAGACCTGTTAGAATGCATTCAGAACAGGGCCAAATCAGACCTGTTAGAATGCAATCAGAACAGGGTCAAAGCAGACCTGTTAGAATGCATTCAGAACAGGGCCAAATCAGACCTGTTAGAATGCAATCAGAACAGGGCCAAAGCAGACCTGTTAGAATGCATTCAGAACAGGGTCGAAGCAGACCTGTTAGAATGCAATCAGAACAGGGCCAAAGCAGACCTGTTAGAATGCATTCAGAACAGGGTCGAAGCAGACCTGTTAGAATGCAATCAGAACAAGGCCAAATCAGACCTGTTAGAATGCAATCAGAACAGGGCCAAAGCAGATCTGTTAGAATGCAATCAGAACAGGGCCAAATCAGACCTGTTAGAATGCAATCAGAACAAGGCCAAATCAGACCTGTTAGAATGCAATCAGAACAGGGCCAAAGCAGACCTGTTAGAATGCATTCAGAACAGGGCCAAATCAGACCTGTTAGAATGCAATCAGAACAGGGTCAAAGCAGACCTGTTAGAATGCATTCAGAACAGGGCCAAATCAGACCTGTTAGAATGCAATCAGAACAGGGTCAAAGCAGACCTGTTAGAATGCAATCAGAACAGGGTCAAATCAGACCTGTTAGAATGCATTCAGAACAGGGCCAAATCAGACCTGTTAGAATGCAATCAGAACAAGGCCAAATCAGACCTGTTAGAATGCAATCAGAACAAGGCCAAATCAGACCTGTTAGAATGCATTCAGAACAAGGCCAAATCAGACCTGTTAGAATGCAATCAGAACAGGGTCAAATCAGACCTGTTAGAATGCAATCAGAACAAGGCCAAATCAGACCTGTTAGAATGCATTCAGAACAGGGTCAAATCAGACCTGTTAGAATGCAACAGGAATTATGAGACCTTGACCACAATTCAGAACACATCTATTTAAAAAAAATCATACATTCATCAACTATTTCCAAACTGTGTATTGGTAAAAGCATGGTGCATATAAACATATCTCCGGTATCTAGTGGTAATCAAATGTTCTTTTCATGTGGGCGGCTAAAAACTTTTAATAAGCAGGGAAGTGAAATAGACCTGAGAGTAGATATGGACACCACAGGTCTGTGCTCTCAGAGGGCTCTGTTTCCTGGCTGGGGTGGACATCTCATGAAACCTGAAAAATGGAACATTTTACTAGTACTAGTACTAGTCCGCTGATAACTTCATTCGAGATTTAATTAATGCTTCGTCGTGGAGGCGGAGTTTGTGTGTTGGACTGCTTAGTGACACTGGACATCTCGGGCCAGTGGTGGCTATTTTTAAGCATGGCTGTATTGCACTTTAATTCACTTAATTCCTTGATTGATGTAATGATTCTGCTGGATGTCTTTGTTTGATATGTTTGTTTGTGTGTTGTGGGTCTGCCCCACTATGTCTTTTTTGTTGTTGCTGGGGCTACAACTGAAGTTCCCTAGCGGGAAAATAAAAGTTATTCTATTCTATTCTATTTCCTTGCCTGGGGGCTGGGGGTTGGCAGGGGGGAGGAGCAGTAAATTCCTACCACTGGTCTTCAGGTGATTTATATTATATCATTCAAGAACAAAGTTTGAGAGCATGAGTTTTATTTTTTACTTTAGTGTCGTCCCCTGCGCAGTTATGCTGAGACTATTGATGTCCGCCTGCTTGCTTATGAAATTGAACACCGGTCATGTGAAACTCCCTTGAAAGAGTGTCCAGACAGGAAAGGGCCCCGCGGTGATCATTTCTGCACCCCCAGAAAAGATCTTGGCCTGGCAGGCTTCCCTGCAACCCAGGGTCTGTAAACAATTTTCACCGTGCAGCCTGCATGCGCTCACCCCAATAATATGTCTCCCGAGCTCAGGATAGTTTTATTGCGATGTCCACTCGTTTCCACATTTAACGCCGTGCTCCTATTCGGGGAGTTTGGGGAATGTTCCCTGGCTACCGGTTCTGCTGGGACACATTCCAGTGCACAACGTCGGCATGCTGAAATGGGGTCACATGCTCAAATGGGTCACATGCTTGAGTGCTAAGGTCTTCTTTAAAAACTTTTTTTTTTTTCTTGGCTGTAGTTCTTGCTGCATTCTTTTAGAGTACAATCAATCATTCAATGCTATGCTTACTGTATCATAACCCACATTACTATTCTGATTCTGAGAAAATAAGCAGAATTTGTATGTAAACATCCTCATCTTTATCATTGTGCGAGACAGAAGATGTAAATCAACTTCACACTACTCAGACTACATTATTAACGTGTTTTCTTTTTCTGTTCATTTTTTAATAAATATTTCAGCATATTTTATTGGTCACCTTTGCTGGATTCGTGTTGTGTTATTACTCCTTTTGTCAGCTTTGTCAGAGCTTTTCATTGCCTCTAATTAGGATAAAGGATACGTGAAGCGATACTCAAGCAAGCACGGGGAGACGATTATCCTTAAAACCGTGCATAGTGCCTGTTGATGCCCTTGAAGACGGATATGTACTGGATTTGGGTATATTTAATTTTGTCCACCCGGTCATGTGATTAAAGCTGACAGTGACATTTATGAACGACATACGCAATGCTCAAATCTGAAAATGCTGGCTCATCCTTTATTCTTGCACGCATCTCTCTAGATCGTCGTTGCATTTACATTTCAGCAGATCATCTCATCCGGAGTGACCTACACAGATCACAGTTTTAAATACACTCCGTTTATAAAGCTGGGTATTTTAGTGTAGCGGTTAGGGTTACGGTTAAGTATCTTGCTCAAGGGCACGATGGCAGAGACTCATGTGGGAATCAGACTTGCTACCTTGGAGTTACAAGCCCAGGTCTCTCAGCATCATAATGTACTGATATCCCATTAAGACCTTAATCCTTAATCTTAATTAAGCCACAAATCTTGTATCTTCCGTCCATGGTCCGGTCCGGAAAGTGTCTTCGCCATGCAGGGTAAAATAGCAATGCCCGCTGGAAAATAAATAGCAGAGATTGCAAATTTTCAGGATGTCTGGGGTCTAGGGCAGCCATTTCCTAAACACATTAGCAAGCTGGTGGATTCCTTCTCTGCAGTTCCCAAGCGGATGCTTCATTGACTTAGCGGTTATATGCATCATCCTGGCAAGGCGTGCCAAACGACTTCCTCTGTCCATCACTGTCAGAGAGAGGCTCTGCAGGGACCACTTCCATTCAATAGCACGCAAGCAATATACTGTGATTCACAAGCACATCAACTGGTTTACAATGTGTACCCATTATCCCTTTACTGTACAATATGTATTTACACAATTCCCACAAGTGACTGTTGAGAAAAAAAGCGTGAGTCAATATTAAATACTTTAAGCTTCTGAGTATGTGTTTCCATATGTTAAACCTAGAGGCATCTGTGGCACAGTGAGGGAGAAATAAAATCTCCATAAAGAGGGTTCATAATGGTAATTCATTTTATTACCTTGTCATGGTTTATCTCTGTAGTTACATCTGTACATCTTCTACTCTCATTATCATGTTTTGCAACATACATACAGTTCTTACCTATCATTGTCATTTGAACATGATACTCGCAATGAGTTTTACTTTTAAAGTTGAAAACTCATTGCCATTTACACACTCAAAAAATGTACACACCCAAGCCCTGCTTCGTATTTTTGGTTTTGTGTGTTTGTTTATATAAAGTGCCCACCAGAAAACCCCTTAGTCATGCATCCATCAACATGAGGAAGATCAGAGAACACACAAATGAACTGAAACGAAAGGTTGTTGACTTTCATAAACCAGGCAATGGCTATAGAAAAATAGCTTCATGTCTGAAGCTACCTATTTCCACCATTAGGGCAATAATTAAAATGTTTAAGTCAACTGGAGCTATGATGAACCTGTCATGGATCACTTATACCTGCGGCTTATACCGGCTTATACCGTTCGCCGCATCGTGGCCGAGAGACGTGTGGGCAGAGGGTGGCAGTTCCTTGTGGACTGGGAGGGCTACGGCCCGGAGGAACGTTGCTGGGTTCCAACGAGAAACATACTGGACCCTTAATCACCGACTTCCACAGAAATAAGGTCATGGAAACGTCTAGTGCCGTTCTTTAGAGTTCCTTATCTCTACGTTTTGTATTCCTTTTTTCTTTTACCGGTAATCTATCAGATTTTTCCGTGTTCCGCTACGGGTTTTGCTTTCGCCTCAGTGATTAGTGAGTTCACCTGTCCTGCATTTCTGCTCACTACTTATACCCCGCTTCCTCCTTTTCTCGTTGCTTCCATGTTATTTCACGTAACATTCACGTAACATCATACCGGTATAGGAAGTTGTGCTGCTATCGACCGCTTTGCTTCTCAACGCGGGACTTGTTAGCAGTACAATTTAGGAAAAAAAAATTTCAGAGCAGAGGTTTTGGTTTCTTTGTTTTCCACTCAAACCTACGAATGCTCTCGCCCTAAGGTTTAGGGTTCTTTTGTTTTTCTCCTTCCTTTCTTTTTGTTCACTCCACAACAGGAGTTAGATAAGCGTGACTGCTTATTTCTTTTGTTTTGCTCGGATATCGAGCTCCTCGCTTTTTATCGCAAGGTTATTTGTGTTCTCCTTATTTTCCCCATCCACTACGGATTATTGTCTGTCTTAGTGCTGTTCATTGAACACTTTAAGAGTCCTTATCTGTCGCACCTGGACCTCCAATATTTCCTCCGTGTCTCTGGCATAGAGATCCCCTACAGAACCATCCTGGAAGAGGACGCGAGTGTAGTTTTCCCCGTCTACAACGTCTGATCAAAGTAGTCTGATAAAAGTACACAATCACAGGTACCACAGGCTAAATGTTGAAGAGGCTGCCTAACTGCACCACACAATGTTAAAGCATCATTAGCATTAGCATCATAAGAATAATACCTGATGAGGTGCGCATTAAATTAGGGTGTGTTTTAAGAATAATCCATGACGAGGGGCATGTTAAGTAAAGTGTGTGTGTTAGGAATAATCCATGACAATGTATGCATTAAGTAAGTGATAATATAAAGTAGCAATCTCCCTCCCTTTCTTGATTTGGCTACCTGTCCGTAACGTTATCTATATTTCACAATATGACAGCTCCTTTGTGAGCCAGTTTAAAGGCCTGGGGCCACATGTATAAAACTCTGAGTAAAAGAATGCGTAAAAGAACGCTCAGGGTGAAAGTCGGAAATCTGCTTAAAAAATGTTTTGACTTTAAGGAAGTCGAATAACTGTTAAATTAAAAAGGCTTGCCATAAGCTATCGTTAGCTTGCAAGCTAAATGTTAATACGACTTGCCGTGAGATATTGTTAGCTTGCTAGCTAGCTAGCTAACCCAGCATTGCTAAGCAGGAGTACGGCGATTGCATACGGGAGGGGGTGGAATAACTAAATTAATATCTAAATTGATAAGGTTATGGAGGTATGGAGCAATCGATTTCCAAGTTTCTGGCGCTAAGTCTCCACTCATGTGCCATTAAACCATAGCAGAAGAAGGGGGCGCAACGAGATGACGTCATTAAAAGAGCGCCAGTCAAACCTCAAACGGTGGAAAACAATGTGGAAATAGTGATGGAAATATGACATTTCTGTTAGTTTCATCCAGCTGTTTTTATACAGATCAATGGAAACGATTATGCAAAATGATTGCGGTCAGCTCAAATAATCGTGATCAGGCGATTATGTAATAATTGTGACAAGCCTAGCATCCACAAAACAACAGCTTGTTCACGGTAGGCTACTATGGGATGTTCTCCATCGACTTCCACTCAAAAATATAGCGTGTCTCCCTGTCCCAAGCATAGACTGTATAAAGGTCCCAAGAGGCCAGGCTTTATGTGTTTTAGACCAATGACTGTTGTCTCCCCCTTCTGGTCCCGCCCCTCGGTGTGAGGGCAGTGATAACCATATAGAACCTATGTTGGTTTATACACGTGGCCCCAGGTATACTGTGTTTTTGGGCTTAGACACGTCGTCAATGCATTCACCCAACTTTCACCTGTTTCAGCCTGTGCCACAGTTCAGTTATTATATTAGCAGACATAACACTATCATTCATAAAATATCAGGCAAAATATGCTCAACAAGTCATGGTTCTTGTCATCATTAGATTTTTTTTATTATTTCCTGTTAGTTCCTGTGTGAAAATGTTAGAAAACTGTTGAATGTTGAATTAATTCTCTGTGCCTAGGGGTGTAACGGTACACGTATTCGTACCGAACCGTTCGGTACATGGCTTTCCGTTCAGTGCGCATTGTGAGCCGAATTAATAGTCAAGCTTTAACCAAGCAAAATTTTAATTCTAATTCCCCCCCAAAGACATAACTTTCACAAAGAGCCGGATGTTTTTAGTTCAGCCCATGAGCACAGCAACTGAAATTGCTGCATTAGTTTTATTTTTCATTTCCAACTAGTAATCTTGATATCTGACTAGGGGAAATAAATAAAACGCCCTTCCAACTAGGAGTTCCATGTCGGAAATCATGGATCGGGAAGAACTTGACATCACATCATCATGCACACCTGCTAGTGTATGGGCCCCGGCCTTAGGGCCGGGCCCGCCCCCACTGGAAATTGAGAAAAATTAATTAAATAAAAAATATAGTTTTTTTCTTTTAAAAAATTAAAAATACTAACTTTTTAAGACATTAAAATATCTAAAAAAATTGTGTTATTTTTGTAGTTGTTAAGGGTTTGCCATACTGAAACAGGAAGTTACGCCAATGTAGGCTAGGTTACGCCATGGGAGTCCCCAGTTGTGCATTTCCAGTAGGATCGCTTTTGCTAATTTGCTTAACAGTGGACATTCGTAAATGGTTTAAATCGCCAGTCTCTATAAACTCTAACGAATCAGATTCCGCCTCCAAATCGCACAATGTGACTGCACCCAAGCCCCGTGATGTTGATGGCGGACTCTTGGTCGTCAGAGATCAAGATGGTGCTGAAATGCAGCCTAGCACCAGCAGCAGCGGTAGCCACAAATAGCCTCCAACAAATGTTTTATATTTTTTAACAGTTAAAGACCAAATGACGACATGATATTATAACGCGTCAGCATCCGCCGTGGTGCTTTTTCAGTTCGAGAGGTGTGGGTTGCTTTGCACTTCTGGTGTTATATTCAATGTGTTGTCTAGTGCTTTGTGCATAACATTACCTCTGTGTAATTGACTGATGTGGTAAATTATGAGGACTGATGTGGTATCTTTAGGCTGGTCGTTGCTGTTGATGGTTTAAAGTTATTATTTGCAAGTGCACTGATTGCGCGGTCACGGTGCCAACCTCCCCCGTTTAGTCATGGTATCCCATCTATTCATTTTCTAAAGCTAATTGTTTACAAAACCTTGTAAGTGCACCTGATTGGTTCCAATTGTCTAAACAGTGAATGTCTATATTGTGAATGCGCCAGTTTTGTTGCCGCTCTCCACGTTATAATCGTAATTTACAGCATTCGAATAATTTTAGGCATAGCCTAATACGTCGGGACATATTAAATCTATCTGAGACCAATTTGGTTAGTATGCGACCTCAGTATAGCCTAATTAGTATGCGTCAGTGCTGCACGAATACAATAGCATATCGGATTATCAAAAATATTTATTTAATAATAATTGTGCCCCCCCCATGCAGTTCATATGCCCCCCTTAACAGAGTCCTGGCTGTCACGGGTCTGTCACGACCCACATTGTGAACAGTAACCAAACATGACTTTTAGACAATGCTTTTTAGTAACAAACAACGATACAGAATGATAAACATAATACAATTAAAAGTGAAACAGCTAAATTTGCTAGCAAAACCAAAACTTCCCTGCGAAGGGCAGTGCATGTCCAAGTTAGCTGTTTTGCAGTATTTGCTAATGATATGGAAACGATGCGTTTCCCACATCCGACCACTGACCATAAACGAATGCAGGGCCCGTGTGTCCAGTGCAGTGGGGTTGTTTCATGGTTTGTGGAGATAATTGGACATTCTAAACTGGGTGGGAATTGGATATAGACAGCCCCGTGTTGGGCACCAAATTATTAAAAAATATATAAATAAATTAATGCAAGTTTAGCACAGCCCAGCCTCGTGGAGGCAAACCCAGCAACGCCGTAGCTTTTAAGAAAGAAAGATATGTGCCTTCCTTTGTTCAGGAGATTATGGCCAATTAGTCACTGTTTACAAGTTTATAACTTCATAATAAATGAAAAGCAATTAGTTTAGCATTTTTTTTCCTTTTTTCTCGCTGTAAAAAACGAACCGAGAGACCAAACGAGACTTCCAAACTGAGGTACGTACCGAACCGTGACTTTTGTGTAGCGTTACACCCCTATCTGTGCCTATTCAAGAGCTGACTTGAACTGAACCAAAATATGTGCTGCCATGTATCACATTGCATTTTGACTCTACTCAACAAAAACAGTGAACTGTGAACACTCCATCTATTTATAGCTGGTTCAGTATCCTTTCATTAGCTCCGCCCCGATCATAAGGTTTCAATATTGCAATTTTCAGAGGAAAAGAAATTACCGAAAACTCAATTCCTTGCATGAATAAAACAATTATGCTTTATTATAATTAAAAACCAGACCATGTTATTAAAGATTTGTAACTGATGCACACTTTATATATTTTCCAGACAGCAACCTAAACCTCTCTGAAATGTAATTTCATGGACATATTGTACATTTTCCCAGCTTTTCTGCAAACACAAGCACTAACCCACATACTCGGTAATAGCAGATTAGAGTAACACTGGAGTACTTAGTGTTCAAACGCAGTAAAAACTAAGAAATAGGCTTATCATCTTTGATAAAGGTCATATTTCTATGTCAGAATAGCTTGCATTGAGAATATGTGAAAGCCTGCTAACAAGCCAAGGATTCATAGATGATTAAATATGTCAATAGAAACATGGGCTCAGCACTGAAGCCATTGTCTGTTCCTCTTGTGAATGATGCTCTAATTTCTAGATCTGAGCTTTCAAAATCTTTTAAAAATCTGATACAGCAAAGCATAGTGTAGCATTTGTTTCCATATTGTTTCTAAATAAATCCACTCGAGAGGAAACCCAGTTTAATTATTGTGCATTCATTCAGAATGAAGTTGCTGTTTTGGGTTATATGACCCAAAAGAATCGATTTCATAATTAAAGGAGATTTTCTCCAACCACAAAAAACAATGAACAGGATGTTTTTTTGAGGTTTCTGCTGACAGTGTGCAACTTCAGGGGACTGTCTTCTTGCCCTGTTTGCTATTCAACGTGATAAATGAAAATCTACTTTAAATTCTACAACTGAGTTATAACATTGTTTGCTATATTGTAGCTCAGTAACAGCCCACTACTTTTTCATTCATTGTCAAAAGTCAAACATCATAATTCATGGCCATGCAGAGGTATTTGCCAACAGTATACAGTATCTAGACTGGTTATGCTATGAAGGGCACTGTTGCATTAGCAAGCAGCACTGTCCTTGACGTCCAAGAATACCTATAAATCTAACAGGCTTGTTAACACAGCATTTAACCTTTAGGGAGCCTGTAGAGTCCTGTTTTTAGACCATCTCTATAGTGCACGCTGCATTTCATAAATGGAATGAGGAGTCTTAAGTGGGCATTTTAATATCGGAAGGATGCTTTTTAATAGATCCACAGTCCCTTAAAGCATTCTTGTTCTGATAAATCAGGGAAGGCGTCCAATTCACAATGCCTGTAATAAACGGTTTCCGTTAGGAATGTGGGCTTCACCGCCTAGGCAACAGTGTTTTAACGGGCATTAACACCATTAAGCCCAGAGACTGATCCATCACACTGGTAGACATCGGTGCGAAGATTATACCGTCTTGTGTTTCACAGCCAAACCTCAACACGGGTCGCTTAAAACTTTATTTGGTAACACTTTACAATACTGGTGCATTAATAGCATTTACTAATACTTTAACTAATGCATGAATCATGATGAATTAAAGCATTAACATATCAAGAATTAAATAAGCGCCTACCGGAACAACTAAGTGAATCATATATGAATAACTATGAATAACGTCCGAATTAATGTATTAACTTGTGGTGTTAATTAATACTGTGAGTTCATGTATTAACTACCATTTTGGTTTTGGGTGGTCTAAAGCCAATTTCAAAGGCCGGAGCAGCAGGAAGATTTGTGATCGCTTGAAAAAACGCCGGATTTCTGACACCTCTCATCCGACCAAAAACTAGCCGAGCGCTGGCATCCCCACCAATTACTTCGGGAGCGATGGGAAAATTCAAAAAAAGATAAATTAGAGCTCGCCCCGGTAAGATCTACTGCCTGTGAGCGCTGTGGTAATTTACAGCATGTCTCAAAGACACTATCTAATGAATATTTTAAATGCAATCTGAATGCAATTCATGCATTCTGACTTTTTTCTTTTTTCATCGGTTGTAATGTGGTGGTGAGTGGCTGAAAGAAGAACCTGACACTTTATTGAGACTTTATAGGACTGTTCACACTGTCCTTAGCCCCGGGCAAAGAGCCTCCTTAGCTCCAAGCTAAGAGAGATTTTAGCCCAGGGCTAAGCAAGTGTTCACACTTGCACATTCTAAAGTGAGCTAGCACCAACCTTAGCCCCGGGCTATCTGACCCTGCTCCGGAGCAGGGTTAGCACCGACTTTTCAGGGTTAGCCCCAAAAATCTCCTCAAACACGGTGCCAAAATAGCCAGTGTGAAACGGGGTCAGTGTAGTGGTTTCAGAAGTGGAGAATCAAATGCGACGGGAAGGGGGATCAGAACAAGTCACCCACAAAGGTGAGGACCACTAACCGCGAATGGATAGAAAACAAAAAGGAAAAATCCTAGTTGCTAAACAGCTAAATAATAATCAACCCAGAAAAATAGGGCGAACTCGAAAACACGAGTGAGAGAACAAAACAAAGTCTCCCGAGCTCAATACTAGAGCTGAAATGGGGAAACAAAATAGAAAAGAAACACCTTCGGCACATAACACTAAAACAGCCGGTAAGAAGGTGAAAATGAAAAGTAAACAACAAAGGAGACTGTCTCAGGGAGAACAGCACAAAGTACATCAAACAGCTTTAATGAGGAATAATCCTCTATGTAATAACTAACGCAAAGAAGCAAGTCCCTCGTAAACATAAAGCAAAGCTTTAATATCACGAGGTCGCTTGTACCTAACTATACCCGGCTCAATGTAAATAGGAAATGACAAAGAAGCACCGGGAGGCGGAAGTGAGAAGCTTAAATACCCCGCAGGCAGTAGCACAGGTGAAACGAATAATAGGCGAGGTGAAGCAAAACCCCGATATGAAACGAGGGAAAAAATCCGATAGATTCCCAACTGGAGAGAAAGGAGGAGAATTGCAGCGAAAAAGGAGAAATAAACCACGGACCATGACAGGTCAGTGGCAACGATTGTGGCAATGCATAGAATGTTCACTGTCCAATCCAATAGTGTGGAACGGACGTTAGCCCAGGGCTTAGAGGTGCAGTGTGAATCCTTAACCCAGGGCTAACGCTTAGCCCAGGGTTAATAAATGCTTGTGTGAACACAGGATGAGCTAGCCCTGGGTTATCCTAAGGATAGCCCAGAGCTAACTACAGTGCAGTGTGAAAAGGCCTTTTGTGGATGTGATTCAGCTCTAAACAGAATCATTCCTTGCCTGCTGAGGTGATGGCTCTGGTGTTATCAGAGAGTGAAAGAGAGAGAGCAAGAGAACAAGAAAGAGACTGAGAGAGCGAGAGAACGAGCGCAAAAGAGAGAGCAAGAAAGGGAGAGGAAGAGAGCAGGCTTACATACTGCTTGTATACATTTGTGAGTGCTATGCAGAGTATTCTAAGAGGCTGAAATTGTGCAAGCTTGGTGTACTGAAGCACTTTCATCATATTCAACTGTAGTGCAATAAAATAAATAAATAAAATATGCATGGCAACACCAATCCACTCAGCCTCTAAACTGGGTCACTGTGCAGGTTGCATACATCAACTTCACTGATTTAATGACATCAGCAGGAGAGCCCATGGGGTGTGACTGTGAATGCCGGCAGGATGCTGGCCCACAGGGAGAAGGCCTATACTGTGGAGCCATGTATTTATCATAGCTCACTGTGTGTGTGTGTGTGCGTGTGTCTGTATGTGAGTGTGCATGTGTCTGTATGTGAGTGTGTGCATGCATGTGTATGTGCGTGTGTGAGTGTCTGTACATGCATGTGTGTGTGTGTGCACACGCATGGGCATGTGTGCATGCGTGAGTGTGTGGTGTGTGTGAGTGCGTGCATGATTGTGTGTCCACATGTGTGCGTGTGCGTATGTGTGAGTGTGTGCATGTGTGAGTGTGTGCATGCACACGCATTTGTGTGAGTGCGTGTACATGTGTGTGTGTGTGTGTGTGTGCATGCACACGCATGTGTGTGTCTGTGGCAGAGGTTCTTTCCGGAAATGCTAAGCTCCCAGCTGTGATTTACCTCAGATTTTTAATGAGCTGCAAATATGACCTGTTTCATGAACTGCATCTCATTCAGAGGGGGACTCCTTCACAAAGAAATGGTAGAAGGGTGAAAAGAGAGGGAGGGAGGGAGAGAGAAAGAGAGGGAAGGAGGGGGAGAGAGAGAAAGAAGGGGGCAGGAAAAGGGAGAGAGATAGAGAACAAGAAAAAAGTAGATATTTCTCTCTCAGGTAGAACAAAAGCAATTGCAGCTTAGATGCTAAATGGTCATGTTTTCTGCCCCACAGTGCAGTCTGTGATATGGATCCTTGGGTACAAATATTACTATTTTGTCCAAATATTATGTCCAGCTCAGTAAGAGGACTCTTGAAAGGTGTCTATGGTATTGAGACTTCAGTGACCTTGCAGTGACCTTGCAGCTGTGCGGAGGATGTGTTACGTAACCATAGCAGCACATAGGCCCCATGAGAAAACAGGAAGGGCTCATTTAAATGTTAAACATGTAACAATGTGTTTGTATAACTGGAAATAGAATTAAATGCTATTGACTAATGTCACAACTTCCTTGGCATCTTCACACACAGGCTGTGGGATGTGAAGTCAACTTTATTGGATAGTGTGGTCTTAATCCACTGGCCTTGTAAAAACCTGCAAGCGAAAACATTTTATTTCATGTGGGTTGTGAAACCGAAGAAAAATACAAACCCAACTACAAAATCTGCCTTTCTAAATGAGTCCGGCTCAACAAGCACTTTCGCAACAGCTTGCCGTGTTACAAGATTCAGTTTCCTGGAAAAGCATGTAAAATTACATAACATGATGCATCCCTCTCTCCGTCTTAGACACTTGCATAACAAGCAGGGCTGCAACAGTTAATCGATTATAAAATGAATCATTTAAAATTTTGACACAGCAATTAATTGCTGTTATAATTGAGAATCCTAATCATTTCCCCAAAGCGTCCGTCAATGAACGAGTTTCTGCTGATGGCTTCAGGGGAGTGACTGGCATAGCAAAGCCATCGCAGATAAATCAGTTCCCTTCTCTAAACATTATTAGCTGTTTGAATGTTTTTGGCGCTGGGTGGGAGTATTATAGAATTTACTTCATAATGAAGCCCAACCTAAGAGATCGTTTGTGAGACTGGAATCATTGTCAGAATATTGTTCAGATCCTTCTTTGTGTCAATTCATTATTCAGTGTTGTTTCAAAAGACAAAATGCTTATAAATGTATTATTTGGTGATTCACAATTATTATTGACAGAGTCATCGATAACAAAATAATCGATAGCTGCAGACTCAATATCAAGAGCAACTGTGAAAGTACATCTCCTTGTATAACAATATAAGTACTGTGTCACTGTCTGAGTCTTCCTCTATAGCAGCAGATCACTGCCTTTTCTCACCCTTATTTTTGCAATAGTGTGCCAATAGTTGAGTCACAGATTAAAGCAAGCTCTCTCTCTTACAAATGGGTTTTGGCCAAATCAACGATCCATTGATTCAACATTAACTGATTCTCAACATTAACTTTAGCTTTAATTTCAACTGATTTTCAACATTAACTTTAGCTTTCATTTTAAACTTTACGGTCGCAAGGGAAATTTCTCTTACAGCAAGGGTATAAATACAACATAAGATCATAAACTTGCTGTGTGTAAAGTGCCAGTGCCAAGAAGAAGCAGTTCATGACCATGGTGGATGCAGTATGTTTATGGGCACAGGAACAAAAGAGTCTCTGGCATGCCTGGTTTTTGTGTTTGGGGCATCCTAAATCAGCGGGCAGAAGGAAGGAGCTTCAACTCCTTGTGGAGTGGATGATCAGAGCAGTCCCGGATTGAATAGGCCTTCCTAGTGACCTGCTTAAGGAATATATTCTGGAGCTGTGATTGGTGAATCCCAATCACTTTACTGGCTACTGTAACCAGTCTCGTCAGCCTGTTTTTATTAGCTAGGCCGAGGCTAACCAGGCGACCATACTAAAAGACAAAACAGATTTGATAAAACTGTAGTAAAACAGGGACAATAAAACATTACACATCTTAAAATAATTTATTTTTCTTAACTGAGACAAGCGCTGATGGTTCACTATCCAGCCAAAAAGATTTGTGTATAATTTGAACTTAGTTTTTCGGTCCTAAGCACCCGGACACCGATTATCTGGCCCTGCTCAGTTATGTCAATGGTAGCAGCAGCCCTGGCAAACTAGGCCTCACTAATGTCTGCTCTGACTTCTTTTATGATTTCTGTAAAAGCAATTATATCACCTGTACTAAAAACAGCCTTCTTTTTACAAAGCAGATTTTTCAATCTCTTAGAAATCCATGTCTTGTTATTTGGATAGGTATGGACATCCATAGAGGCTATCACAGAGTTCACAAAAAACGAAATGTATAGCTACATACTACAGCTATCAGTTTATTACTATTACTATCGGATGAGTCCTGGAAGACAGACCAATCAGTGCATTACTTTCTATTATAATGTCAGTTGAGGATGACAAATCCATTCAATTGATTCGGCCATCAGAGTCCATTCATTAGAAAGACTTTGAAACAATTATAATTTTATGAATATTTTACAAACCTTATAAACACTGCAAAAAGACTGTGGTTAAATGTGGTGAACCCTTACTGTTTTCCATCGGCTGAAAAACATTGGGATGTTACCCCATCGAAGGTGCCCTCTGTCATTTTAATCAACCGTCATTTTAATCAACCCTGATAATTGGCAGCCTATGATGGCAGGTTGTATAATCGACGGAGACTGTACTCCCATGCAAGACAATATGTTGCCCCTGAGTTTGGTGACTGTGCAGTTCCGTTTGTATAAGTGGTGTTTGGTGCCAGCGGTTACGCGGGATCTGTTGGCGCCCAGTGGCGTTTGAGCGTACTCCCACTTGCTCTGTCTCAGCCCTGCTGCCAGCACCGCCTCATCTGCCAGCTCTTCCCGCGGACGTTTCGGTTCCGGAGACGACACCGTTTCCTGAGAAAGGAGAGCGCCAACAGCCGACACAAACCGACTGTGAGACGCCACAGACAAAGGTATTCTTTCAGTTTGACTCGTGAAATGATATTTTTTCTGTCTCACAGGTGTCTGGAAGTGTCTTTTTTCCAACTAAATAATTGTCAACAAGTTAGATCATGGCCATATTCAGTCAGTGTATCAGAGTGTCAGATTGCTGCTTTGGGATCAGTCTTAAATTTTAGCTCATCATAGATAAGGTTAGGATGTGGACAGGGGCAATCTGATCCGAGATCCGTGTTTCTACGCTGAGACATTTTATGAGTATGGGTCCAGTTTTCTGTTTTGAGAGATTCTGTCTTTTTTTTTACATTGCGGACATAGAAGTGATTCCACTTGCGGGCCATTAACGACATTATTAACTTTCAGAAAACGCAATCTGCAACCAGTCATTTAAACACCGAACCAGCCAGAGCGCTCTAATTCTCAGCAAGGCTTTCACTAGGATGTCCTCATCGGTCATAATTTGTGATCGCTAATCGCTGAGAGAACCGCATTTTTTCGCTATGCAACAGTTGATTGGTGGGCCAGACAAGGTTCCACACAATAGTCCTTCAAACAAAGCAGTTGCCTAATGGGGATAACGGCAATAGATGTAACTCATGATGACTCATGACCTGAGAGCAATCAAGACCATCAAATCAACTCAGACAACAATCAAATGGCAGACTTAGTGCCGGGTAGCACAAACAGCACTCTGTTCAATTTGGATGGCTTCCCAGCTGAAATACCTCAAATAAATGTGCCCATTAATGAAAAGCAAAACTTTAAAGAAAGTATCCCAAGTGCCATGACCAAAACCAGAGTGCCAGAAGTCTCCCCTTGGGTTAAAGTCAGGGATGTCAGAGGGATGTCAGTGTGCTTCTGGTTATCCTCATTTTAATACAGGACGGGCGTATACGGGCGGGCCCCGCAAACTCCAACACACACAGCATTATCCTCCTTCACAGAAATTGCTGTAGGGGGTGGCACAATTCCTCCCCCAAGCAAATCCTCCAGATTTGAGCCTGTCATCAGCTAACATGGGGAAAACTTTCCCCAACTCCCCCCCGACATCGCAGACAGGACTCCGCCATGGATAACAGGTCACAGGGTCACTGAGAGGTCGGGAGGAAAAAGGAACAGCAGGTGCATAAATTATTGATCTTGTTGTTTAGAGCACACACTTGTTGAAGTGCTTCTTGTGTGGCTGCAACAGGACTTTTCTCTGTGACGTACGTGGTGGCGGATCAGATCGTACCTATTAAATCACACGCAAAGGCCACGTCCTGTCGCAGCGGCGAGAAACCTTATAAATAAACCGAATAAATAAGCAGGAAGGCGCGGGTGAACAGGGAGAGCTCCTCTCCTTCGTTGTAAAGTGCGCTTTCTCGCGGCTTCGCCATGGAGACCGCGGCTTTGGCTGCGACCCCAGCTGGTGAAGCGAGAGCCAGAAGAACAGAACGAGAGAAAAAACGAGTGAGGGAGAAGTGTGAAAAGAAAAGCAGGGGGGAGGGAAGACCGGCCCAGTTACGCTGGCTACAGCACCGGCCGTCGCAGACCAAACATACGCTCCTGGCCTGGCCTTGCCCACCACAGACGCTGGGAGTTACAGGTGTGCTTGCTTACACGCTGTGGCAGCACACCGTCACCCTCGGCCGTATGTGGTTCTCACCCGTTTGCCCGGTTTACGGGAACCACATGCCTGTTTTGTTTTTCTGGGCCAGGACGTGACGCGTGGAGACCGTTTGAAGGGGGGGTCGGGTGAAATGAGCCGGATCCAGAGATGACGGATATGGTTCTGTGCTGGCGCCGCCTATCAGACCCAGATCTACCGCCAAACGAGCCGACGCACTGGGGCAATAGGTGTATGAGGGTGGGAGGGGGCAGGGTGTGAACTGTGGATCTCCTCCCTTGCTGCACACCACCAGATCACAAGCTTAAAGGGATAGGTCACCCATTTTGAAAGCCTTACATACATATTTCGGGGGTAAGTAAAACAATATAAAATTTTTCAAAATGGGTGAACTATCCCGTTAAAAGCAGAAATTCTCTCTCCCAAGAGTGTCTATATGGACACTCTAAATAATCATACAACAAGGTAGTGCCTGGATTCTCATTACCATCAAAAACCAGAAACATGAAAACCTTAAAGCTACTGACATCACTCTTAGCAGTCACCTGACTGCAGAGCGTGGGGTCTCGCCTTCATAAGGTGTCTGTTAGTAGAGAAGTTTAGACTGTCAGGGTGAGAAGCGCCATTCGTGCCTGCCACCCTGAGAGGGTACAGACTCACAGGCTTGTTGCTTGAAGTCAGCCACAAATCTTTCTTTCATTCACACTGCGAAAATAATATAGAAAATTTTCTGTGGTGTTTCTCCAGTCAGTACTGTGGTGTGCTGTGTGATGGTATCTGAAAGGAGGGGATGCAGAGTAATTCATCTTAAAGAAGCACCATTTTAGGTATTGTGTCGAATACTTCTTTTTCCATCTGGGGATGTTCTGCTGATAGAATAACTTTATCGTAGCTAAAAAAAAAGGGGCTCTCCACGCCTGGTTTCCCCTTCCCTGTGTGACCCCACATTCTTCTTTCTCCTGTCACAGTCTGCAGGGCGATGGCACGTCTTCATGGGGTTCTCAGAAGCCCCCCGGTGACGTCTGTCCCTGAAAACATCGCCCACACATTCCCACTCTGAAAAGGGAAATAAGAAGAAAGGGGGCACCACAAGTGGGTTATGTAAAATAATAATAATAATAATCATCTGACTGAAAACAGGCGTTGGACATTTATCATTTTCATTATTTTTTTTGCTTATTTGACAGGACATATAGTGAGAGTAAAAGGAGCAGGAAAGGATCCATAATTCCCGTTCAGTGCCTTTAGAACAGGGGAATATCAGCCCCAATGAGGGGCTCTGGCTGCTGTGTGTGAATGACCTGTACCCCATTTTGAGTGAGGTACACTCCACAATGCTGTCCATCACCTGGGACCACAAAGTCTATCAAAATCTGTCTATCATCTGAGACCACACCTCTTCCTGAATGCACAAAAGCAGCACCCAATGACCACACCTCTTCCTGAATGCACAAAAGCAGCACCCAATGACCACACCTCTTCCTGAATGCACAAAAGCAGCACCCAATGAGCTCATCACATGAATGAGTCTGAATTGCAGTTAATTTTCTACATTTTATTTGCACTGTCTGGATGTGTGGTTATAAACTAAAGCAGGGCTGCGCGGATGGGGGCAAACGTCTGCAAATACGCCTGCAAGAACCGTAGAAGTAGCAAGAGAAAGAACGACTCAGAGAAAGTATTTGCTTTGATACGGCAGTCACACTAATGGCTGATCTTATACTGAAGAGATACTGCTGATTTAGTGTGATGATCTGAGAAGGACCCAAACGCAGACCACAGGTAGCAGGCAAAAACATCGTTTATTCACAGTCCAAGATCAGTAGCCAGGTAATCAGAGTTGAGATGGTACAAAATCGATATCCAAAAGAGTAGTAAAAATAAACGTAGCAAGAGTTTTAAAAAAAACAGAAAGACTCAGCAAAAAAAAAACAGAAGTAGAAGGCAGGCATACAGAAGGGTTCTCTCAAGAATCTCAAATAACACATGCCTACAAAAAATCGTCACAGTGAATTGATCAACGTTCTGACAAAGATTGGAGTGGAAGGCAAACTATATACACCAGGGAAGTAATGACACAAAAAAGGAATCAAGTGTGGGTGGGAGGAGTAAGGAGCTAGACACAGGTGAACACAATAGGAAACAATAATTCAATAACAAGGGGGAACAGAAGACACGGACTGGAATGCGCGCAAACACATAGATAACACACGGCCTGGAATTAGCAGGTAAACGAGTGCACAGCACGAGGGGTGGATTCTGAAAGTGGATACAGCTGAAGAGAGTTTAAGGAATAACAACGAATAGAGCAGAGATAGAAAAGCTAAGGGAGAATGACAGCTGCAGTGCGGAGCAAGAGAGTGATTAGTAATTAAGTGACATTAGTACAAAATTCTAAATCTTCTATGTTAGTAAATGTGATTTGTTAGTTATATATACATATTAGTCTATTAGTTATCGTTAGTATATAAATATAAACACACAGTTAGTACTGTTAGTTGGATTAGTATATGTACAATAATAATGAGTTAAGAAGAAAGGAAAACGAGACTTGAAATACAGGGGAAAACCCGCACCCGTACCGAAATGTGCAAACGGCAAGAGAACTGAAGTGGAGTGTCAAATGGGAACGTAACCAGTAATACTAATGAACACAAACAAACACATGTAAGGAAAATAATAAAGTAACAGAAAATAAACAGAACACAAAACACAAACAAACAGAACCATAACATTTAGTCTCTAGTGCTCTTGGTTAGATTGTCTAAGGGTGCATCCCAATAGTTGAAAAATTCAACCTTTCCTCCTCCACTACCGCTCCTCTACTCCATGCCCCGGAAAGGCAACAGTGATGATGTGTAGCTATGCCTTATATGAATTTCCCCAAGATAATGATGCCCCAGTGCAAGATATTTAGCCTAAATTGTGTGTGCTTCAGTAGGTTATTAGCACACAAAGACATAGCATCCTACAACGAATAACAAGATGCCAGTCCTTTTTGTGGTTCATATCCTACATAAAAATTTGACAATTTAAGTTGGTGAAACAGTTTTACCTATTTATTTGCTTGCACATTAACATTGCTCATTAATGTTGCTTATTAACTAACATGACTGTAGATAAATATAGCCTAAGCATACCAGCTACCATTTCAGTAGCTATGTGAATGCATTAAATGAATTTATTCAACCATTCCAAAGGACGTTTTTAAATTTGATTTTTAAAAAAACAGTAGCCTATAGGCCTATGAGGTGAATTAGTGCTCGTTATGTTCAGAAATCGGGAACATCGGGATTTTGGAACTACGGTAAATATGTTTGCATAGCCTATACTACAACATGTTTACTTTGATCTAATGTTGCTGATTACATGTTAATTAGTGTCTCGACGCGGGCTATGTTTACGCTGTACGCAACTAGGTTACTTGCACTTGTAACTTAAAATATATTTTGGAGCTTTAAATGGGCTGACTATGTGGAAGATCTGTGATTGGCTTTGGGAATATTTGTGGGCTCCGCGTCAGTCAAAGTTCTGATAAGGCAACTTCATCAATAGTCGACGGCGATTTTGATGACGGTGAAGCAGATTCGCTGTCCCAATTTTCTTCACGGCTCTCCACCTCCACTCCCCTCCTCCCCTCCCTTCCTCCACATACTTCCGGGTAGTAGAGGAGTGGTAGTGGGGGATGGAGGAAGGGAGGTGGGGAGTGAAAAATATTGGGACGCAGCCTAAATGTGAGACATTTTGTTGTTGAGTATTGGCTGTTTTCTCTCATGCCTCAGGGAAAGGTGGGTAATTCTGCCTGTGAACGCCCCCCACCCCGGCGTCCTGATTTTTCTCTGTTCCTGTTTTATTGTAACCGTGACGCTGTTGCCTTTTAGCGGAAACGCCACAAACTCTTCTGAACGATGTGCATGTGCCCAGCCACCAACACTGCCGAAAAAAACTGCATCATGAAAACCTGGAGAAAGAAAGACACATTTTTTGTCTCCTTTTTTTCTCAATTCCCATCTGTCGTTGTGACAGACTGATCCACTTTGTGTTTCTCAGCTATAAGCGCACATCGGCTGTGCTTTTGCCTATGGATTGGACCCTGCCTCTAATGCTGTTGTAACAAGCAATCTTGGTTTGAATCTAAGTTACGTTTATGTTTCTAATTTTGAACTGTGAAATGATCTAACAGCGATGTCATGTTTAAAAGGGGGGCCGTTTGATCATCTAGTTAAAGCTAATCTGATATTATGCTCAAATTAGCCTGATGAAAGAGAAGCATAGCAAACTCATGATGACGAGTGTGTATTTCTAGAGACCGGTCGCTAAGTATAGTGCTGGCAGTGTACATAACGCTGCCATGTCATGATGGAAAGAGGAGGCAAGAAGACGTTATTCCTGGAGCACAGATCACATGCTGTTCATTGCTACCCCAGGGATGCATGGAATGGAGGCGTTTGGTGACGTGACATGGCTCACCCTAATCTGGGACCTCCAGTACGCCTTCCTCTCTCATGACAAATAGCCCCCCGATTGCCCCGAACTGGGACCTGAGGAATTGTCGGCCCTACTAACGTCAGTGGGGAAGTATTTCAGCGTGACACCCCAGTCAGAGTTATAGGATGGAGGGATGCGTCCCAATACTCGAAAAATGCATCCTCCTTTCCTCCACTACCGCCGCCTCTTCTCCGTGCCCCGGAAACGTATCTTAAAAACGTATCGTAATGTTGCTGATTACATCTTAATTACGTATTAATGGTTACATAATGTCTCGATGCAAACCGCGATGTCAGGCACGTTGTATACCGTACATGCAAATACTTGTAATCGAAATGTTCAGGCAGTTTTGAATACTTCCGGGTAGGAGACGAGTGGTAGTGGGGGAGTGGAGGAAAGGAGGAGAGGAGTGAAGACTGGTCAGCAACATGGGTCAGTGGAGTGTCTGAAAAGGTCATGACCTCTATACTATCAGACCTATTTAATTCAGCAATCAGCTGCATTTCCTTACGTGTGTGACTTACCGTATGGAGTTTCACTACTGTGGAGGGATAATAGAGCAGTTTAAAACATATCAGAGAAACACACATAACTCCACTAATATGGAAATAAGCTTCTTGTCCTCCTGAGACCTGCCAGAAAAGAATTTGATATATTTTAATTATTTGATATAATACAAGTGTCTTGGATGTCAAAAAAATGTTGCAGGGAACATTTTTTCAAAAATATTATTTATTTTATTTTTATTGAATATCACTTGCAATGTAGGTTTCAGTATAATAGAATATATGGTTCTTGAGAGTAAGAGCAGAAACGGTTGTCCTCTACAGGGGACACGAATTGTCAGGGTGCAGTAGGGACTCAGGTGCAGACAGCGCGTCAAAAATAAGTTCATTGGGGCAGAAAAACAGGCGAAATCATAGTCAGGAAGGCAGAGGTCAAAACCAGGAAGACACGGCAAAAGTGCAGAATCGTAAACCAAAGACAAAAACAGGAAACAGGAAAAAAGTCAGGAACACAGGTAGTCAGGTAGCAGGAAAAAAGACTTGCCGCGAAACAGAGACAAAAATCAACTGAGACGAACTCGCAACGAACACAAGACAAAGTGGAACTTAAAGGGCCAGTTCGCCATTTTTACACTTGAATTTGGTGTTCCTAGCTCGAACAAAGCATGCTGGTTGTTGTAGTATTTCTGTAATTTGTTATTATTATTGTTTTTTTTTTGCCTGTGTTATTAAATCTGTGCAACTAGTTAGCTTCCATATTACACATCATTGTATGACCCTTGGGGCGGGCTTGATGTAACTTGCAGTTTATGGATAAGGACTATGTCTACTTTATGCAAGCTATTACATTTATAGAAAAGACTTCCTAAACTCTCATTCCACCTGGAATTAATAGAGGACTATCTGAATCCACCTGGCTGTTCTTCCAAGTACCTAAACAGCAATCTGTTGGCAGTTGGGATGAGGACTGTATATGTATATCTGATAAGAAGGATTGAGGTCAGAAGAGTAGAACATTAAAGCTTATTTAGATCTGGCACAGATTCAAAGCCTACAGTGTCATGGGTAGTGGCTGTCTCTTTTTGTTTTCTACCATTGTTTTCCATTTGGCGTCGTCTGAAGCTCAATCGGATTTTTTCTTCTTCCGTCCCGGTGTTTGGATCTCTCCAGGTCATTATCTCCTACACCTGTGTTTGGTTTCCGTCGGCTATAAATAGAGCTTGACTTCCGCTTTCCGGTGCTTCTAGATTGACGTTGCAGTAGGACTAGAAAGCCGGTATATGGTTTTATAAAAAGAAAAACTAAGAGAGCTGTAGTTACAGGCTTGCTATTTTATTTGTTTCTTTTCAGTTCTCGACCTCTTATACACGCCGATCAATAAGTGCGTGAGGCCATTTCTTTTTGTCGCTGTTTAAGCGAATTTGAGGTTGTTTTGTGTTAGCCTTGTGCTAGGGAAGTTTTGTTCCCGTTTTTCCGTTTCCCTTCTACTAGTGCGGTTTAATTCCGCTTCTGTGGCGTATCCATATTTAGATACGCTTTCTGTATCCTTATCTGTCGCGTTTGGTTCTCTATTTTCTAAACCTAAACCTGACATACAGACATGCATTGCTGATTTTCATCATAAAAAGACTGACCACATTAACTAGCACATGAATATGCAAAGGCTATCTTAGCCCATGACTGTTTCTCAGTGCAATGTCAATTCATGTGAGTGGGTTGATTATGGAGATCTGTTGATAGCGGCGAAGGAAAAAGGAATGGCATTGTAGCTCAGTAGAGTCTGGCACGTCCGCCTGTAATGCACTGTAGCTGGAAGTACATACAGTTTCCTTCACAGCATCAAATGGACAACAACGCTTTCAACAGTTACCCTCAGAGAACCCTTGTTCTTTGCAATACTGAAGCTAAAAATCTAAACCAATTTATTCCCTGGAAGCTCGTATCGTACGAAGCCCTGAATGACTGCATGAGGCTCTGCGTTCAGGGTGCTGAAGATGGGATGGTCTTTGCAGGAGGAACTCTCCTTGTGGAACCCCAAGCCCGTGCAATATGCGGGGCAAGGCTCTATGTGAGAGCAAAAAGGCAGATTCTGCCTGCATTTTGTTTAGAATGAGACCAATTTCTATGAAATGCTCAGCTTCCGATTTTCACACTCAAAGTGCAACTCTAGCGGTAACTCACAGCGGTGGTGAATTAAGGCATGTGCAACTCGATTTCAGCGATTTCACGGCTTAATGCAATAGTGCACCTGCAGCGCATTTGTAAAAGAGGAATGCCATTATGTCACGTTCATGAAGGCTTTATATATGCTATATAAAGCCTTTATATGAGAAACTTTGTTTAAAGTGTGACTGAGGTTGGTTTAAGAGGAATGCATCACCTGCGAGTGTGACTCAATCGCATTTGTTTGAAGCCATTTCATTGAGCTAGTGTTTTGTCTCAATGAAAACTGAAAATTCAGAAAATTATTTTTACAAAATAAAAACTGACATTGGACCTTCTGTGTAATCACACTGAACACAGAGTCAAATGCACAGAATTAAAGGTGATGGAGTGGAATATAAAAACAAAAACAAAAAATTTGGCTTTCCAAATCATGTTTGAAGGAGAAATAATAAAATGACTGAAGCTCAGGATGTATGTGGTTGTCTATGACACTTGCAGATCTGTAGAGCCCAATGCACCATACGATACGTGAAAACCAGTGCTCGTATAACCTTCAAAATGACCAAAGAGGTTCAAACTGTTACATCCTATCAATGCTTGCCATCAAATGCTTTGGGTCACCTGGCACCAGTCATGTTGTGTGCGGTAGACAGACACTAATATAGGGTGGATCCATGAGATTGTAGGTGTGACAGGTTTATGAGCCATAAAGTCAAAAGTGCTTTTGGAGGCGTCATGGCACACGTGACATATCACCCGAAATACACCGCCCAAAAGCCATGAACAGAACAGTTTTCCTGTAATGTCATTCATGTGCTCGTAATGTGATTTAATTTTGTGATGTTATGATTTTCCATTTCTTCTTTGTTTGTAAAAATAAGCAATGCAATAGTTAAAGATTTAAATAGTCCTCTCATGCACAGATTCTCATGTATCCCCAAAGCTTTCACCTTGTGTGGTTAAGTAATTACCCAGTCATGTACATGGTAAGGTAAAACAAGAAGAAGCATCTAATATACAGTGAAATAATATGCAGAGTTAGCTCCTGATGAAGAGCTGACTGCGTAGAATGTATGAATTTTAAAATGCCGTCGGAAGAGCACCATATGACGTTTGGCTCGCATTAGCATTTTAAGCAATAAGGAAGGAACTGCATTCCTTGTTTACAACACTCCATCAAATATGTTTGTTTGGGTCTAAATAAAGATTTAGTGTTCAAATATGTAAATAGAAAGGCTTTACGGTTATTCATTGCCTTGGATTTGTATTTGCACAGTGACAGAGACTGCACAGTTGTGCCTCTAAAATAACATTATTGAGAATGTATTTATATGCAGACCATGAACAAGAGGGTCAATACCTTTGCCATTTCTCAAGTTGTGTTGTTTTTGTGTTATGACACTTTGTAATGGCAAGTATTTTTTTTGTTTGTGCATGCAAAGCATGCTGGTTGTTGTAGTATTTCTGTAATGTATTTGAGACAGGTGTGTGCGGGTTGGATGGACCCGTAATGCACGTCTCAGCTAGGAAAGGTTATGTCTGACAGGCCACCACAAGCTAATCTCAAATACTCAGGTGACATGACATGTTATATCTGGTGTGACCTTTTGAGTTCTGCCTATGCACAAATTTGCCTCCCTTTGTCTATGTCATTCAGATGCAAATGGAGAAAAAAGCCGTAAATGAGCACATGGTTTAGACCAAGGTCAAGCTGTTACAGCACAGTCCTGTTCATATTTCATCGGTTTCTTTGCGCTTCAGATTCCACTGGGGCTCTGGAGATGTGTCCTACAAAATTACATCTAATTAGATCTCAGTCGTAACACCGTTAACATTCTGTAAAGGATAGCTCTGGTATCAGATGGGCTTTCTGAGAGGGGGAATCCATGAGAGACGTGCCTGGTATAGTCGCACGGTAGCGCGTGATCGATGGGCCGAGATTAAGGATAGGTCTGGTATCAGATGGGCTTTCTGGGCGGGGGAAACCATGAGAGTCATGCCTGGTATAGTCGCACGGTAGCCCGTGATCGATGGGCCCAGATTAAAGAAGAAAAAGCGCTGGCTTCCTTCAGAAAAGGAGACGCTTGCCAAAATGAGATGTCAGCATGCCGGCCCTTCCACGGGGAGATATGGGTATCTGAGTTCAGATGAGGACATGTGAGACTCATGCCAGGGAAGAGTGAGCCAGCCGGCTCCACGCAGGCCTCATTGCTTTATGTTTGCTGTTTCTGCTGCTACTTCCACTGACAGAAAAAGAGAGCGTTGGGTTGGCCATTTCATCACACCAATCATTATCAGTATGCACAGTAGCTGGAGGAATACAATGCGCTACGAGATGTTTAGGTATGATATATGTATGATATTAGCTTGCTTGTATTGCACATATGACAGAAGCCAGTTATATTTTTATTTCAGACACATAGCGTAGCATCAGTAAACGGAGTTTATTTGGGTTATTGAAGGTTTTGCCATTTGGCAAAGAATTATAATACAAAATAGGATGACAGATTGTCCTGAAATATTTTAAATAAAGTCTGCTGAATGCACTGAAATGTCTTGTTTGACTGCTGCAATCAAAACACAACCTTACATTTAATGACGATTTAAATGCATTCATGGTGGCCTGTTTCTCCATCCCATTACCACTATTAAAAAATACGACCTTGTAATCTCCCTATGTTTGACCTGACGAAGGGCCTTGTGCTCAAAATGTTTTCAATAAACTGGTGTTTTTCGGTGCATATGAGTGTGCGGGTTCTATTCTCTTTTCATAATCTCCCTGTATAGTCTGATTTAATTCCACCCTGTGAAAGATGCTCCACGCTTCACATTTATTCAGTAAAAGAGTGCTTCCTTCCCCTGGTTTTTTCAGGCTCCTGGCAGCCTCTGCAGTCTTTTAAACCATGGCTTAATTATATCCCACTCTGAGAAATGTGCTTGTTGAATGTTCAGGGGATAAACTCGCACACAAGCTTAATTGAAAACCTTTCTCTCGCAAAGCCTATGGTGTAAATTTTAATAAGCTTCTTGGCATTCTTGAGTATTTAAAAATGGCTGCCGTAGTTACTGTTCTATTCCACTGAGAGGAGCGCCCAAATTCTGCCTCTAATATTAGGCACTCGGCTGAAACGCACTCATCAATAAGAGCACCCCAACAACAGACTAGCTGTCATGGTTTCTCAGCCTGCTCGTCTCTCATTGACCACTTCCCTGGGGAGCGCTCGTGTTGCGTCTCTTCTCTTTGTTTTCCTTGTCCGTTTCGTGTATTTGGGTTTTCAGCTCAGTGTGTTCACCTGTTCCGTGTTTCCTGTCATTATTTAAACCTCGCGTCACCATTGTTAGACGCTTCCATATTGCCAATCTTTTTGACAAGGAAAGCCGGTAATTTACGGTGTGTTCCGGACATTTCGCTTCGACCGTATCACCTCAACTTGTTGTGGTTCCACGGGACTTGTTGCGTGTGTTTAAGAGTTTGCTAGAAACTTAGATTTGGTTATTCGTTTCTATCCTGTCTCTTTTTTTCACCTCTGTCCCGTCTTTGACAGATTGTCTTCGCCGTCTCTGTTACTTCTTGTTTGTGTTTTTCGGCTCCCTCGTTGTGAGCTATAGGGTTTTCTTTGTTGTTTGTATTAATATCGAGTTAAGAGTTTTTCGCCCTATTCGGGTCGCTTTCAGTTGGTAGCGGTATCTCTCTTTGTGAGGAGAGTTATTATTTTACGGTACTATTATCATTCCCTGTTTGCGGGTTTTCCCCTCCGCTTTTTGGTGTTCAGTCGAGCACTTTTTGAACCCCTACTGTCGCGTCTGGTCCTTCGTTCCTACGCTACCCCTGACACTAGCTCTTTTTATATTAAAATGTTGGAGTTCACCTGGAGAGATGAGCCAGTCTGGACTGTAAATACCCATCGTCTAAATCATCATCTAGATTAATCAGGTTCGCTAAAAAGCCACCCTGACAAATGTGAAAGCATGGGGTTATTATGACTGTGCTGAATTGTGTGGGTGATCATTCTTTCCAAAGGAGCCCATTGCTCTTGATAACCCAGGTTCAAGGCCCCACTGGGTCGGGCGGTGTGGTGAGGGCGTGGACAGTGAAAAGGGGAGTACATGTACGTAGCCCCAAATCTACCCTTCAGTGCCATGTCACGCGTGACTAGTCCAAGGAGGTAAGCATCCATGTGGAGAGCGCTAAGCGGCAACTAGCAAGCATCATCATTGTGATGCCACTGATAAGGAGATTTAATCTCTGATATTTTCCTCATGGGATTTGTTGGAAGGTACATCTTAGAGCTGGGAAGGCCATCTTCATTTAACTGATGGCCAGATTTATCTCCAGCTCAGTTACCCAGTAGCCACCTGCTGGTACTGTGTGGTGGAAGACATGTTTTCTGATCTATTCACCACTGTTTGACTTCCGTCCATAAGAGCGAGTCCTCAGTCATCAATAGCTTCAAGTTAAGGTCTTCTGCATGGGCCAAAAACTTTAGCGGAATGAGAATCATCTGAAAAAACGTGTATTATTGAGATAATTTCTGAAGTAAGCAAGAAGACCTCATTGTTTAAATTTTCAATACGAAGGCATCAATTTTTTCAAAAAGAAGATGTGGCTCTTTTTAGTACACCTACTGTGAACATGGAAATGAAAGACCCATTTCGAAAAAAAACATTTGGAATGGGAATGGTAACGTCTTGGTACAGACCACACTGTCTCACACAGAGTAAAACAACGAATTTGGTGAATGGTGTTGTTGAAAGAAAAGCAGTCTCTCTGTTCTAGTGTGAGCTAGGAAAAGTCCCACACTTCATTCCAGTCATTTTATTTTATTTATAACCAATATCTCTGTACCAGTGTTGCCTTTGTTTGTCCGCCAGACACCTGTGAGGTAACAAAAGAACATCCGACAGAGGGAACATGTATTCACAGGTACAAACGATCACAGCTTTTGATTACATGTCACAGGGTGGAATTACATTTCATATCATGTATTTGGCAAATTATCTATGTAGTTGTGTGTTGCGTTACCTTCCAGCAATTTAGTTTACATAGCATGGGGAATAGGGACAAACTATCTCACCACCCATGTAGTGCATTTAGTGTTTTACTTCTTTATGTATAACATAGAGCTAGACAGTGCTCTCCACCACCATCATCAAAACACCAAATGAGGGAATTTTTTGGAAGAATGGTGCTCCTCTAGTAGAGTTCCAGAGACTTGTAGAGTCTATGCCATGGCGCCTTTAATCTATGCCATCTATGCCATTCGCGTCATGTTCTGGTGGCTTGTGGTTGCCCAATACCTTACTAAGACACGTTATGTTGTTTTTTCTCTTATATTGTCACCTGGCCTGACAGAATCCCATTAGGAAACTTTGGCATGCTGACACATGAGTAAAAATGCATATTATTACTGTGGGCAAAAAATAAATATATATAGAGAGGGCATTACCAGAGTGAAAGTCAGTGGAAAAAGCTGTCTCTCACAGCCAGGTACAGACAAAAGGCCAAGAAGCATTCTGGTCATGTTCCTGTTTATGTGTGCATGCTCTCTAATCTGTTATGGATTGTTCCTCTTCTCCAGTAACCATTCATCTCTGACAGTTTACAAATGGACTTGTTCTACAGCTCCACCTACTTACTTTTACAAAAAAAAATTTTTTTTTAAGATGCTATGAATGCTGATTTTCAGACCATTCACAATAAAGATATTCACAATAAAATTAAACATTTAAATGCATTTGTTTGCATATTTTATGCTAAATGATAAACTAGTTGTCATGGTTCGTGGGTTAAGGTTTTTTTTCTGCTGCGATTTTCGTCCTGTTTCCCGATTGAGACTCTATCGGATTTTTTTCCATGTTCCGGTCCGGGGTTTTGCTTTCCCGTGCTCGTTATTCGTTTCACCTGTGCTTCTACCTGCGGGGTATTTAAGTTCCTTACTTTCGCTTCCCCTGTGATTCTTTGTCATTCATTTGTACATTGAGCCAGGTATATCCAAGTTTAAGCGACCTCGTGATATTAACTTTGTTATGTTCACGAGGGACTTGCTTTTAGCTTATTCAGGTATAGGGTTGTGTTTCCTCCTGTTAGCGTTCTGTGCTATTTATTTCCGTGCTGTTCTCTCTTTTGGTGGTTTTATTTTGTTTCACCTTTTATCGGACGTTGTAGAGTTACGTTCCGAGGGTGTTTTCTTTGTGTTTTCTAATCTCCTATTTTTAGCTCTAGTATTGAGTTCGGGAGATTTAGATTTGTGTTTTACTCGTTCTAATCGAGTTTGCCCTATTTTCGTAGGTAGATTTTTTTTGGCTGTTTAGCTGTCAGTAATTAGTTCCTGTTTTTCTTTTGTTTTGTTCATGTTATATCTCTCTTATTGGTCCTCACCTATGTGGGTGACTTATCTGATCTCCCTCACCTCTGCGTTTGAATCGTGCTTAGAAAAGAATTATAGTAATTTCTAATGCGTTGTTTAAACATATTGACAAAGCATCAGTGCATGTATTATTTGCCCATATTTGTCCACTGCATGTTTTTAAATACTAAACTCCTTGTCGTCAGAGATTTATCATTACTTGTTTACTTGTTCACGTAAAGTCCCCTAGCATAGCATGAGCTGGGAGCTAGCATAGCCTAAGATGGAGGCTAGCATAGCATGAGCTGGGAGCTAGCATAGCCTAAGATGGGGGCTAGCATAGCATGAGCTGGGAGCTAGCATAGCATAAGATGGGGGCTAGCATAGCATAAGATGGGGGCTAGCATAGCATAAGATGGGGGCTAGCATAGCATAAGATGGGGGCTAGCATAGCATAAGATGGGGTCTAGCATAGCATAAGCTGGGAGCTAGCATAGCATAAGCTGGGGGCTAGCTTAGTATAAAATGGGGGCTAGCTTAGCCAAAGATGGGGGCTAGCATAGCATAAGATGGGGGCTAGCATAGCATAAGATGGGGGCTAGCATAGCATAAGATGGGGGCTAGCATAGCATAAGATGGGGTCTAGCATAGCCCATCCCAGCAGTCCGGTGTCTCTGAGGAGACTTATAAGAGCTCTGAATGGGCTCCAAGCAGGACTACTTGCAAAAGTGGTGTTTATTTTATTAAATTTTTTTAATATACCAAGTAAATTGGTTGAGAGCATATACAGGGAATCTAGGCCCTGGCCAAGAAGCACATTTAGTACAGACATAGTCAAATGGGAACAACAACTCTCATTCTCATGTTAACAGGAGAAAGATTGACAGACGAAACACAATACACAGCAATGGAGAGGCTGGGAGCAGAGTAATTAAAACCTTTTTCTCTTTTTAAAATTTGTTGGTAAATCATGCAAATCCCATGTTACTACAAAGAAGAACTTGTGGCTAGCACAAAATGTGTAATGAGTCACATTCCAATGGAAAAAAAACTGGAAATACGTGACTCACTATATAACTGTGTGTTGGGTCCGTCTAAAAGCATCTAGTTCCAAAGGAGCGGCATAAGAAAAAGTAAACGGTAATTGCTTGTGCAAAATAAAACATGCTTTTTTAATGCATTTCTTGACACATTGACAGAGGCATTATTAATTAACAGCTAGAAGCAGTTTCACAAGCTTGGTTGTCAGAAGCCGCCTTCTCGTCTGCACTCTGTTGCTTACCTTTCCATTTTTGCTCAATAACACATGACTTTTGTGACGTGAAGAACCATCCCTAGCTTGCTTATGAACTGGCACTTTGCCCCAAGCCTCCTTCAAGCATTTTTCTTGGTTAATAGTTTTCATTTACTCTGTAATCGAAACACATACACCGCATTCTTTATGATATTAACTTTGCCAACAGATCTTTTTTTTTTTGTTTTGTTTTGAGAATTCTAGAAGGGTAGCTTTTTCTTTTTAAGGTTATTATTACGCTACGTGTTATTATACTAACTGCAAAGCCCATGTTGAAAAGAAAATGTTATAATGAGACCCTGCTTGTGCTTTGATTATTAATTAATAAGTACTAAAATGATTTATAGCTGAAAATGAGAGCTTGCTTGAGAAATAAGGTCTTGCCAATAAATAAATACATATTTAATTTGTATAATTTGCCTTCACTTTTAAAGTTATTAACATTTCCCAATGGGTTTGAATCTGTGGGGTTCTTGTGTCGTAGAGGGCTAAGGGGTGGGTCTGCTTTGGACACACACACACACACACACACACACCCACACACACTCACACACACACACACACACACATGCGCACATACACACACACATACACACACACACACACACACACATGCACACACACACACACACACACACACACACACACACACACACACACTCACACACACACACACACACACACACACACACGCACACACACACTCACACACACACACACACACACATGCGCACACACACACACACACACACACACACACACACACACAGCCAGAGAGAGATCCGCCAGCTTAGTTACACTGATAAGGTTTTGATTGATACCAATAAAATGAGCAGAGGTTATAGCAACACTAGAGTCAGTAGTGATTTTCTGACTGTATTTAGTTATCTATAGCCTATGCTTGCCTTGGACAGTTCACATCCAGCATGTACCTCATTTGTAAGTGAACATTTTCTGTCATTTACACAGCCTCTGGTTTAAGCCTTCCCAAAATCCTGGCTTTCTGTGTGAGAGTAGACACAGATGAGAAGCAGGACGCCCCCTCTCTCCTGGCTGGAGGTGCGCTTTCCGGGCAGAAATAGCAGCAGTAACCCCAGGCCCGGTGGTCAGGAATAGGATTGTCACAGCTGACCACACATGAGTGTGTAAGCTCCATGCTCCTGAGCGGTGGGGGAGGAAGGGGGTGGGGGGGTCCCGTGTGGGTCCCGTGTGGGTCCCGTGTGGGTTACATCACAGGTGGCCCATGGTAAAGCCCCTCAGAATGCGGATGAGAGCTTACAGACGGGGGAACAAGGTCCCGGGCTTAGTCAGCATCAGCGTTTCCTAAACGGCCTTCATTCTTACTTCCCAAAACATGCAGGTGTTAGACTCCTTCCTCACAGTTTGACAATTTTCTGAGTGCAGCGATCACCAAGATTCACAAGCAAAACTACTCGTGAAGAAAACTGCCGCTTGTTTTTATTTGTTCGTCAAAGTCAAATGTTGAATGAATCCAATCCAGTTTAATTTAAACAGCAAGTGTTTCCCAGGAAAACAATGGCTGTTTCAGAACAGAAATTGAGAGCAGTGGCTCTGCTGTGTGGCTCACTGCTTCAGTGCTGGATAGGGATGAAATCCACAACTGATCGGCCGGGATGGTTGTGGATCTGGTCAATCTGGTTCTCAGGGATCTGGTCAGTGTGGTTCTCAGGGATCTGGTCAGTCTGGTTCTTGGAGATCTGGTCAGCGTGGTGCTTGTGGAACTGATAAGCCTGGTTCTCAGGGATCTGGTCAGTGTGGTGCTTGTGGATCTGGTCAGTCTGGTTCTCAGGGATCTGGTCAGTGTGGTGCTTGTGGATCTGGTCAGTGTGGTGCTTGTGGATCTGGTCAGTCTGGTTCTCAGGGATCTGGTCAGTGTGGTGCTTGTGGATCTGGTCAGTGTGGTGCTTGTGGATCTGGTCAGTCTGGTTCTCAGGGATCTGGTCAGTGTGGTGCTTGTGGATCTGGTCAGTCTGGTTCTCAGGGATCTGGTCAGTCTGGTTTTCAGGGATCTTGTCAGTCTGGTTTTCAGGGATCTGGTCAGTCTGGTTTTCAGGGATCTGGTCAGTCTGGTTCTCGTGGGTCTGGTCAGTGTGGTGCTTGTGGATCTGGTCAGTCTGATTCTCGTGAATCTGGTCAGTCTGGTTTTTATGGATCTGGTCAGTCTGGTTCTCAAGAATCGGGTCAGTCTGGTTCTCAGGGATTTGGTCAGTGTGGTTTTCAGGGGTCTGGTCAGTCTGGTTCTCAAGAATCGGGTCAGTCTGGTTCTCAGGGATTTGGTCAGTGTGGTTTTCAGGGGTCTGGTCAGTCTGGATCTCAGGGATCTGGTCAGTCTGGTTTTCAGAGATCTGGTCAGTGTGGTGCTCATGGGTCTGGTCAGTGTGGTGCTTGTGGATCTGGTCAGTCTGATTCTCGTGAATCTGGTCAGTCTGGTTTTTATGGATCAGGTCAGTCTGGTTCTCAGGGATCTGGTCAGTCTGGTTCTCAGGGATCTGGTCAGTCTGGTGCTCGCGGGTCACCTGTTGAACTGGACATGGACAGTCTTCTGCAGACTCATGTCTGTGTGAGCCTGACTCCATTCAGAGAACAGCCCCACCCAATTGATAGCAGAGTTTGTGATGGGCACTGCAAGACACGAGGTGATCTTTTTTAAAGCCTGGCATTGTGAGTGAGGACTTTTAAATCTCCTAAATGGGATTCCCATTTCTTTCCGTGGAAAATCTTATAATTATCAATCAACCCAACAGTGATCTGTGTCAAGACAAACTACGGCCAAATGAACGAAGATAATTTTAAGGGTATGTGTATCGTCAGCGAACCAATTCAGTCAAGATATAAAATAAGTATTTGTTCTTAAGGAAGCAAAGAAACAGCAAAGAATCAGAGGACTGAAACATTTTGAAAATCTACGACCCAGATATGATATGATATCTCCATGGTACCGTGCTCATCTTCTCATCCAGAAGGATGTTAAAAACAAGAAGACCAGGAAAGATCTAAATCATCTCCAGATCAAGGGGCTGGAATAATACAGAGAGGCTACAAAGTAGTGTGTGCTTTGGAAAAATGTGTGCATGCTGGAGTGGTATTTACTCAAAGTAATTTAAATGAAGACAGCTGCAGACTATGAATGAAAACATCGCCCGCGGGGGCCAACCATTCTGAACAGGATCCAGAGGTGAGGGGGGCAGACATAATGTTAAAAAGTTAACAACACTGGATGTGAGGATAACCCATGACAATCCTCACCTGTTTTGTGTAAATAAAAATGTTTTATGTGAATGTGCAGATAAAAAATGTATTTAAAGCGCGATCCTTTCTTCATTAAAAGATTTCTGCGCAGGCACAATACTTATGACAAAAAAATGCCCATATACTGTATTAAGAAATAGGAAATTAGCTTTATTTGTAAAAACTTTTTGTTGTTTTTATTCGGGTAAATACTATAGTTGAGGTAGTCTGCTTTTCCTTTCATTTGGTGAAAAAAACACACATTTAGCACATTTAATAAGATAATTTTATGTATTAACCAGAATAGAAAGTACTATATGTTGTAATTGGTCACATCTGTTTCAAATGATAACTATTTTGAAGCATGCAATGTTATTTTATTTTTTTGTTTGTTTGTTTTTTTTTGTCCATGGAAATGAGAGAAGATAATAATTTTGGTAACAGGACACCTATTACCAACAACCATAGTTTTTATTTTTTTATACATGATACTAACACCTTTGTATTCAGGGTCTCTGGGCTCTGTCTTGGCGCTTGGTCTAAGCGCATGGCATAAAGTCAATTTAGGGTGTGTCCAAGTCAATTTTTGCTAGTTTACCGGCGTATTTTTTGGGCGCTAAGCAGGGCGCAATGCGCAAATGGACTGAACCTAGTCTTTTCATTAATTATAGGTGTGTCTTGGGCGTAACATGCAATAAACCAATCAAAATGTCATATCCCATTCCCTTTAAAAGCCTGCTTTTTCATCTTGGCGGATTGCTTGATGGCGAAACAGACGCTTAGTTCTCTTCTCGTTTTGTTCAGTTATGGAATAACAGGTGAAATCAGCTGGGTTTTAATAAACTGAGAGTATGGAAACCTTGTCACTGTAATTAAAAAAATATGAAGGACAAAGTATAGGCTACTAAGGTTGAAATTCAGTTAACATGGTGACATTTATCTCCGTTGTTTAACTGTAGGCTATGGAAAAAACCTTATGCACAGCGAATCTGCTGTAGCTTAGGCTATTTGAAAAACAATAAATACAATATTCACTGGACAAGGTTTTGAACTTTTTTCAGTCAAAACTATTGTATTTACTTACAAGCTGTAGGCCTAGAAAGCTGTATTGTAATAACATCTTAAGCGCATTTTCAGAACTCAAATGTCCGTCTATTGCAGTGAGCGAGTTTTCCTTTGAATGACAATTCACGCATTTGGTGTAAATGACAATTCATGCATTAGGCTTGATATAGGTGTTATCAGCAAATGGAAAGCCATTTTTAATGGATAGCCATTGTCCCGTAACAGAAGATTGTCCCCCCAGAAGATTACAAGAATTATTGGCAAATATAGGCGAATTCATCGCCAGGATAATTGCGAATAGTCTATAGCCTATACATGTAACCTTGCCTGGATGTTGTTGGAGTGGGGTGAAAGCAATATAATTTGGCATTCCCCTTCGCTGAGGGACAGGTAGCTATGTGGTCTTTTACCTATGGACCCTTTTATTATTATGCATTTTCTTTTATATATAGCCTAAACAATAATAATATTTCACATTGTAATCTTGATATTTTTAGTCATGCTTGCGGGCGCCCCTGTGTGTAACAAACAGGAGGTTGTACACATGTACCGCACTAGAACTGCGCCTCTTGGTTCTTTTGTTTCCAGCTGTTTTCCAGACTTCCTGCGTCACATTGATCACGTCACCGGTGCAAATCAAGCAAAGATTTTTAGATACGACAAGATAGGCAACTGACGCTTTTCCCCACTGGAGGAAGTGATCAGACATGCGCAGTAGTGTTTTCAGTTAGCTTAGCAACTAAAGTTACATAACATAGGCTTAGAGTGGCGCGCATCTGACCAGCGCAGCCCATCTGGAAAACAGCTGGAATCAAAAGAACCAGGCGCATATAGAATCGATATAGAAGTTTAAGAAATAACCCAGAGTTCCCCTTTAATGTCATACCTGTTTATTTTCACCTCAAATTGCATCAGTGTTTGGCAGGTACCAGACCCATTAATGTGTTTATCAATAATTCAACCCGTCCACATGCCTGTCAGAAAAGCAATACTTAAATGGATAGGAGACAAGCTGCTTTCCTTATATGAGTCCCAGCTCAATCACATTATGCCACTTCAAAATCTCAGATTTGTATCGGGCTAAAAAAAAAGTTTAAATCATTAATACACATGGTTGTTATGGACTGGAACTACAAGACAATCTTTGCATGGATGTTTGCCTTTCAAAAGCTTCCCAGCAGACTTCAATAAAATGAAGTCAGCTGAGTACCTGAATGTACTGAATGACCAGATTATCCCATCAATGGGCATATACTAGGACGACAATGCCAAGATTCATCGGGCTCAAATTGTGAAAGAGTGGTTCAGGGAGCATGAGGAATCATTTACACACATGAATTGGCCACCAGAGTCCTGACCTTAACCCCATTGAAAGTCTTTGGGATGTGCTGGAGAAGACTTTACGGAGTGGTTCGACTCTCCCGTCGTCAATACAAGAGCGCAGCCAAAAATGAATGCAACTCTGGACGGAAATAAATGTGACGTTACATAAGGTTGTTGAAACAATGCCACGACAAATGTGTAATCAAAGCTAAAGGCGGTCCAACTAAATATTAGAATGTGCAATTTTTTTTTTGGCCAGGCAGTGTATCTAGCTGTAGCATGCCTTTAGACAGCAGAAACATGTATGTATCCAGCTGTAGCATAGATGTAGATGTCGCTAGATGTAGCATGTGTGTAGCCAGCTGTAGCATACATATCACTAGATGTAGCATGCATATAGCCAGCTCTAGCATACATGTCTTTGGCTGCAGCAAATGTAGCCAGCTGTAGCATGGAAATAGCTCAGTGCCAAAGGTCTAGCACAAGCAAGTGATGGATCAGAATCAAGGATGAGGCAGAGAATAGAGTATATGACATATATTGGCCATTTTTGCGAATGAACAAAGTAAAGGAACATTATAGCCAACATTGTCTACATTACAGTGACCTTAAATGGTTGATGCAATGATACGGCGAGCTTGCTATGCAGTCTGTTGTGGAGATGAGGGGTATGCGCGTGCGTGTATGTGTGTATGTGTGCGTGCATGCGCGCGCGCGTGTGTGTGTGTCCCTGCTACAGGGGGAACAAGTGCACACAGCCCCCTGTCAGCCACTCCCCGCCTACCTCTGTACATGTTCAGCACTGTTGTCAGGTCACATGAGGACAGGCCTCTCTCTGCAGATTCCAGGGCTTTCTTAAGGTATTTTATTACCTGAAGTTGTCAGAAGCAGTCCCAACACGACAGCTGCGTTGGCACTCAAAGCCGGCCGGCCGCGGCTCACGCGCAGAAGGAGCGCTCTGTGCAAGCTTTCAATCACACTGACATCTCCAGCCGCTCTCCGCCAAACATGGAAGACAACGCTGCTTTTATGTACCGCTGGGGCCTGAAAGGGAGCTGCGAAAACAGTGTATTTCCTGCACGTCAATTTTCTGCGTCTGTGACAGCCGAGGCAATTGTTTTTACACAGAGCTTCGCAGAAAAACAACAGAAAAACAATAAGCAAGATGTTTATCGTGCGGCGGCATTCTTCAGATTCTGGGTGAGCCTGACAGATCGCCGCACTGCGAACAGACAACATTTCAATACAACAAGATGATACAGGACACAGCTTAGCTCCAGCAAAAATAAAAAATGTGTTTGTGAGACGAGCTCTTGTCTTCTTTAAATACACACATTTAACAACAGCTGGAGAGAGATGCCAATCTTTAACAAAAACACTGGAGTACTTATTTAGGTTTTTAAAATGCATTGTAAGGTGCAGCGTTTGGCTCCAGGGGTTTGAAGTTACATACACAGTTGTCCTTCGGGATGGGCAGAACAATATCCCGACATGTTTGCCACAATTTATAACTGATAATTCAGCAGTATGTTGAATTATGAATTATAAATCAAATCAATTTATAAAATTTTTATGATTTAGGTTTTTTTTTCATGTAATGCATTGATGTACATCTGGGACTCTCGAAGTCCCTATAACTGTCCACAGATATGAAATAGCACAATATTTCTGAAATAATTACAATTAGGCTCCTACCATATGTAATCAGGACAATATAGTAATACAGCATCAAACAGCATTGGCAGATTAAAGGGAAGCATTTCTATCTATAAACTCACAGAATCACTTGTGTGTTAACTTGTGTGCAAGCACTGAACTGGAAGCCAGTGGCAAGCGTCGTACCAAACCATTTAATATGGCAGCTTCCTCCAAGAAACGGCTTTAACTGTGCATCATTCTCTCAAAAATCGGACACATTTCTAAAAAAGCTTATCAAATCCAGTCAGATTTCTACAAATGTTTACTTTACGAAGGAGGCATGGACAGATATTCTCACCTTTTTGGGAGAGGGAGGGGGGCGTGTTGGTGGGTCTGTCAAACATTTCTGCGTTTGACCTTATTTGCACTGTGCTGTTTGCATCTTAGCTTCTCCATAGCCTCTGTGTTCTACCCGCAGGACACTTGTACTCACCATAAGAAGCGCTTCAGTCCCTCACAGCTTGGGTAAGCGTTGAGAGACTGTGCGAGACGCATTTGTGAATACGGAGCGGTAGCATATAAAGCCAGATGGAACAAAACAGGCCGTGTTGAGAAAATGCAAGGAGAACAGCGAAGAACGGCATGTACTGTTTCAGGTTTAAATAAATCTGTTCTCCTCCAGGTCTCCAGCAGGCGATCAGTCTCCGGGGAAAGTCTCGCGCAGTCGGCTGGAAAACAAAGTGCTTCATGTTTCGGAGAAGACATACATTGTCTGTATGTTAGTGAGCTCCATCTTATTGGCATTATGCAAACTGCACATCCCTGTGCCATTTATACCTGAAGTTTACTGCCAGGACAAACACCTTCCAGGGTGAGTTTGGGCAGACATTGAAAGCAACAAGTAAAATATAAAATAGTGAAAGATTTGACCAGTTTTATGCCATTCTGCAACAGTGGATACTAATCACTGTTTAATCTATTGTTATTAGCAGTTTGAAGAATGGGGGTAAATGCAGTGCAGGTCAGGTCTGGTGAAATGTATTCCCCTCAAGGCCTTGCTTCCCTCCCTTGCTTACCCAGTAGCATGAGTAATCCTGCTGTATAGAACCATGAGTAATCCTGCTGTATAGAACCATGAGTAATCCTGCTGTATAGAACCATGAGTAATCCTGCTGTATAGAACCATGAGTAATCCTGCTGTATAGAACCATGAGTAATCCTGCTGTATAGAACCTGATATCCTGGGGTTTCCCGTTACACGTTTAGAATGGAGTCAAACCTGCGGCAATGCAGGTGCGAGATAAATCAACTCAGGCAACGAATTCAACTCTTCTGAACTGGCCTCAATGTCTATAAGCACAGCACCTCATATGATCTGAAGCCCCGGAGCCAGCGTGGTGCGTCCTGAAGCCCCGGAGCCAGCGTGGTGCGCCCTGGAGCCCTGGAGCCAGCGTTGTGCGCCCTGGAGCCCTGGAGCCAGCGTGGTGCGTCCTGGAGCCCCAGATCCCCGGAGCCAGCGTGGTGCGTCCTGAAGCCCCGGAGCCAGCGTGGTGCGTCCTGGAGCCCTGGAGCCAGCGTGGTGCACCCTGGACTGCCAGAGCTGAGTGTCCCTTTCTCTGTCAGCTGTGATCCCGGCCGAGGAAGCAGGAGAGTGCGAGATGATGTCATTAGGGCATGCAACGTCCTGAGACACTCTGAAGCTTTAGCTGTCACCTCAGGCCTGTAATCCTATGTGACCCTTGACCTTTTGACACTAAAGCAGTAATCATCCTCTTAGGGCATTCAGCTCCAATTAGTGTCTGTTTCCCCATCCGATGGGGACTAAAAACCCTATGGCTGCTTCTGCTTCTGACTAGAAACCCTATGGCTGCAGTGTGTGCCTTCACAACACTCTCCCACAATATCCAGATAATTTAACATACAGTGCACTCCAAAATGTAACATTACATTACATTACAGTCATTTAGCAGACGCTTTTATCCAAAGCGACATACAGTAAGTGCATACAGAAAGGTCATCGAAGTAACTACAGAACAGATAGGAAAGCACATTCTTCCCATACAGTAGCAGCTATCCCTAGTAATGAACACTGAATGCAGTTCACAATGAACTGGGTAAATCAGCTCTACTACAATTCTATTCTAAATATTATAAACTTGGATACACAGTTCAACAAGAACACATACCATGAGGTCCTAGATAAGTATTAGTCCAGGTGGAGTCTGAAAAGGTGTGTTTTCAGGCCACGACAGAAAGCAGGCAGGGTTGGCATGGAACGTAGGGGAATGGGAAGTTTGTTCCACCACTGGGGAGCTAGGGTGGAAAAGCTCCGCAGTCGGGATGAGCGAGTGCCATTGACACGGAGGGGGGGAAGTGCAAGTCGCCCTGCAGTAGATGAGCGAAGTGGTCGAGCAGGAACATAGTTCTGGATCAAGTCCTGCAGGTAGACAGGGCCTGTCCTATTAGCTGCAGTGTAGGCCAGGGTCAGAACTTTGAACCAAGTGACCTCAACAGGTGGGTGACATGTGAAAATTTCGGGAGGTTGAACACAAGCCGGGCAGCTGCGTTCTGGATCAGTTGTTTTTTGTTGTTTTGGCTCTGTACTCCAGCACATTGGATTTGAAATGGAACAGTGACGATGAGGTTAAAGTGCAGACTTTAAGCTTTAATTTGAGGGTTTTTCCAACCATATCGGATGAACCGTGTAGCAATTTACACATAGCTGTGAATTACATGGGAATAGTATGGAACACATGGGGGTCGATTTACTAAAGGTTTGCATGTACAAAAACACGTGTAAAACTGTTACCACCCGCAAAAAAATCGTCCAAGGTGATCAACTAACAAGGTGTAAAAAGGATTGTTTGTGCTAAAATAGAAAGATATGTTGATTTCTCATTTTTGCAGGTTAGCCTGAATGAATATGCAAAAAATTGGGTGTCCCAACATTATTTTGCGAAATAGTGGGAGGAGGTCATGCAAATAGATTACTTTAGCGCGTGTAAAGTGATTTACTAAACCCGACAGGGTTAGGGTTAGGGTTAGGTAAGTTTGGGAAAGGTATTTGCATGTACATTTTAGTACAAATGGAAAGCAGGTATAAAAAAACACGGCTGTCATTGTACCAAGACACGTACGGGTGTGTTTGAAATATTCATAACTGAACGTTCTGAATGATTGTGTAACAAGGGGGGCTAATTAACTGGCCCATTCTAGCTAACGCTCAAATTACACAAGAAGAAAATTCGTGGATAGCCTACATAGGCTACATCATGAACAGTAAGAATATTTTTTTTAATCATGAAGCAAATCGTGTTACAGAATACAAGAGTAACTAGTATTTGAATCAAACCAGCAATACAACGTCTATTATAACAAACAGTGAATAACAAGCAAATCAAAACCTATGATCAAATGGAAGTGTGATTTTATGTGACACTTACGGCGTGAGTAGGTTTAGTGCTAGTAAGCATAGTTATGATAATTTCAGTCCTGACAAACATCTGTAACTCCCGACAGAAACTAAGAGACATCCAGTGAAACAGTTCGTAAAAACCGCCAGCTTGTTCAGTGTAACAGTAGCCTATACCCTACACTAAAAAAAATACCATAAAAACGGCAACATTGCTGACAGTTTTTTTCTTACAGTATAATCATTCAAAACATGCTCTCATTTAAATATGGCTTTTTGTGGCTGGAGCAATTTACATAACGACTCTTAGTTGATCACCCGCAAATTATGAAATGTTAACATGTGCAAACACTAAGCAAAATAACACCTCTTATTTGGGATCTTAGTAAATCGACCCCATGGTTGGCGATGAAATGCCAAACGTGGTCCACTGATGATGAAAGGGTGCATACCGTTACCTGCCAATCTCACCTTTAAACTGGTTTAAGGCCAGAATGTAATGTGATTTACTGGTGGCTAAGCGAGGAGTTAAGTACAACAGAAGGAGAGCCACAGAACAGTGTAGCATTGTGGGATTATAATATGCACCACACGGACTGTACAGAGTACTGGGGGGGGGGGGGGGGGGTATAGTGCATCACAAACAGCCACATGTTTGCTTGCTCAAGGACGAAGAGTGACAGGGAGAGAGGACATACCTCAACAGATGCATCGACTGCCTCCGCACATCTGCCCCACGGTGCTGATGCACACACACCTAACCCTAACCCTAACCTCCGCACATCTGCCCTATGGTGCTGATGCACACTTGGAAGTCCATCTTGATAATCTTGTGTACTTTTCTAAAAGTTAATGAGAGCACCAAGGACGCGCTATGAGCAGAATCCTCAGAAGCTGTGGATTTATTATTTTTGACCTACAACCAAATGTTCAGTGACTTGTATAGAGTACCTGGGGTTGGGAGAGGGGGTGTGCATGTGTGTCTGTATGTGTGTGTCTGTGTGTGTGAGTGTGTGTGAGTGTGTGTGTGTGTGTACATCACAACTGAAATTAACATGCCTGGCCTCTCTATATGAAGGTGGTATTTGTTGTGCGCTTGGTGACAAGCACCAAGCCCTTTCTTTGAATCAAAAATGTCAAGGACGAGGAGCAGGGGCTAAAACTGCAGGGTTGTGGCCCCTCAGAGAGCGCCCCTGCCCAGCACGGCAGGAGCTTATAGCAACATGCTGCTTTATACTGTACAGTCCCATAAAAGCCAGTATCATAATGTGAAGTATTAATGCATTTTGCCCAGTGACACTGTAATAACAGCCCAGCCTCGATTTTCGCTATTAAACTTTTTTTTAACAAATTCAGTTTCAAACAGTCAATATGTTATTTTATCTACATGGAACTAATGCCTCACTTTCATGGTGCTGTCACAAGAATGTATAGCTTTGTCTTCAATAAGCTGCTCACCTTTTGCCACCCTGCCAACATGCTGCTATATTATCACACATTTTCTGCTGATAGGCCTTCCTTTAGCCTATTCCCATCATTTGTATGAAACTATTTTTGCCTCAGGCAAGCTGAAAGTCTGCTACACTGAAGTATGGTGGCGAGGACAGAAACCACATCAAGATTTGTACTGATGCATGCAGTACACACAAGTCGCTTTGTTTCGATCCATGGCGTGCCACAACTGCAGTGTGATATATACAGTATATGACCGATACTAAGCATACAGCAAAGTGGAATGATGTATACAGGGATTACAGCAGGCATTGCCCTGGAGCTGATATATACACGCTCAGCATTACACTGTACATTAGCAATAAGTGCTTCAGATTTTATATCCTCCAAAGATAAATATACCGTATTTGGGTTTTAGGAATGGTTTTATTGTCTGTTAGCATATCACACAAGCGTGCATAGCAGAGTTGGGAGCGTTTTTTAATGGGATTTCCGGGGATTTGCCTCTTGTCTTTGGAACATCAATCATTGCCCGTCAATCATCCATCAAAGCCGACGTCAGTGCAGTTTAACCTCACATACCCTCATCTTTTTCAGGAGGAACCCAAGTAGTGCTTTCGGTGAACCAGTTCACAAACAAATTAGCAATGGATTAGCATTAACCAATCTGCTCCCATTGTCACTTGTAGAGCGTGTTTTTTAGAATGCCTTCTGCCAGTAGCATTTTGTTTGTGAAACATTTTGACTGTTTGATATGTTTTGTGAGGTTTTTAAGGTAATAAAAAGCATTGTGAACCGACCATCTATCAATTCTAATTTGATCATTTTAGGTTTTTAGGAAAATAAAAAGCATTTGAAATGCAAGCCTTCAAGCTTCTAAATGGCTCACTCCCATAAAAACTACTGTTGGGCTGTTATACTCTTTTTCAAACCAAGGATTTATACCAGGACTATCATAGACAGGGCCATCCTTCTGCCACCCTTCATGAAAGCAGTTACCATTTAGAGATAATTATTTTAAAACATTGTTAGAATTATTATTTATGGAATTATTTACTTATTTATTACATTTAAGAGTGTGCTAGTAGCTACGGCTTTGCAGCAGAACATACTTTAAAAATGGTCTGGGGTTTTTAGTCTTGCTATGGGATATAGACTTGACAGAAAACATAATGATCAACTTTATCAACACTTTGGTTTTAATTGTTTATTTAATATGATTTATTTATTCATATTTGTGAAAAGCCCAGGCAGAGCACGAGCCCACATCCCTTAAAGGAAAATCCAAAGAGAGGAAGTTAAAACATGTAACTGGAGATAAAACTCTATTCTCTGATAAATATATATTTTTTCATTATATTTTGGATCACTAGGTATCTATTGTTTGAAAGGGTAATTTGACAGTGTGCTTCCAGGATAATATGTTTTTAGTTTAATGAGGTGTGCTGAGCAGGTTTCCAATAGCGTGCATATAATTCCTTAGATTGTTTGTTATTGTTGGGAGACTAAAGTGTGTTTATGTGTACTATTGTCAACTCTGTCAGTTGGCTGCCAATTTTGTCAGTGAAAAGTCACCTCCGTCAGATGGATATTTTCTGTTATTTTCATGAAGAATATAATAATAATAATAATAATAATAATACATTTTATTTATAAAGCACTTTACATTTGAAACAAATCTCAAAGTGCTACAGATTTAAAAATAGATAAGTAAAAACAAATTAAAAAAAGAAAGAAAAGAAACAAGGGCATAAGCAATACAGTTAAAAATCAATGCAGCCGAGATTAAAACATATAAGATACATCATCAAGCCACAAATCACAAGTCAAATAAAATAAAATGAAATAAAATAAAATAAAATAACATAAATATAATACTGTTTCAACTACAATACAACAATCAAATTTCAATGCTACAATACAGCATATTTCAAAACAGTGCAATACTGCAATATAATTTCAATTTCAAAACAATACTATTTCAAACAATTTCTAAAAATACAAGATGAAGTGTAAGAGAGTGTGTTTGAGAGAGTGTGAGTATGTGTTTGTGGGCATGTGTCAGAGAACAATACAATTTCAATTTCACACAAATGCACCGGATCACTACTAAAAAGAAAAGGCTCTGTTAAAAAGGAAGGTTTTTAGTCCTTTTTTAAAAGCATCAACAGTTTGTGGTACCCTTAGGTGGTCAGGGAGAGTATTCCAGATATGAGGTGTAGTTTGTTCATGTGTAGTTTGTTCATGGGTTGTGGCTTTCACCCTCGTTTGCGCCGGTTAGCAATCAATCAGATTTTTTTCCGCGTTCCGTCTCGGGATTCTGCTCTTCCCCGCTAATTATTCTTTTCACCCGTTTCCCTACCTGTTAGGTATTTAAGCCTCTCGCTTCCGCTTCCGGATGCTTCGTTATCATTTTGTGCCTTTACAAAGTCAGGGTTAGTCATTTCTGTCTCTCTGCAGTTTTAAGAAAAAGATTATTTTCTTTATTTATCGTAGCTTGAGATTTTCTGGCTTCAAGGGAAGTTTTTCTTTCTCTCCTCTCGCTATTTTATTTAGTGATGGCTATTCAGAGTCTCCTCTCTGACCGTTTTACGAGGCTAGCCCGTTTTATAGGGATGTGTTTTTGTTTGGCTACGTGTGGCCCCCCGGTCCACAAAAGCATTCAGAATGCCCACCCCATCGTGCAATTGCTAATCCACCCCCCTCTCTCTGTAGCACTACTCCTGTGTACTTTTTATAGAAAAGCACATATGTATGTTATTTCATAAGTTTCCCTCGACAAGCATCTGCTAAAAAAAATGTATAATCTTGTATATCTCAAAATGTATTATATTTAATTCAATTTTTTGTAAAAAAAAAAAAAAAAAAGAAAAAAATGTATAAATATCAATAAAACTTTCATTTCTGTCTTGACGCATATTCACTCTAGCCAGAATGGCAATGGATGGCATATCTAAAGAATAGTGTCTGCTTTGAGATGCAGCCTCTGAGACGACAATGATGAAAGATGGTGAATGTTCAAAGTCAAAAATTGTTTTTTGAGAAATATCTTTATGCATACCTGTCTTGCTACCCAATATTTTTGGTTTTGGGTTCATGTCAAAGAGCAGAATGGAATCTTGCAAACCGTGCAACAGACTTATGCATCACTGAGTCTTCTCTCTATGCGTGTAGCTGGCAGTATGCGTGTAGCTGGCAGAAAATGTTGAGTAATTTATGCAACTGCTCAATCAGGAATTATGCTTGAATCTAAACACCCAGTTTATATCACCGCTAATCATTCCCTAGCGGAGATTTCTATTTTGTTGAGTTTGTGCTGATAAATCACGTCCACAATCTTAAAACTGTAATAGGACAAACATCCTATCAATCATTTGCCACGGAAAAAGTTTCCGTCCTGTTGCTTTCTTCTGCGAAAACAACAGAATCTCTTCGCTTGTCCTCCTTGACACCTCAGAAGTGTGATTTTCACCAATGGAAGGATGGTACGGGGAGATAATCAACCAAATATTTCTCCCCGCGAATTCAACAAGCAAGGCGGGATCTTATACGGGATTGGTTGGACTTCCAACACTTTAGCAATGGGGTGTGGCTTTCCTCTATTTTGATTGGACACTCGGAGATGCCAATCAGCTGTAATTTACCATGCAAAAAGTATAGCTCGTGACGCGAAGAAGAGTGGGCAAAAAAACCAAAAACAATCAGTGCTGCCGCCATCTTGAATTCAGTCTATTCACTGAATGAGAGGAAGACGGGATGCAGGACGCAAGGAGACCCGTGACAGCTGGAGGTTTTAAGAGGAATACCGTCGAAAGCCTAAATTAATACCCATCGAAAGGCAGCGGTTTTAATTCACCGTTCGTTCCACCGAATCGTTGCGCGCTTCGACAGTGAAGTTATTTTGAAAGCTTAACGTTACGTTAACGTTAGCCAAGGTTTGAACTTGTCCGACCCGCACTGCCTAACTTATCCAGCTGGCTTCTTCCACACAAGCAGCCTGGCCAAGGCAGCAACCGCCACTCGTTGTTTTTGAGCAAAAATAATAATAAAAACAAGCAACATTATCGACTGCTTTACTGCAACGTGGTGGATCTGTTATCTTGGTCGTCTGAAGAACGAGGATCTTAATTTGCAGTGTTTTTTTTAAAGCCTTCGCTGGCTGATAAAGTTCAGCCTCCCGAGTGGAGAGCCTTAGGAAATGTGGACCGTAATGTTTACTTCTGGACTTGGCCAACATTAATGTTACGTTTGCTCATTGAAGATAGTTTCTTCTTCAGCCCTCTCGGACTTAACGTTAGATAACACTCGAGCATAGAAAGATCTGTAACATACAGTTAGTGGGTTTGAGAATAATATATAAACAGTGTTGCTTTATTGTATTGCTGGTGGAAAGTTGAGGTGGAATAGCTGCTGCTTGCTTGCTCGCTAATGGCCATTATCTGGATCCATGCACAATGTAGTGATAATGCAAATCCTCAATATGTATCACTAACTTACCACTGTATTACTGCAAATAATCAGCAAACAAAGCTTCGCCATCAAGCCCAATGTTATTGATCTTTGGCGTTAGCTAAGTTAGTTATCGGCACAGATCATTGCTAGCTAATGCAAGTTAAGTTAACGTTAGCTAAGGTTAAATTGCGATGTGTTTAAATGGGTTTTCAGTACCAGCTGTAAGGCGATATGCTGATATGAAAGCTAGCTAGTATCCGCGGTGATCTTTCACCGTAGGACCCCCCTCCGATGTTTGCTTTGCTCGTTGGCATAACGTTATTCCTTCTCTATAAATAGGCTTGGCTGAGCCAGAGCAGCGGGTAGTTAGTTAACGGAGTTAACGTTTAGATAGAGAGACATATGCATAACGTTAGATAGAGAGACATATGCATAACGTTATCGTGACCCATGCCAGGGGCTTTTTTCAGCAAAGATCTGGGCTTTTTCCAGCGCTCAGGACAAGTAACTTACTTACCTGTCACTTTTATGTTGCTAGCTGTTTACATCGCTAAGAATGAATTAGTTCGATTGTTTCTTCTTGACGGACATGTAAGGAAGTCAACTCGGCAATAGGCTCAAAAGAATGTGTCCATTTCACAAATTCTAGTAACGTGAACGTTATTCAAGTAACACACGGGGACAGACGTGGACGGACCTGCCCATTGAACTAAACCAAGCTAAAGGAATTTCTTGAAATAAAGGATTTGCCACCGGATTGAAAATGGGAGCAGCGACCAAACTAGCCTTCGCCGTGTTCCTCATCTCCTGTTCCTCAGGTGACTGGCGATCTTGTACACATGTCTGTGCTGCTTATGCTATTTGAGGTGCAGTGTGTCTTTGTATGTGAATGCTAACTAAAAAATGTTTTGTCTTTGTTTTAAGCTGAGGTGACACAAATGTAACGTGATTTGCAGGGATATGTGGTAGTACACAAGGTAACTTAAGCCCATACCGGCCCGATCGCCAGCTCCTTACAGCCATTTCTCTCTTTAGCGCCTTTCAACAGGGGGGTCCAATTGATTGGTTTGTTGGAAATGGATCGGCTCTGTTGGGCATTGAATGCCCTTCGTTTCTTTGTTCCATATTGAACTTTAAAAGAATGTATCTACGTTGGCTGTATAACCTAGACTGCTGAGCTGAATGAATGGAGTGCTGTATTGCAAGCCTAATATGTTGAACACAAGGCGTGTGACCCCACATAGCAGCGACAGGGGTAGCCTTACCTTGCCAGCTAGTTAGACACATACATAAAAACCTTCTGTGGGGTTGCAGTGCATCCGTGCATTTGTATAAGAACAGCTTCCTAGTTTCATATATTATGCATACAGCCAAGTCAATAATGCATACGTTATGCAGTTCAATGTAAGGCTGATGGTGAACCGTGGTCCGTGTTGCATTTGATCTGTTTGTTCGCGATTTGATCCTCGCGCTCATTTGGAGTAACCGGCTGCAGCCAGCATGTATAATCACTATTACTGAAGTTTGGCATTAGACAGCCAGAGCAAGGAATCCATATCGTAGTAACTTGTAGAAGTTGTGCAACCACTGCTTATTGCATTTTAAAATAAGATGTTCTAGCCAATAGTTCCAGTAGTTTGGTAGGTAAAATAAGTGGCCATGTTAATGGAGATGTCTGAGTTTATTACAATTTGATTGAGAGCACCTCGCCTGTGTAATTACACGCCCGTGTCGTCACTTTGGCTCGTCATATAGCAAAATAAATTAACCACACGTGTCAAATTCGCGACCCGTCAAAGAATAGCTTTGTTTTGAAATGTAGTAGATGTGCATATTTGTGCCTTGTGGTTTATTATTGAATCTGAGTTGATGGTGATTACCAGTACTGATGCGCCAACAAAATGAAGGGCATTGTGCAATGTGTAACAGCAAGTGGTTGGTGAGTACCAGTACTGATACCCCGACAAAATGAAGGGCATTGTGCAATGTGTAACAGCAAGTGGTTGGTGAGTACCAGTACTGATACCCAGACAAAATGAAGGGCATTGTGCAATGTGTAACAGCAAGTGGTTGGTGAGTACCAGTACTGATACCCCGACAAAATGAAGGGCATTGTGCAATGTGTAACAGCAAGTGGTTGGTGAGTACCAGTACTGATACCCCGACAAAATGAAGGGCATTGTGCAATGTGTAACAGCAAGTGGTTGGTGAGTACCAGTACTGATACCCAGACAAAATGAAGGGCATTGTGCAATGTGTAACAGCAAGTGGTTGGTGAGTACCAGTACTGATACCCCGACAAAATGAAGGGCATTGTGCAATGTGTAACAGCAAGTGGTTGGTGAGTACCAGTACTGATACCCAGACAAAATGAAGGGCATTGTGGAATGTGTAACAGCAAGTGGTAATTCAGTTGGCACACTGCAGGAGCATGGAATTCAGTTGGTGTAATGAACCAATATGCTTGGTTCACGTTTCCCTCTTTAATATTCAAAAACATTTTGGCACAACATTGACCTTGATGGTTTGAGCATCACCTTTCCCATGCACTGTTTCACACATGTACATTTGCATTAGAAGCTCCTTTGCACCTGCTGTAATGTTTGTAGCCATGTGTTTGTAGCCCTGTTGTACGGCTGAGCTGAATGCATAATGTGCTTGTGTATTGAACGAACATCCCTAAAAGAAATCCATAAACCATCATGCAATAACCAGCGTCCAAGCCCTGGTTTACCGGGTGAACGGTGTGTTGTCTCTTGTTCTTGGATAAGACTGAAATGATCCATTCTGGTTCAGCCATGCAGTCTCTGAAGCGAAGCTTTGGTCTGACACATTGCAGAGGGGAATAACTAAACATAATGAGCCGTGGACATTTTCCCCAAGCCAAACTCCCAGAACACTGAGTATTTGCATGCCAGTGACTGAATGCTGCGTACCTGTCCTGTGCTGGTCTCTGGGTGGCAGATCGGGTGTTTGCCCTATCGACTGAAGCTGGGAGAGTGCCCAGAGCAAGGTTAATTACACTTTCACTAATCACATAGAGCTTTGTGGAAGATTACATTTCACAAATTTGGGGGAGGGAAGCGTTGGTTTGTTGGTTTCTCTCAAACTTTCTGAAATATTCTCCAATTTGGAACAGGGCTCTGCTGTCTGGTGTGGGTTTCTGCTGCAGTCCTGCATCCCGCCCACTCACCCCTCTAAGCAGAACTTGAGCTAGAATTTCACCTTTTGTGTCAACTAACGGGCGCTGAGGCTGCCGTGCCCGATATGTCGTACCCTTTCCCCAGCGCCGCTTTTGGGAAAGTGCCTCTTTAATGGGAAAGAAGTGGTTTCCGTGCCGACCACGCGCTGAGAAATGCAGCCAACGAGCGGCCAACATCGGGGATGAAACACTCGGATCTCTTCTCCTCTCCCTTCCTCCGGCCAATCGCACAATTAAACAGGACGGCGTCTGTCAGTGCGTGTAAGATCGGAGCCAAGAGAGAGAATCTGGCCCCTGCGTGTCCCAGTCTTGCACCATTTGGAATGGATCTGTTCCTCGGTGTGGGGCCCGCGAAGTGCCCAAATGGCCCATTTGCAGGAACATTGTGGCTGTTTACGGTGGTCAAAATGCTCGGTGCGCGGCACGGCACGCAGTCAGAAATGAGCTGGCCAGCAGAAGTCAGCTGGCTGGACAGCTTGCCGGGGTCACAGAATTCAAATTACAGTAACAGAATTACAGCTTGTTCTTTTGCTCTTTAAGAAAGTATGGTTTTACTATGCAGGCTATATTTTCACTTTCGACTTTTCCTTGAGCGCGCTCTTGCATTGGCATATTAAACACCGCCAAGCTCTTATGTCATAAAATAAAGCAGCGGGAGAAGAGCCAATAAAGCAGGCTCTTAATTTTATTGGCGCTCATAATTTCAGTGCTAGATTGATGTTGGGCCTTTGGGTTCTTTTCTGCACGTCGCATTTAGGCGTCTTTATAGCGAACGTGGAGTTTTGCTGACTTAAGTAAAGGCAAATCTGGGTCTTGTGCAGTCTCCTCACTTTGGAAGCGAGCTCTCAACTTAATCCCGTATATGTGGCTTTTCAAAGAGGAAAAAATTGCACCTCCAACAGTTGGTTGGTCAGGGTTATCCTTTGAAAGCCGGGTGTCAAGTGACCCGTAATAGCATTAGGCGTGCACTTTGCCCTGGTGTAGGCAGTGTGGACTACCTCAGCGTTGCCATTTCAAATGTAGGTTGAGCCTGTGTAGCTCTTGAACAGTGTTTAGGGTACGTTTCATCGACACTTTGCCATTCATTGTTCTCATTTGTTATATAGCCCATTTGATTTAATAGACATAAGACTGTTGAAGAAAATTTCATAGAAGCTTGTGCTCTGGTCCCACAGTTTCCCAATGCAACTGGCATTCACTTATGGCTAAGGAGCTTGGAAATTGCCACTTGACATTAGCACAGTTTGTCTGATTTTGAAAAGCACTTGTTCGCGTGGTAAAATTCAGTGCTGACTTTTGGCCCTTGATTAATATCAGTGGGCGTTGGGCTTTGGTAGCGCGGTGTTGCTAAATGTATCTCGTTTGGAGCGACGCTGAATTGAAGAAGAGACGTTCTACACCTCGCCGTGCGGCGCTGCTGCCGGTGCTGTGGAATGCCAGCACTGGTCCCATGGACTGGGTTAGGACTGGGTCAGGACTGGGTCAGGACTGGGTCAGCTACGCCAGGGTCAGGACTGGGTCAGCTACGCCAGGGTTACACACCAAGATTCTTCCCCACTGGCTAATGAATTTGGTGGCCCAGGTGGAATTTTTGGTGGCCCAAACAAAAAAGTACCAAAAGAACAATCAAATCTGTATTTTACATTAAATTTATATTGTCTGTATCCCAAATGTAAATTTTCTCAATGCCAGGAACTACAATACAACACAGTGCTTTGATTAGAAACATTTATTTTCATATTCCTTTCTCATTTATTATGAGTGCAATTTAAAGTTATTCATATGTAGATTAAAATATCAGATCATGTAAACGATTGGTTCTAATTAAATAATTGTTAAATGGTGGCAGCAAAAACCTGAATAGCCTATACACCGGCCCGCGAGGCCTGGAGTTGCCCATCCCTGCTCTAAACCATGTAGCTAGCTCGCTTAACTGTTACTTATCATACTATAACATTAACACTCTGTCGTTGATTTTGTTAACGTTAACGTACTCCGATGGGTTGCTGTCAGAGACGCGACTAGCATCGTGTTAGGTGGTTAGGTAACGTTGTTAGCCTAGCATGGTAATAATAATGTTAGCTATATAGCTTATACTAGCTAACGTTAGCTATGTAGCTAGCTCTTAGCGTTAGCAAGAAGAGAGATGCGTAACAGAGAGCTTACAGGAGCGAAGTTGGCTAACATTAGATAGTTCAATCGACATAATTAATTGTAGCGTTAATGTTTAGGAAACTGACCTTGCAACTGCTTTGTCACTGGAGTGGCAGTCTCACAAGTCGACGCCGTTTTTTTTGTGGATTTCAAGGAGCCCAGGAAAGGGAGTGAGGTGAAGGAAATGTCACTTTTAACTGTGTAATATGCTAGGTTGAATATTTTGGAACCGGTTTCGCTGCGTACTGTCCATGCGCCTGAGTTGATCGTACATCGGGGCATTTCTTGGGCAGCTGGCAGTGACCATTGCAGCAACACAGCGGTCATGTTGCGTGCTTGTGCCGTGTATATGATGCTTTCCATGGACTGGGTCCGCTATGCAGCCCCGCACTGTGGAATGCGTGGCTGCGTGATTTTTTAAGCAGTGTTTGCCCTTCAAAAGGTTCAACTAGACCAAGTGAAAGCGGAAAATCCAATATGGCACTCTTCAATCATTGGCTTTCACACCACCGTTTGGTCAGCCGGCACCGTATGGCCAAGCCCTGTGATTCGCATGCTTCTCGAGAAAAATAAATAAAGGTTTGGTGAGTTTATGAGCATCCCTGTATACTGACTAGCCATTGTCCCCCAAGCTCACAGAAATAATATTAATGATGATAATAATAATAAACCCCTAAAATATCTGGGGGCTGGTGAAGTGTTCAACATTTTAGACACTTTTTCTTATGTAACCTACAGGCTGGGATGTTACTGGAAATACCACACCAAAAACCTCCACTTCAGTCTTTCAAAAACGTCATTATTACATCACCATATATAGAATCCTAACAAACGCGTTATCTGATGGCACCAAGACCAACGTCATCTGTGGTTGTGTTAATGTCATGATGCACCACATAAAGACGCACAAGATGGCGGTTTACAAACTAAGTAACAACAGGAACAGGGTATGAAATTAACCTTTTCCACCACTGGCCAGAGTGGCTTGTGGATTCTAACCAGCCATTTTCAACATTTTACCAGCCACATTACCTTTTACAGTATAACACAACCTGGTTACCAGCCAAGGTCCCTGCTAAAGGAAAGATTTTGGCTGGTGTTAATTTCACACCCTGAACGGGAATAATGGCTATAAAATAAAAATAATTTTAATTCCGCACTGCAGAATGCCAGCGCTATGCAGCCACGCACTGCGGAATGCCAGCGTTATGCAGCCACGCACTGCGGAATGCCAGCGTTATGCAGCCACGCACTGCGGAATGCCAGCGCTATGCAGCCACGCACTGCGGAATGCCAGCGCTATGCAGCCACGCACTGCGGAATGCCAGCGCTATGCAGCCACGCACTGCGGAATGCCAGCGCTATGCAGCCACGCACTGCGGAATGCCAGCGCTATGCAGCCACGCACTGCGGAATGCCAGCGCTATGCAGCCACGCACTGCGGAATGCCAGCGCTATGCAGCCACGCACTGCGGAATGCCAGCGCTATGCAGCCACGCACTGCGGAATGCCAGCGCTATGCAGCCACGCACTGCGGAATGTAAAATAACATGGCCTTCTTTTTTTCATGCCCCTTGATTCTATTTTCTTATTTCTTCCACTAAACGCCACCTGCCTTTGCTCACTGGCTTTGTACAATTTGTAAGATTTTTCTGATGTTTGGCCATTTAAAATTATTTTTATTTTTAATAGCCATTATTCCCGTTCAGGGTGTGAAATTAACACCAGCAAAAATCTTTCCTTTAGCAGGGACCTTGGCTGGTAACCAGGTTGTGTTATACTGTAAAAGGTAATGTGGCTGGTAAAATGTTGAAAATGGCTGGTTAGAATCCACAAGCCACTCTGGCCAGTGGTGGAAAAGGTTAATTTCATACCCTGTTCCTGTTGTTACTTAGTTTGTAAACCGCCATCTTGTGCGTCTTTATGTGGTGCATCATGACATTAACACGACCACAGATGACGTTGGTCTTGGTGCCATCAGATAACGCGTTTGTTAGGATGCCATATATGGTGATGTAATAATGACGTTTTTGAAAGACTGAAGTGGAGGTTTTTGGTGTGGTATTTCCAGTAACATCCCAGCCTGTAGGTTACATAAGAAAAAGTGTCTACTTCACCAGCCCCCAGATATTTTAGGGGTTTATTATTATTATCATCATTAATATTATTTGTGTGAGCTTGGGGGACAATGGCTAGTCAGTATACAGGGATGCTCATAAACTCACCAAACCTTTATTTATTGTTTCTCGAGAAGCATGCGAATCACTGGGCTTGGCCATACGGTGCCGGCTGACCAAACGGTGGTGTGAAAGCCAATGATTGAAGAGTGCCATATTGGATTTTCCGCTTTCACTTGGGCTAGTTGAACCTTTTGAAGGGCAAACACTGCTTAAAAAATCTTCTTCACATAATACACAACTCCAAACAATATGTTCATTTCCCCCGTGTGCTGCAGAGTCTCACGCTCAACTGTGGGGGGAAAATGACGCCAAAAAAACACGCAAGCATTCATTTCTACTTCTCATTAATACACAAATAATCTATACACTGCCATCAGCAATGTTTATCTGTGACTGTATGGATGCCATAATCATTAGCCTATTGCTTCAATAAGACGGAATATTCTGTACATTTGCATGTAATGCCATATAATTAGTGCATGCCTAGTTAAGAGTTCAGAATTTCCTCAAAGCACTCGCATGATGTCATTGTATGTTTTGTATGTTTATTTGCAGTGAGCAAACAAAGTGTTGCAACAGTGACTGCAGAGATGAATAGGAAATGGGAATTCATAATGAGCATTTATTACCTGGTTCAGCTGGCATCTAAAGGTGGTCCAAGTACTGGACATTGGTGTTATGGGTGGCATGTTCCATTCATAATCACGGAATGCGTATCCTAATTTAATCTTAATCTTTAAGCCTAATTTTCACTCAACATACACTTTGTTTGCTACTGGCTAAGAAAGACATTTGTCCATTTGGTGACTCCACAAGTTCAATTGAAGGCGTCTTTACTCAAGTCAAAAGCCTCGTTCTACGCCAGTTATGAAATGTGTGGCGCCTTTACTATTAAAATGTGGTGGAAAGTGTGGTTTTTGACAGAAGTAGTGATTTGCTACCGGTTTTATACGATGGCGATAAAAGCTTTTCAATGCTTTAAATACCCCATGCTGATTTGTAACGCGTTTCCAGTACAGTATTGCAGGCCTAAACTAACGGCACCGTCATTCCATAGCTTGTACTTTTAAATTGGGAGCAGAGCTGTCTGTCACCAGTTTGAGAATTGCCTGTCACTCAGGGAAATAAAGCTTATTGCAGGACATGGCTTGCAGTGTTGAAACTTTGACCAGCATGTACAACGTGCAGTGTGATGTAGGCTATACATTTCATAGCTTACACAGAGTGCAATACTATATTACTTATTTATACTAGGATATTATACTTATTTTCATAGTTTTTTTTATTTTTTTATCCCCCCATCCACTTTGTCCTTGTCTTGTCTGATACACAGAGAGCAACTGATTAACCAAGTCAAATTCCTTGTGTGCATGAAAATATACTTGGCCAATAAACGTGTGATTCCAACAGCATTGAACTGTGCCACTGGGCTATGGCAGCTTTTATCCTCTATTTTAACGTCAGACTAAAATGTTACAGGGAGACCTTTCGTGTTTGAGAATCGGCGGTTTCCCTGAAACGACAGCACGGCGATGATCCAGGTCCGCAAATGCTAAACTTCACCTGTTGTAGCCTTTTCTGTTCCGAGACACTTCCTGAAAAGCGAAATGTCAGGAAGCTTGGTGTTTTACTGTCTTGGAGCTCAACAGCAACATGATTCCCTCTATAAATCTTGATTGAGTGAATAATGCATTTATTTGTGTAGCAGAGCAGAATGCAGTGACTTGGCACCATGTTCGCCTGTCCTTCTCTGCTATGGAGGCACTTATTATTGTAACAGTAGTATGTGAGGTTCAGTAATCTCTCTGAATGACAGGTCCGAGTCCCAACGCTGCTGTCAACCCAGTTCAGTGGTGGGGCACGTATCGGGTTGCTTGAGGCGGGGGTCTCTGATCACCTGCCTCTCTCTATCTCAATGTATATACAGTGTCCAAATACAGAGTACTAAGTATTGGGACAAGGAAGCAGTTTCTCTTCATTTGGCTCCATACTCCAAAAATTAATTCTGATTTGAAATCAAACCATTCATATGAGGTTAAAGTACAGATTTTCAGCATTTATTAGTGGTATTCACCATTTATCATTTAGAAATTAAAACACTTTCTTTTCTTTTTTTATGAACATAGTCCCCCTATTTAAGGCCAGCTAAAATATAAAGAGAAAATATAAAATAAAGTAGGCATGTTTAGTATTTGGTTACATATCCTTTGCATGTCATGACTTTTTTTTATGTGTGAGCAGTACAGGGCAGTGAGCGTTTGTCTTTGCTAACTTGCTCATGTGCTTGTTTGTGCTGTACCTCTCTTTTCTTTTCACTGTATTGTATTGAGGCTCTCACAGGAAGAGCACATGCTGCCCTCGTGAGTCTGAGGTCTGCTGCTGGTCCTTCTAAAGCAGCCATGCAGCTCCTAGTCTAAGCCTAATGAAACATCCATACTGTTCTGCTGCTGGTTCTTCTAAAGAGTCTAAGCCTAATGAAACATCCATACTGTTCTGCTGCTGGTCCTTCTAAAGAGTCTAAGCCTAATGAAACATCCATACTGTTCTGCTGCTGGTCCTTCTAAAGAGTCTAAGCCTAATGAAACATCTATACTGTTCTGCTGCTGGTCCTTCTAAAGAGTCTAAGCCTAATGAAACATCTATACTGTTCTGCTGCTGGTCCTTCTAAAGAGTCTAAGCCTAATGAAACATCCATACTGTTCTGCTGCTGGTCCTTCTAAAGAGTCTAAGCCTAATGAAACATCTATACTGTTCTGCTGCTGGTCCTTCTAAAGAGTCTAAGCCTAATGAAACATCCATACTGTTCTGCTGCTGGTCCTTCTAAAGAGTCTAAGCCTAATGAAACATCTATACTGTTCTGCTGCTGGTCCTTCTAAAGAGTCTAAGCCTACTGAAACATCCATACTGTTCTGCTGCTGGTCCTTCTAAAGAGTCTAAGCCTAATGAAACATCTATACTGTTCTGCTGCTGGTCCTTCTAAAGAGTCTAAGCCTAATGAAACATCCATACTGTTCTGCTGCTGGTCCTTCTAAAGAGTCTAAGCCTAATGAAACATCCATACTGTTCTGCTGCTGGTTCTTCTAAAGAGTCTAAGCCTAATGAAACATCCATACTGTTCTGCTGCTGGTCCTTCTAAAGCAGCCATGCAGCTCCCAGTCTAAGCCTAATTAAACAACCATACTGTTCTGCTGCTGGTCCTTCTAAAGCAGCCATGCAGCTCCCAGTCTAAGCCTAATGAAACATCCATACTGTTCTCATTTTTACAAATTTGGATTAACCAACTGTATGGAACGTAGACCATGGCAGTGCGGATTGGCTGGGAGCTCTGTGAGATGGCGCGCAATTGGTCAAATTGACGCCCGGGGAGATGCATCGGTCGATAGGGTAACCCTCTGCTTCATCGCTCACCAGCAGCCCCTCTGGCCAATCAGATACATGGGCTGGCTGCAGGCATATGGGAGTACACCTGCTGTAATGTGTAGCCCTTCCAATGAATAGAATATAACGCAGCAACAGAGCGGACCTTCATCTGCCACTGAGCACGCTCCAAAGATGGGTAAAATACATCCGCTGCAGCACGGTGTGGTGCCGTTCTCTTCTTTTAAAATAGTAAAGTTACTTATTTCATCACTTCCACTTCAAGGTCAATGTAAATTACCCTTTTGAAGCACGGGGCAGTTGATGTTCCTCAACTCTCCCACAGCTTCTTCTCTATGCTCTTTGCAGAGGCAGGGAATCGCTGTCTTTTAAATGAGGATGGGCTTTTGAGAATGTGTTGTGCTCGAGCATTCAAATGTGTAAATAAAGCCGTGTATTTGAACACTGTACAGCAGCTCAGCCAATATGAAGTGAATCACCCCGCCTCACTGTTGGCCCGTGTTAGCAAGCTAGCTCAGCACACAAAGGGAACAGCTCGGGAGCAGAAGAGAATGGAGAAACATTTTAGTGTAAAAATGTCTCCTTATTACATATGACAAAATTCCTACCCAAATCTGCAAAATATGGAGGTAATTTAACTTTAAAATTTTTAAAAAAATGTATCTGAAAACTGAAAACAAGAACAATATACTGTGAGCCTTGTGCAAGGCTATGGTGGCTCTACGTGTACCGCTCACATCGACAAGAACAATATACTGTGAGCCTTGTGCAAGGCTATGGTGGCTCTACGTGTACCGCTCGCATCGACAAGAACAATATACCGTGAGCCTTGTGCAAGGCTATGGTGGCTCTATGTGTACCGCTCGCATCTACAAGAACAATATACTGTGAGCCTTGTGCAAGGCTATGGTGGCTCTACGTGTACCGCTCGCATCTACAAGAACAATATACTGTGAGCCTTGTGCAAGGCTATGGTGGCTCTACGTGTACCGCTCGCATCGACAAGAACAATATACTGTGAGCCTTGTGCAAGGCTATGGTGGCTCTACGTGTACCGCTCACATCGACAAGAACAATATACTGTGAGCCTTGTGCAAGGCTATGGTGGCTCTACGTGTACCGCTCGCATCGACAAGAACAATATACTGTGAGCCTTGTGCAAGGCTATGGTGGCTCTACGTGTACCGCTCGCATCGACAAGAACAATATACTGTGAGCCTTGTGCATGGCTATGGTGGCTCTACGTGTACCGCTCGCCTCGACAAGAACAATATACCGTGAGCCTTGTGCAAGGCTATGGTGGCTCTACGTGTACCGCTCGCATCGACAAGAACAATATACTGTGAGCCTTGTGCAAGGCTATGGTGGCTCTACGTGTACCGCTCGCATCGACAAGAACAATATACTGTGAGCCTTGTGCAAGGCTATGGTGGCTCTACGTGTACCGCTCGCATCTACAAGAACAATATACTGTGAGCCTTGTGCAAGGCTATGGTGGCTCTACGTGTACCGCTCGCATCGACAAGAACAATATACTGTGAGCCTTGTGCAAGGCTATGGTGGCTCTACGTGTACCGCTCGCATCGACAAGAACAATATACTGTGAGCCTTGTGCAAGGCTATGGTGGCTCTACGTGTACCGCTCGCATCGACAAGAACAATATACTGTGAGCCTTGTGCAAGGCTATGGTGGCTCTACGTGTACCGATCGCACCTACAGACCTCTGATAATCGGCCTGCAGTCATCATTATACTGCACCTATTATAGGTGCCATTTCTCAGCCTAGTTTGTGCTATTTTTACGGCTTAGTTAAATGTCACCTTCTTTTACACGTGTGAACAATTCTTTATTCACTTGTAGATATTTCTAGAACGTACGCACAAGCAGTGTTCAACTTTTGTCTATTTTTTTTTTTCCACCTCTTAATTGCGCTGGTTGTGCTGTGTGTTTGACTACTCTGTTGGCATTTAATTCATTCATTTTAACATGAGCAGTCCTGGTATAATTAGTTGCGGATTATATCCCACTTTTGTGCTGCTTCCTGCAGTGATGGGCACAGTTAAAAAGCAGTGTATATGGTACCGTGAAGCAGAAGCTTAAATGCCCCCCTCTTCGCTTATACTGAATTTAGAATGGTGTCTCTACTACCACAATTACCCTAGTAATCCCATCCCCCAGCCCAGCCCAGCCCAGAGGCCTGGAAGTTTAGTGAGAATATGCCTTATATTTTGTTACTTGAGGTTATGCAAACACATTAGTGTATTGTGCCGATTGACCCCGTGCAGGTCTGCTTTCCCCTCAGTTGGTAATTCATATCAGGCCTAATTGCTGACTGCACTGTTTCCTTGTTTGAGCTTGTGCAGCATATAAACACACACCTCTGTTATATAAACGCATGTAAAAGCACACCACTGTTATATAAACGCATATAAAAGCACACCTCTGTTATGTAAACGCATAAGCACACCTCCGTTTCACTTTTCTAGCTCCAGCTCAAATGTTATTTTTTGAAGGGACAATTGAGAGAAAAAGAGTTTAATTAAATATGATCTGAATGGAGGTAGAAATGTCATCCTTGTTATATTGTTAAAGAGATCATTTTGTTAATACACTGCTCAAAGAAATTAAGGGAACACTTAATCAACACAGTATAACGCCAAGTCAATTAAACTTCTGGGATATCGATCTGTCCAGTTAGGAAGCGTAAACGATTGTGAATCAATTTCACCTGCTTTGGTGCAAATTAAAGTGACAACAGATGGACAGGAGAGGCAACAGCAAGACAACCCCCAAAAAGTAAATGGTTTTGCAGGTGGTGGCCACAGACCATTTCTTTCTCCTTATCCTTCCTGACTGATTTTTCTCTAGTTTTGCATTTTGCTAGTGCCCTTGTCACTACTGGTAGCATGAGGTGGTACCTGCAGCCCATTCAGGTTGTAGGTACTCCTCCAGAATGGCACATCCATACGTGCCGTCGCAAGAAGGTTTGCTGTGTCTCCCAGCACAGTCTCAACAGCGTGGAGGAGATACCGGGAGACGGGCCATTACACGAATAGAGCTGGACAGGGCTGTAGAAGGGCAACAACCCAGCGGCAGGACCGGTATCTGCTCCTTTGTGAGGAGGAACAGGAGGAGCACTGCCGGAGCCCTACAAAATGACCTCCAGCGGGCTACTCGTGCGCATGTTACTGACCAAACTGTCAGGAACAGACATGAGGGCCCGACGTCCTCTAGTGGGACCTGTGCTCACTGCCCAGCACCGTGCAGCTCGATTAGCATTTGCCAGAGAACACCAGAATTGGCAGGTTCGCCATTGGCGCCCCGTTCTCTTCACAGATGAGAGCAGGTTCACACTGAGCACATGTAACAGACGTGAAAGTCTGGAGACGCGAAAGTCTGGAGATGCCGTGGTGAATGTTATGCTGCCTGCAACATCATCCAGCATGACCAGTTTGGTTTAATTAACTTGGTGTTTTACTGTGATTATTAAGTGTTCCCTTAATTTTTTTGAGCAGTGTAGGAATTGAAAACCTGCAACGACATGTTTAATATATTTCAATCACAAATGGAGAGTTTTGGACAGGGAAAGGTCCAACTTGTCTGATGGACAGATGCTCAAAAACCTTAATGTCAAGTGCTGCTTTAGTCTTTATAAAATTCCACTGCTGTCAATTTCAGCATCTGCATTCTGAATAAAAGAATTTCAGTGAATCGACGCCGGGGCGAAACGTCTGAAGTGCTAAAAAAACTAAACATATTTAACTTCCTCTGCAACGCTGTTCAAACAGCCACGTGCCAAAATGACACACTCTTTTATTTTGGGCTGGTAGGAACGCTGGATGTGGAGCGCGTGCGGGCAGTGTTGTGACGCTAGCGTACTCCTCTCTGTTACAGACTGCAGTTAGCTTTAGCCTAATTCTCCCCAGCCCACATCTGGACCAGCAGCTCATCTTAACGCAGACAACCCCCTGAAGTGCTTTATTTGCACACAGTATCACAGGTGAACTTAAAAAATAAAATAAAATTTATCTCCACTTGTACAACCGCTGCGTTCCATGGGAATTAAGTTACACAGAAATGAAAGAAGAAAAAGGTATACCTCAATGGTATACCTCATATATAAAGCATTATATTGTCTCAAACGCAGGCACCAAGGGGCCAGGCGGACGGCGCAGACGCCCGTAAACTAGAGCTGCCTTTCTGCCTCAGAAATGCACGAGCTTGCACAGGGGTCGCGACCCACGGCTTTCCTGGCTGCCGCTGTTCACTGGTTGAACTCGTATGAATACTGCGTGACCGCGTTTGTGATGTGGTTCACTTCCCGCCATTATTACTGTAGCTTTTCCCCTGGCTTTGCAGACCCACAGCTACGCTTGTGACCCTGGGCACTAAGTAAGAAGTCAAAATCTCCTGAGCAGTTCATATTCAGTGGTAATTACATTAGAAATTAAGTGAATTAAAGAATTTCTCTCACTTGAGCTTTGTGAATATGTTTTTCAAGGGAAACTTTTGCGCTTCAGAATTTATCTTGAGGCCGGTGAACAGTTGCAGAGAAAAGGTCCCTTTGATAAGTCGGACAGGCTGTCTGAAGATGAGTGTACGCTCTGCGCGGCTGATAGATGAGGCTCCCGGAGCGGCGAGGTGACCCGTGTCCTCTGCATAATGCAGGGCCCCCACAAGGCTGGGGCCCGCTTACAGTGACGAGTCTCTCTCCCGCGGGGTTTACTAATGATGAACAACAGCAGCTCTGCTTCCAGCGGAACTGGCTTTTACACACTTACCTGGCTCCAGGGGAGCAGTCTCACAGGGCCAACAAAACGATCACATGTCTTACTTACCTCAAGATTATATTACTGTAGTACAGACCCTAATGCACATTTAGGTCAAATATGCATCTGTTGTCTTTTCAGATCTTTTTATAAAAGTGTCTGTCATATTGCATATGTGAGAATGCCTTTAGGGGGGGTATTTCAGTATACTGAGGAATACATTCAAGTTCTTCAGAAAGTATTTGACATGGTTTTCAATTACATTGATTGCACTTGAATTCAGGAATGTGTTTGAAAAAAGTAAATTCAGATGCCAGAAAGCACAGTTTGAACATTACTGGCTACATCTTTGAAGATGTACAATATTACAGTCATAGAAGGTTTACACTTCAAATATATTAGGGTCTCCAAAGGTTTAAGCACCGGTTTCATTATCCAATTCGCTAGCACCAACCTTTTTGAACACAAGCCCAACAATAAAATGGTTTCTGTTGTTGAAGCCCTTTGACTGCTGGCAGGATCCTGCATGGTCTCTTCTGCAAGGTAACCTTCGGGAGTGTTTTCCTGAAACAGTGACAGACACTCAAACTCGTGCAAGGCTTTATTTTTATTTTTTCTCTGCCTATAAGATTTATCACCTTCAAACAGTATGTTGTGTGACCAGATTATTAAAAACAATTTCACAGTAAAAAAACCCAAAAAAACAAACAAACTAAAATAAAACCACAATGAATGCAAATAAACTAAACCACTAAATTAAGGGGTTAAATAGCTTCATAGGAGAAGGCTTATATAAATTCAATGAACTTGATCAATTGCATTTATTTTATTTTTTAACAGCATAGCTCACTTTTTTATTTATTTAAGGATGTTGTCCACAACATGGTTGTGTCACCTACTAAACACTGGACGTGAGGGTTTTAGAATGGCCATGCTGGGCCAACATCGTTTCCCTCCGTTATCGGCAAGGCCATGTCCTTTTAATGCCTGAGGTTGTGAGCGTTTGCAGTGGACAGCACTGCACAACTGATGATGAATTAATAAGTGAGCCCGATTTACATGTTTTTCTTCAGAGGAAACATTAGAATCTTAAACATACACAGCAACTTAATGCTCCTGTTACGCTTACTGCTCATACGCAGTGCATTTTATACTTACTGCTCATACGCAGTGCATTTTATACTTACTGCTCATACGCAGTGCATTTTATACTTACTGCTCATACGCAGTGCATTTTATACTTACTGCTCATACCCAGTGCATTTTATACTTACTGCTCATACGCAGTGCATTTTATACTTACTGCTCATACCCAGTGCATTTTATACTTACTGCTCATACCCAGTGCATTTTATACTTACTGCTCATACGCAGTGCATTTTATACTTACTGCTCATACGCAGTGCATTTTATACTTACTGCTCATACCCAGTGCATTTTATACTTACTGCTCATACGCAGTGCATTTTATACTTACTGCTCATACCCAGTGCATTTTATACTTACTGCTCATACGCAGTGCATTTTATACTTACTGCTCATACGCAGTGCATTTTATACTTACTGCTCATACCCAGTGCATTTTATACTTACTGCTCATACGCAGTGCATTTTATACTTACTGCTCATACGCAGTGCATTTTATACTTACTGCTCATACCCAGTGCATTTTATACTTACTGCTCATACGCAGTGCATTTTATACTTACTGCTCATACCCAGTGCATTTTATACTTACTGCTCATACGCAGTGCATTTTATACTTACTGCTCATACGCAGTGCATTTTATACTTACTGCTCATACCCAGTGCATTTTATACTTACTGCTCATACGCAGTGCATTTTATACTTACTGCTCATACCCAGTGCATTTTATACTTACTGCTCATACCCAGTGCATTTTATACTTACTGCTCATACGCAGTGCATTTTATACTTACTGCTCATACGCAGTGCATTTTATACTTACTGCTCATACCCAGTGCATTTTATACTTACTGCTCATACGCAGTGCATTTTATACTTACTGCTCATACGCAGTGCATTTTATACTTACTGCTCATACCCAGTGCATTTTATACTTACTGCTCATACGCAGTGCATTTTATACTTACTGCTCATACGCAGTGCATTTTATACTTACTGCTCATACCCAGTGCATTTTATACTTACTGCTCATACGCAGTGCATTTTATACTTACTGCTCATACCCAGTGCATTTTATACTTACTGCTCATACGCAGTGCATTTTATACTTACTGCTCATACCCAGTGCATTTTATACTTACTGCTCATACGCAGTGCATTTTATACTTACTGCTCATACGCAGTGCATTTTATACTTACTGCTCATACCCAGTGCATTTTATACTTACTGCTCATACGCAGTGCATTTTATACTTACTGCTCATACGCAGTGCATTTTATACTTACTGCTCATACCCAGTGCATTTTATACTTACTGCTCATACGCAGTGCATTTTATACTTACTGCTCATACGCAGTGCATTTTATACTTACTGCTCATACCCAGTGCATTTTATACTTACTGCTCATACGCAGTGCATTTTATACTTACTGCTCATACCCAGTGCATTTTATACTTACTGCTCATACCCAGTGCATTTTATACTTACTGCTCATACCCAGTGCATTTTATACTTACTGCTCATACCCAGTGCATTCTCTGCTTACTGCTCATACCCAGTGCATTTTATACGTACTGCTCATAGCCTGTGCATTTTATACTTACTGCTCATACCCAGTGCATTTTATACTTACTGCTCATACCCAGTGCATTTTATACTTACTGCTCATACCCAGTGCATTCTCTGCTTACTGCTCATACGCAGTGCATTTTATACTTACTGCTCATACGCAGTGCATTTTATACTTACTGCTCATACGCAGTGCATTTTATACTTACTGCTCATACGCAGTGCATTTTATACTTACTGCTCATACGCAGTGCATTTTATACTTACTGCTCATACGCAGTGCATTTTATACTTACTGCTCATACGCAGTGCATTTTATACTTACTGCTCATACGCAGTGCATTTTATACTTACTGCTCATACCCAGTGCATTTTATACTTACTGCTCATACGCAGTGCATTTTATACTTACTGCTCATACGCAGTGCATTTTATACTTACTGCTCATACCCAGTGCATTTTATACTTACTGCTCATACGCAGTGCATTTTATACTTACTGCTCATACGCAGTGCATTTTATACTTACTGCTCATACCCAGTGCATTTTATACTTACTGCTCATACGCAGTGCATTTTATACTTACTGCTCATACGCAGTGCATTTTATACTTACTGCTCATACCCAGTGCATTTTATACTTACTGCTCATACGCAGTGCATTTTATACTTACTGCTCATACCCAGTGCATTTTATACTTACTGCTCATACGCAGTGCATTTTATACTTACTGCTCATACGCAGTGCATTTTATACTTACTGCTCATACCCAGTGCATTTTATACTTACTGCTCATACGCAGTGCATTTTATACTTACTGCTCATACCCAGTGCATTTTATACTTACTGCTCATACCCAGTGCATTTTATACTTACTGCTCATACGCAGTGCATTTTATACTTACTGCTCATACGCAGTGCATTTTATACTTACTGCTCATACCCAGTGCATTTTATACTTACTGCTCATACGCAGTGCATTTTATACTTACTGCTCATACGCAGTGCATTTTATACTTACTGCTCATACCCAGTGCATTTTATACTTACTGCTCATACGCAGTGCATTTTATACTTACTGCTCATACGCAGTGCATTTTATACTTACTGCTCATACCCAGTGCATTTTATACTTACTGCTCATACGCAGTGCATTTTATACTTACTGCTCATACGCAGTGCATTTTATACTTACTGCTCATACCCAGTGCATTTTATACTTACTGCTCATACGCAGTGCATTTTATACTTACTGCTCATACCCAGTGCATTTTATACTTACTGCTCATACCCAGTGCATTTTATACTTACTGCTCATACCCAGTGCATTTTATACTTACTGCTCATACCCAGTGCATTCTCTGCTTACTGCTCATACGCAGTGCATTTTATACTTACTGCTCATACGCAGTGCATTTTATACTTACTGCTCATACGCAGTGCATTTTATACTTACTGCTCATACGCAGTGCATTTTATACTTACTGCTCATACCCAGTGCATTTTATACGTACTGCTCATACCCAGTGCATTTTATACTTACTGCTCATACGCAGTGCATTTTATACTTACTGCTCATAGCCTGTGCATTTTATACGTACTGCTCATACCCAGTGCATTTTATACTTACTGCTCATACCCAGTGCATTTTATACTTACTGCTCATACGCAGTGCATTTTATACTTACTGCTCATACGCAGGGCATTTTATACTTACTGCTCATACGCAGTGCATTTTATACTTACTGCTCATAGCCTGTGCATTTTATACGTACTGCTCATACGCAGTGCATTTTATACTTACTGCTCATACCCAGTGCATTTTATACTTACTGCTCATACCCAGTGCATTTTATACTTACTGCTCATACCCAGTGCATTTTATACTTACTGCTCATACGCAGGGCATTTTATACTTACTGCTCATATGCAGGGCATTTTATACTTACTGCTCATACCCAGTGCATTTTATACTTACTGCTCATACGCAGTGCATTTTATACTTACTGCTCATATGCAGGGCATTTTATACTTACTGCTCATACCCAGTGCATTTTATACTTGCTGCTCATACCCAGTGCATTTTATACGTACTGCTCATACCCAGTGCATTTTATACTTACTGCTCATACCCAGTGCATTTTATACTTACTGCTCATACCCAGTGCATTTTATACTTACTGCTCATACCCAGTGCATTTTATACTTACTGCTCATACCCAGTGCATTTTATACTTACTGCTCATACCCAGTGCATTTTATACTTGCTGCTCATACCCAGTGCATTTTATACGTACTGCTCATACCCAGTGCATTTTATACTTACTGCTCATACCCAGTGCATTTTATACTTACTGCTCATACCCAGTGCATTTTATACTTACTGCTCATACCCAGTGCATTTTATACTTACTGCTCATACCCAGTGCATTCTCTGGGTAAACTACAGCAACGCTGTATTTGTACATTATAGTAGCCACATTTTAGCACATTTAGAGAAAATGCACCCATAAAACACAGCCAGATCGTGACCCTGTAACACCTTTCTGTATAACTGAGCGCACTCCTCACATTTAGACAAATCACCCCCAGTGACATAGGCAAGACAAACCACTCTTCTTCACAAAGTTCAAAGATGGATGTACCGCAACAATCGTGCCATTTCTTTTATGGTTTTGGGTATCGGTCATCAATTGTAACTGTCTGATGCGTCAGCGCAGTGAGTCCTGTAAACCTGAGTGGATGTGCCCATTTCCCCTCTTGCCCATTTCCATTGCCTCAATCTCACATAATTAATTGCAAAACCATATTAGTTTAGTTTTTACAGCAAAAATGTTGTCCACGATTAGCGCTATTGATTTTAACAGGACAGACTGAGTTGAGCAGGTAGTGGTAGATTCCTCCTCCTCCTCACTGTTATATATACAGTAACTCCACTGTTGATATCCTCTGGAGTTATTCCGGACCTTTCCTTGCTGACATGGGGATAAAACAACATCTCGCTCCGTAACTGTTCTGCATCACTCTGTTTTTTAGCTCTTGCTCTATGCTGCAGTCCCAATGCACTGCCTATTAGATTTGTAAGGATTATCTTCACCATAAAGGCTAAATGTGAGCCGGGTTCGTCGATGGTGCTCGTCACAGTTGGTGACAGATGGCTCCGCCCTCTAAGCCCGGGATTTCTGCTCTAAGGCTGATCACATTGCACTCTCTGTGACCTTTAGCACGCAGTTAACCCCATTCTCTGGGGTACTGTATTGCAGGGTTTGACCCCTCCTCCGGGCTCTTGGATGTATTCTTGTATTTTTCTTCAGAAACGTCCTTCAGCTTGTACCCTATCGGCAATTTTAACCAGAAAGCATTTAATTTTGCTGCTGGCAAAGAACAGTCTATAGGCTCTGTGCAGTTTTGTCTTCTGTGTATCGAAGGGCAGCGGGAATTGTTCAGAAAATTAAATGACTGCTAAAGTGTGTTTGGTTGCACTAGAGCGAGAGAAGGCGGGAACAAAGCCACTCTCTCTTTCTGTACAGTTCTCCTCTCTCTGCTCCTCTGTCCTCCTCTCTCCCCTCCTCTGTCCTCCTCTCTCCTCAGGAGGGAAACAAAGCACATCTCACAGTCTCAACATTCTTCTCTGCCGTCATACTTTACCAGTTTTACTTAAATGGTGTCATGTACCCTGTGCGTATAATCATCTGTTTTCCAGTCACATAATGACGTCTTTGTTTCTGAGCCTAAAACGCCAAAGCGCTGATTTATTTTACAGCTGTGAGGTGAATGCTCGATAGGCTATATAAAAATAAAGCACATTATGGATTTGGCTCGTCGAGAAGCACAACGTCTTGTTTTTGAAGAAAAACAAACGATGATGCAGACGTGTGGCTGATTAGGTCAGAGCGTAGTGCACTAGGGGCTGATTGGGTCAGAGTGTAGCACACTAGGGGCTGATTGGGTCAGAGTGTAGCACACTAGGGGCTGATTGGGTCAGAGTGTAGCACACTAGGGGCTGATTGGGTCAGAGTGTAGCACACTAGGGGCTGATTGGGTCAGAGTGTAGCACACTAGGGGCTGATTAGGTCACAGCGTAATGCACTAGGGGCTGATTGGGTCACAGCGTAGTGCACTAGGGGCTGATTGGGTCACAGCGTAACGCACTAGGGGCTGATTGGGTCACAGCATAACGCACTAGGGGCTGATTGGGTCACAGCGTAAAGCACTAGGGGCTGATTGGGTCACAGCGTAACGCACTAAACAGTGTAATATTGGGTCACAGTGTACTGCACTAGGGGCTGATTGGGTCACGGCGTAGTGCACTAGGGGCTGATTGGGTCACTGCGTAGTGCACTAGGGGCTGATTGGGTCACAGCGTAACGCACTAGGGGCTGATTGGGTCACAGCGTAACGCACTAGGGGCTGATTGGGTCACAGCGTAAAGCACTAGGGGCTGATTGGGTCACAGCGTAACGCACTAAGGGCTGGTTGGGTCACAGTGTAATGCACTAGGGGCTGATTGGGTCACAGTGTAATGCACTAGGGGCTGATTGGATCATGGCGTAGTGCACTAGGGGCTGATTGGGTCACGGCGTAGTGCACTAGGGGCTGATTGGGTCACGGCGTAGTGCACTAGGGGCTGATTGGGTCACGGCGTAACGCACTAGGGGCTGATTGGCTCACAGCGTAGTGCACTAGGGGCTGATTGGGTCACGGCGTAGTGCACTAGGGGCTGATTGGGTCACGGCGTAACGCACTAGGGGCTGATTGGGTCACGGCGTAGTGCACTAGGGGCTGATTGGCTCACAGCGTAGTGCACTAGGGGCTGATTGGGTCACGGCGTAGTGCACTAGGGGCTGATTGGGTCACGGCGTAGTGCACTAGGGGCTGGTTGGGTCACAGCATAGTGCACTAGTTGTGTTGGCTGGTTTGGCTTTATGAATCAGTGTTGTGTTGTATGTTAGCATGAGCCCTGTCACACAGCAGGGAGGCGTAACAGCAGTAGTTTCCTGGCGTCCAGGGGCCTGGTTGAAAAGCCCTAAGTGTGATTAATGTACCTTGCAGATGTTATTTTCTATGTTTCTGAAGCAGACTGCAGTCTAGACACACTGGGTGTGCAGCGCTGTGCTCCAACTCTCATTCTTGATTAAAACTCGCTGTTGTGCATTTATCATCTTCTCCTTTAAAGTCTCCCAAGACTTCTTCACTTTTTAAAATATCTTTTTATATATTTATTTCTTGCTTGTTCTTTGGTTCTTTTCTTCTAAGCTTTGTTGAGGATATATTGACACTGTCTGTCTGCCAGGCTACGCTGGGTCCATTACTGTACATAGCTTGTTACCGAGGGGACCGATTAGCCAAAGCAGATGGGTAAAGAGTCAGTCTCCTCATTCTTGTGCAGTAAAAGTATGTCCAGGAGAACGTGTCAGAGTCCATTCAACACATTCCCTCTCTTTTACAGAGACGATCTATTTGGGGAAAATACTCTTGAATTTTAAGGGATAACTTTTGTGTGACCACCACAAAAATTATTATTACACTCCAAAGAGAATTGACACTATCGTTGACATTACATCGAGAGGTAGACACATTAAGATTTAAAATATTGTCTAGACTTAGTAAGTTATGACAATCTATGATCTCTCTGTGCAGAATATGAGAAGAATGTGCTTGATCATCTACCATCCATATTCTGGGGCCTTGGGTTGGAACAATTCTTGTTCATACAGTAATTCAAAAGATGAGGCTGCATCGCCAGGTCGCCAGGCTAACAAGAACCCCCGCCAAGCCAATAAAATCCTTTTTTTAAATGCCAAAAATAATGTCAAATGGGCTATCTATTCAATTGTAAATCAGTAATCATTATGCCAATATGTCCCCACATTCCGTGTTTCTTTAGGGGTTTTTCTGTACGTACCTCAAAAGAATTCTCGGAAAACATTGACTTCTCTTCCCTGAAGATGTCAGATTACATGTCGGCCAAATGTTATGGCAGACTATGCTCACTTGTGTTACTACTACTAAAACTACCAAAAACCTATTGCTGGCTAACTTTATGCTGCTTAGTAGCTAGGCAGGTTGTTTAGGTTTTGTCAGTTGGCTAAATTGTACAAGGGCGCCTTTGGCTGTGTTTATTCTAATATGCTTCCGATGCAGTGTGAATCACTTCCCTGTGCAGTGTTTTCTCATTCCGATGCAGTGTGAATCACTTCCCTGTGCAGTGTTTTCTCATTTGTATGTTTGGCACTCAGAGTTAATAATGTCAATGAACAGCTGCCAAATAAAACAAAAAAAGATTCAGCAGGAAGGGGTCCTTGACCAAAAATATGTCTGAGTATGATGAGGTTGAGACTTGGTAAAGTTAGTAATAATTTGCTACTGGAATCTGTCAATAAAGATTCCATAACTTGAAGGGTTTCTTCTCCTGATGTATTTTTCCATAGAGTTCAATAGGAAAAATTGTCTGGAGAAACAACCCTTAAAGTGATCCATCCATATCTGGCAGCAGAGTGATGGTTTGAGGCCTGTTTGATACCTCAGACCCTTGGTGATTTACAGCCATTTCGCCAACCATGTATTCCATACTGTTCCAGCATAATTTACAGCTAAATCTAGTCCCACCCCCAATTCCCATAGAGATCCATTCAAATGCAGAGAAGTTATAGTATCGCTTGTAAGAGTACCAGAAAATAAGATATCAAGAGTCTTTTGATGTTGTTGGGTCACAGACATCAGGAAGTCATGGCATGCTATGCTAAGTCAGGATATGCCACAAAATATTAAAAATTATTACTTTATTCTACATTATGTTAAACTGTCCAATATTTTTTGATGCCTGAAAATAGAGGGGGACTATGTACAAAAGGTTCTATAATTTCTAAACGGTTCATCCCATATGGATGAAAATTAGGGGTCGACCGATATGGTTTTTACAGGGCCGATACCGATTATTAGTAATGAAGGAGACCGATAACCGATATTTGGGACCGATGTACATTTGCTGTGAATATTAAAAAATTTTGTATCAAAATTTACAGAAACAAACTCCAACACAAAACTTACTTTAAATTCCTTTAAACATATGTTTCATTGAATACTAGAAAACAACTTTTTCAACAAATTTTAAAAATAAAGTGTATGGTTCGCTCCCAGTAGTATTTATTTTTAACTGAACTGGAATTTTAAATGGATAAAAATAAATAACGAAATGGTTCCCTAAAATAAAAATCTATGTGGTGGGCAAGACCCCCTGCAGGTGAGTTAACTTATTCCAATGATGTTAGCCGTCTGATAAGTAGCCTACTTTATGCGATCAGGCAGTCTGATTGCGTTAAAGAATGTAGCCTAATTCATTAAGACGGCTCTCAAATTAGTCAGTGAGTTCACCATTAGAATATTATAAGCATTTAAAGAGGACAGCCTCTTAAGTGTCTCGAACCGTTAAGCGCAACACGGCTTGAAAAACGAATTTACAATCAACAAAACATTGAGCATTTAAACATGGAGCATTTCAAAGTCAAAATCTTATATATACCGTCATCATAACATCATCATAAATGTGGATATAGAAAAATGCAACAGATTTATGATGCACAGAACAATAATGCTATCTATCTCAAAATAAATTGGTAGCCTAATAATTTAATTATTGGTTTTGGTTAAGCGACTCAATTGTCTTAGACTTGTCGCATCTTAATGTAGACGATTCTTAAAAATGAGTGAACTATATCCCGTTAATGTCAAGGCCTGATAATAATTTGCCGACACAGAATGTAGCCTAGTTTACCAAGCTTCTAGCTAATGTGCCGGAGTGAAAGCAAGGCATTGGCTTGCTTACCATTCATGTAACAAGCACAAGGCAGCTTGCTAACTGGGTGGAAATATCCCAATAACGTATACTTATATTATTTCCAATATATGCCAACTACTGATAATCCATACGTATCGCATTCAAGTAACTTTAGCTAGTCAGCTATGAGACTCAACGTATTGGTATTGAATAACAGTCACGTTCATGTAGCTTGCTAGCTAGCCCGTTTAGTAAAGGGCAAAAGATGTTAGGCAACAGAATTTCATTCACGGAGGTGAAAGCAATGGCTTTAATGTCAGTGAAGTTGATTTCAAGTTTGCTAAACCGAATTTACCGTAAGCTAACTTAAAAACACCAACTCATACAGGTGAATAATCCTTTAAATAGTAGCCTAACTGTTACCATTCTAACTACGAAGACAACGTTAGCTATCTAGTTGCTTTAGCACTACACAAAAATATCACTGCACAAAACTGTCAAAAGAAACTCAATGAACGTTAGCTAACATTTGCTATATTTTACTGCAACAGTGCCTTATGCAGGGACTTTGTGCGGAAGAGATACATGACTGATTTTAAAGTCTTTTTTTTTGCCTCAGTTGAATTAAATCTCTTTGCTTATTGGGTATTGTTATCATAGAAATTGATTCTAATGATTGTGATGTTTATTGCAACTCCAGCATTCAGCATCTCTCTCTGCGTTCCTCTCTCCCACCAGTGTTGCCAGATGCCTGAATTAATCTCTCCCCAAAAATTCTGAAAAACCCCCATCTTCAATTGAGCGCCATACAATTTTCTTATAATTTACCCCATACCTCCTTTTAAAATCCCCTATCTATCATTGACTCCCATACATTTTTTCTTTAAATTCTTTAAATCCCCAGTCTGGCAACCCTGTCTCCCATGTCTCTCCCACAGATATACAGAGTAGAGTGTTGATTGGCTCTCTACTGGTGACTGTATAACAAATAAATAATGCTATAATGCGAGCCAGCCTAAAGTAGTAAGTAACCTAGAGGAGACGACTGCAGATCAGCAAGAGAAAGATTTTAAATTTTTTTATTTTTTTTTATATATTCATATCAGAAAAAAATTACGACGCGATAATAAATAAATAAATGATGATCGGCCCCCGATTATCGGGTCAGGCCGATAAATCGTCGACCCCCTAAAAAAAATACCCAAAAAAAAAACTGACGGGCACTGCACTTCAACTTCATCATATACACAGAAAAAAACAACACAAACACTGTCCAATGCATTCTGGTGCTCACTGTTCATACTTCCACCTTCCACCATTTTAAAATGAGTCATGAGTCATCAGTGCATCCACAAGATGATGAACAGAAGGAAACTAACTGCACTATTTGGACTTTTTCATAAATGTTTTATTGAAAGCTTTTAACCTTTTGTACAAGGATTGCCAGCATCTCACAAAAATAAGCCTATGTCAGGGCTCAAAAGTGTGACCGTCTTGGTTGCAAATGTCACTGTTGCCCTGGAATGGCACCAGCGCGCCACCCTGCTGGAATGTAACCTGTGCTTTCAGTGAATGCGGGTTATGTCAGAGGCAGCTGTAATTACTAAAGTATGCGACGAACACGCTCATTTAGCTCCTGCCTTCAGGCTCGAGAATAATGCTGTTAGAGTAAAGAAGGGCACTGGGTTTACAGCGCAGAGCCATGGGGTCACTTGGGTCTATACACTGAGTAAAGGTTTTAGACAGTCACTGATTAGCATGGCCACTTCACTCTACTCATCCCTGGAACGGCCTTTAACGACAGCGGTCACTTCACATCAATAAGGACTGCTGTCCATCAGGGGCTTGGGTTTGCCCGTTCCTTTATCTCATGTTTGACCACTGTGCTGCGCACACAATTAGTCCGCTTATTATTAAAATGTGTGGCTGTCAGGGACGCATCCAGGGTGGCGTAAAATCCCGCTGCCCGGTTACTTTGTTTTTTTGTTTTTTTAACTAGACCGCTTCACGCCTTTTGACGTTTCTGCGTATAATAATGAACCCCACAGCAGAGACGCGCTCGAGCGCAGCGTTGAGGGGAGCTGGCGGCTGATGTCTCGTGTCTGGGAGAGGGAACCGGGTTCGTTCGACACATCTGAGGTCGTAGGGGGAGAAGAAGCAAAAAAACCACGAAGATCGTTTCATTTGTCCAACAGAATAACCAAACGCAGCAACAGAATGGAGTCTGTTAATCCCTGCTGGCATGCACAGCAGCCTGTCTGTCTGTCTGTCTGTCTGCACTTCAGTCGCCCCGCTGATCGCTGGCCGAGTGCTCGAGGCTCCTCATGAAGCACCTACTGTACTCCCAGCTCCGCCCTGCATTCCACAGAGCCGCGGCTAATTGGCCCGCGCATAGCGTACATTCTTAGATTATGCTACAGGAAAGGGCTTCTAAACGGCTCGTTACCATGGACGCGACGGTCTCGCTGGTGGCTGGCCTGACCTATAAGTGGGGCGGGGAGGGAGGGGCCGTGGCCTGATAAAGGAGATTTCGGGAGTAATTCTTTGCGTAACGTGCAGATGACTGACTGACAGATGAACCAAATGCATCTGCTCCAGTGGGCGGGATTTACAAACGGCTATCAGGGATGATTAAAATGCACGAAACTGCTAAACTTGCTAACTCGGTTAAAAGCGTCCACTTAGTGTTATTAAGCATGAAAACATCATCCGCTTCTCTTTATTAATGTTTTTTTTTCAGTTCTTTTTTAAAATTATTTTTGTTAATTGATCATTCTTGACTCACCAAGATATGTTTGAGCAATTGGGGCAGCTGCGTGAGTCCTCTGTGACCTCATTAGTCATGAAAGAAGATTGGATGTTAACGAACAGGTGGTTTAAGTGTGGAGCAGAGAGAATCAGAAAGGAGCCATAGTGTCGCTGACTGAGAGGCCCTCTTTCTGTACGCTGGTATATTGGTTTGGCCTACTTTCAGCTTCTGTCTTCATGGTCCTCGTGCTTGACATTGAGCAGGTTTAGAAAATCACCTAAAAAGGCGACGTTCGCCTTATGCAACCATCAGAGTCACCCTGAGCACATCACGGTCAGGTCAGTCATTAATGATCAGTTGATCAAATTAATCCATATACAAAATGCTCCTTTGTTCATTTCCTGCTGGTATGCAGTATATTTTAAAAACTGATTTTAAATCCCTAGTGGATGAAGAGGAAGGTTCTAAACTGTGGTTTACTGGAAGTGTAAAAAGATTTAATGTGATTGTAAAATAGTGCGCGGTCTATGACCCCTCGTTCTGCCTGTTAGAGGGGAATCGAATAGTTTTGCTGGATTTGCTGAACACCGACTTGACAGACCTGTGCTATGAATGCAAAAAGCAAAAGCTTTATATGAATGGAGAATGCTGACCCAGTCTTAGGGATTTGGGTCCGTTCAGTCAGTTTTGGCCCTGCTCTCTGTGAAGCAACTGTGAGGAAGGTGTGAGGAAGGTGAAGCGGGCTGTGAGGAAGGTGTAGCGGGCTGTGAGGAAGGTGAAGCAGGTTGTGAGGAAGGTGAAGCAGGCTGTGAGGAAGGTGAAGCGGGTTGTGAGGAAGGTGAAGCAGGTTGTGAGGAAGGTGAAGCGGGTTGTGAGGAAGGTGAAGCGGGTTGTGAGGAAGGTGAAGTGGGCTGTGAGGAAGGTGAAGCGGGCTGTGAGGAAGGTGAAGCAGGTTGTGAGGAAGGTGAAGCGGGCTGTGAGGAAGGTGATGCGGCTTGTGAGGAAGGTGAAGCGGCTTGTGAGGAAGGTGAAGCGGGCTGTGAGGAAGGTGAAGCACGCTGTGAGGAAGGTGAAGCAGGTTGTGAGGAAGGTGAAGCGGGTTGTGAGGAAGGTGAAGCGGGTTGTGAGGAAGGTGAAGCGGGTTGTGAGGTAGGTGAAGCAGATATTTGCATATCCAAAGCTTGGTGACAGCCTGGCTTTCCCATTTCCATCACAGGGTCTTTCAAATAAGTGATTTGCCTTAAATGAGTTGTTTACTTACTTTATTTCACATAGGAACTTCTGAGTGGCATTTCTGAGAAATCTAGTTCAGTATGGAATTCACAAAACGTCCATAGGCATTTAACCATTTTCAAACTAAGGGTGTGACTTCTAAATGTTTAATCGCTAAACTTGAACAGAAGTGCTAAATGTTTAGGAAAATCTCTAAATGATTAACCACATTCTTTTAAGCACCAACGTTATTAAAATAATTTATAAACATTTCCTTTACAATGCCCTATTCTCACTGTGATTGTTGTAAGCTTGTGTTTAAAAGTATTAGTGCTGATCTAGTGTCAGTTTTGGCAGTTGAGTGAGGCTGAGATAAGGACATGGGAAATATGTTCCTTGATAAGCTGAAGTAAACGTAGGCGTTTGTTGCCCGCATGATGAAAATCAAACTGACATTCCTCATAATCCGTCGCAAAGAACGGAAGAGAAAAAGTGCCTTTTGGTCTCACTGAGCTGAAAATAAAGTGAAATGTAAAGTTTGTGACTGAGCTAACGTACTGCAACAGCACTGGAACAAGGCTAAATCATGTAAGATATAAACACTCGAGCCGTGTAGCAGCCATGCTATCTGCTCGAGTCCGACCACATCTAATTCTCAGCAAACATCAATGGTGCCTTCACTGTGAAAAGGTGCGCCAAAAGTAGGCCAGACGTGCTCCTGTTCTTATTAAAGGACGGCTTTCTTCTCATTCTTCTTTGCTGTTACTGAAATAAAACGTACTTTTAATATTTTGCCAGTTTTTTTTATTTTTTATAGAATATACATCTTTTTTACACAAGACTGTATTACTGTTGTATCGTCTCAAGGCCTTTGAAATTGTGTGCTGTGGCTGCTTTTGCAACTTTTGTTTTTACAAGCACATCGTGGGCGTGAAAAAAAATTATATGAAAGAGCCATAGTCTAAAAAATATAATATTAAATCGCCGTAGGTCATCTACGTTCTAAATAAAATATGAAAAGCCAGGAAAGGGCCATTTAATAAAATAAATAAATAAATACGTACGAGGACTGGTTATTGTTCGTATTGACAGAATCCGCTTTGTTCGTGTTCGTATACGCGCTAGAAGTGTCATTTTGAGTCCGTTTTAGCTGCCCTAAAGAAGTGAATGGAGAGCGACAAATACCCTATTCTGGATTATCACCCCAGGGGAGCTTTACATTACATTACAGTCATTTAGCAGACGCTTTTATCCAAAGCGACATACAGTAAGTGCATACAGAAACATCATCGAAGTAACTACAGAACAGATAAGAAAGCACATCCTTCCCATAAAGTACCGGTAGCAGCTATCCATAGTAATGAAGCACAGAGCAACTAACAAACACCATTTCGACTCATATCATATCTGTGTGTGTGCGGCCTGTAAAAGCGCGCGCGCTTTGTCAGGTGTGCTCCACTCTCCTCTAAACACTTTTAGTCTCCGCACACTTTCCTGCCTCCGTGAAGCAATTAAAGTTGGCTTTATCGAGCGTGTAAAACGGCCAGCGGTGCGTTGTTTAGACACTCTCGTTTATGTTGGTTCTGGAGCAGGACCAGAAATGGCCCTGCCGCGAGACCGACGTAGCGAAGTCGGGGAGCGCCAGAGCGGGTGACTCACACTGGCACTTCTTCAAACAGCTTCCCTCTCGCTTAATGTCTCCGGCGGACGAACGGAATTAAAGGGACGACACAGCCACGGGGGGCGGGGCCTCATGCTGGGGCTTCAGACTCATGGAAAATGACTTGTCACATACCCGATGCCCTCTGACTCAGGAAGGTATTTTTAACCGGCCGCCTTTGGTTTCCTAACTAGACTAACGTGTGGGAAGACTAACGTTGTTTTGATTTCAGGATTAAGGAATGTCATGGGAGCACAGTGTGGCTCCCTGTGTCGTCAGTGGTATCCGAGATGTTTGACACGGATAACCTCATAACCCTCATAATAATCGCACACAGGGCGTCCCTAATCGCCCGTGCAGTCCGGAAACGGACCAGAGGGAGTTGAAAGCAGAAGTTAATTCAGTGCGGTGGTTAGGGACGCGATTCCTGATAGGCGTGCGGAGATGAAGAGGAAGTTGGCTTCTTCTCCCAGGCGGCTCTTTTGTGCGTGTATGACTGGTAATTCTGGCACATTCCTTGTAATCCTGATAATGGCCACTTGTCTTTCTGGGTGCATAAACACAACTAATCTCTGAATAATTAATAAATAAAATTCCAGAAGTCATTTCTCCAGCGCATGTATCCACAGATGCCTGGAATACCATTGCTTTTAATGAAGGTGTTTTTGTTTACACATAAACAGATTGGAGATTTGTCAATCTGTTCATTAATAGAAGCCGTAACGTATAAAGCATTTCGGATTGCGTTTGAGAAATCCCGCCTGCAGTGTTGTGCTAACAGATGGGCCTGCTGAATGAATGCCGCTGGTCCTCTGCTTCCACACAGGCCAGACTCAGCGGAGTCTGCGTAATTGTCCGATTAACCTCGGCCGTCTCTTCAGTGACCTCCCTTCAGTAAGCCAAGTGAGGTGGTCTTCTGCTGGCCGATATCCACCTGAACTCTTTGCGTCACATCTCACGGGCAGGACTCTTAGGTCACCTTACCAGGGCCGTTCAGAGAGCAAAGCTTAAAACAAGGGCTGATGGAGCTTTTGCCTCCATAGCTTCTAGGCTTTGGAATGGAGGTAATTTCATCAGAAAGCAATCACTTTCTGACCACACCCTTTTAGATTTTAACCTTTTTTTTTTCCATACATGCTAACCTATATGAGAGAGTATTAGAATTGGGTTTGATTAACCAGAATGACTAACCATTCAGGAGACAGGGGCCCTCAAAGTTGACCCATATTGGACCCGACCTAAAGACACACGTATCTTCAGAAATAAAAAAAAACGGTATGGTTGTCTTATTATTGGAAAACTTACAAATGAGGTTATCCACAATTTCAATACTTTTGGTACAAAATTAATTAATAGGCAAATTGCGTGATTTTCTGTCCTTTCGCATTAGTTTTCAAAAAATGCGTAAACTCTGTTTTTTTTTTCATTTTTTAATATAGGGTAGACACTTTACATCTCCTGAAGTTTTCATTCATGTTGTGCCCGCTATCGGTTGAGCAACAGCAGGCTTCTGAGTATATGGTGGGTAGGTCAGTTTAACACATGAATCTTTAATGTTGCCTATGATTTTCTTTTTCACCTCAAATATTGCTTCAGTTTTCCCGTTTGTTTATCATCACATGACAGAAAAACTGAAAATTAAAATGAAATTGCACAATAAGTAAGCCCAAGTTGGCAAAAATGTGTGTAGTGCAAAGCCATGTGAAGGTGTGAAGGTCTTAATCTTTTTATTTTGAAGCCCCTGGTCAAGGGCGGATGATGCTTTGCTCATCTCATGTATGTTCTGCCTGTTGCTGGATGGCTCCTCAGATGTGAGCGCATCGCCCAAATCCACCACCAGTTGATCAGGATGCCTAGGGAAAGAAAATGATCTCAACGGTTCATTTGGTGCCAGAAGTAAATTTCTCCACGCTTCATCATCTTCCACTGGGATTGGTTCTTCGATTTGAGTTTTGCATAGAAGAACGGTTTCGTGCTCCTTTGGGCCCGACGTATGTAAGCACTCTGGACTGTTTTAAACGGCGCTTGAAAACCTTTTTGTACAGACAGGCATTTCAATGATGTCAGTGTGTAGTTTGTTGGTTTTTTTTGTGTGTCCTAATGTCCATGCTAATTGATCTGTGAAGCAGTTTGTGATGCGTACTCTGAAAAGCTCAGGGTTTGTTCTGCGTTTCATGATCTGTGAAGCAGTTTGTGATGCGTACTCTGAAAAGCTCAGGGTTTTTTCTGCGTTGAAATATCTTCGGTTGCCTAAGCCACCTAGGAGAAATCACACAATTTTACACCTGTAAAAACAATTAGAATGGTCCGTGCATTTATTTTACTGGTCTCTTGGTGTGCCACCAACCATAATCAAACAGTTTTACTTTGAACGTTCAATTGAACGAGTAACATTAAAATCATTTTATGGGTTGGTGCTACTGGCTTGTGCATGATACATTATGCTGTAGGCTTGTTTTCCCCTGACTTATTTTTCATAGAGTTCAATAGGAAAATGAGTCGGGAGAAACGACCCTTAAAGTGATCCATCCATATCTACTGCATATCTGGCAGTAGAGTGATGGTTTGAGGCTTGTTTGATACCTCAGACCCTTGATGACTTACAGCCATTTAGCCAGCCATGGATTCCATACTATTATCTTGTAATTTACAGCTTAATCTATTCCCACCCCCCAATTCCCATAGAGATCCGTTCAAATTCAGAGAGGTTATAGTATCGCTTGTTAGAGTACCTGTAAACAAGTCTTCCAAACTATTATCTAATAATTGGACAATCATTTACACCTGTTTTGTGCAACAGACATCAATTTTAATCCATATACTTGATAGTAAAGTTAGGGGTGTATTAACTTTTTCCTCATGAGGAATTAGCATTTATGTTAATTTCAATTGCTTCAGTGATTCCAAAGTCTACTTTGTGCGTGTCCTGCGCGCGTGTCCTGCGCGCGTGTCCTGCGCGCGTGTCCTGCGCGCGTGTCCTGCGCGCGTGTCCTGCGCGCGTGTCCTGCGCGCGTGTCCTGCGCGCGTGTCCTGCGCGCGTGTCCTGCGCGCGTGTCCTGCGCGCGTGTCCTGCGCGCGTGTCCTGCGCGCGTGTCCTGCGCGCGTGTCCTGCGCGCGTGTCCTGCGCGCGTGTCCTGCGCGCGTGTCCTGCGCGCGTGTCCTGCGCGCGTGTCCTGCGCGCGTGTCCTGCGCGCGTGTCCTGCGCGCGTGTCCTGCGCGCGTGTCCTGCGCGCGTGTCCTGCGCGCGTGTCCTGCGCGCGTGTCCTGCGCGCGTGTCATGCGCGCGTGTCATGCGCGCGTGTCATGCGCGCGTGTCATGCGCGCGTGTCATGCGCGCGTGTCATGCGCGCGTGTCATGCGCGCGTGTCATGCGCGCGTGTCCCGCGCGCGTGTCCTGTGCGCGTGTCCTGTGTGCGTATCCTATGTGATATTTTTAGATGAGTAAATACACCAGAAAACAACCAGTAAAAATGTCATTTGACGTTATGTCAATGTGCTATAAGGGGTGTACGAACGCACGGCTATGAAGAATTGAATACCTGCGTTTGTTGAGCTTGGGCACAGCCATCTGAGAAACCTGAGCGTGACACCTATTTTTACAAGTGACATTCATATTCAGGGGACAATTAAAAGCGAATACATATGACTGACCCTGTGATTGCTTAAGGTATATTTATAATTGGTATACTTAATTATAAGGAAACACAAATGACAGGAAAAACACTGAAAAGAAAAACAAAAAAATGAAAATGAATTAAATAAAAAAAATGAATGCTAAAGTATGTGCTTGCTGGCAGTAGATGTCACAAGATTTACTCTTAATTTAGGCTTTCTCTTAAGCACAACTCCACCAAGCTCTCTGTCATTCTCCCTGTCATGCTTTTATCTTGTCATGCTGAATTTTGATGGTCACATGTTAGTAGTATAATTTACAGTTTAATTACGTACTTGTACTCCAGTTTACACTTTGACAGTCTTGCTTTTTTTTCTTTAAGGGGGGATAAAGGTGGGATCTTTCTTATTTGTCTTTTTTTTTTTTTTCAGTTTTTTTTAGCGTAAGGTTAGGACAAGAGTGATTGTGGGGCAGTTAGGGTTAGCAACACAACACATCAGAAAAAAAAAAAAAAAAACCCCGCCCCCGTTCGTTCTGCAGAGTAAAAAAAAAAACACTGGATTTATATATTTTTAAAATATATTGCAAAACTTTTTCCCTTAAAAAACCTCATCAACATGTTTGGTAGACCTTAATAATATAAAATTGACAAAAATTGTATGATTTGGGACCTTTAACTCTTTCCAACAGTATATTGTGTGAGCAGATTTATAGAATATTTCACCGTACAAAAAGCAAACAAGCTGAACCACTTCTGGCCCTATTTAATAACACCAACGGTAATATCGGGATATGAAGGCTCCGTTGTGCAGTCATGCATCTGTGGGTGAGCTGTTTTGAGCTGCATGAAGGGTAGAGATTTCGTCCGTGGTTTCTCTCCTCCTGCGGTCGTGTCCGCGGGTCGGGCACAAGGGATGTTTTTATTTCCATAAATGGTGCCGCTTTGGAGTGTTTCCGCTAACCACTACACCCATCTTAGATTGTTGGGCTTTTAACCGTACAGCTCCTCTCTTAACCAGTTCTGGCCTATTCAGAATTAGATCCATCCTCAAGGACGGCCACTTAAACAGAATCATTTTTGCCGCTTAAAGTGCGGTATGTTCGTGTTGAGTGGAAGCTTGGACACGTGTCCCACGTTTTCAGTGGAGGTCCCGTTGGAACACGATGCCATTCCGCTGCTCGGATACAAAAGGTTAAAGTTCAGGGTGACGTTTTCCCACTTTTACTCATTCCTAAAGTATTTATGCCAAGATTTTATCTTACATTGCTGTTCTTTTCCATTGAAAGTACTTGCTGTGGGAGTTGTTCATAATATATTGGCTTTGTCTGCTTTGATGCTGTCAAATTCATTGAATCGCTAGTTTTTCTATAAGCCGCAGGTCAAACGGGCTGCGTCATTTGAGATTGACGTTCTTATTTTTCCGTGACCGTACAGCACATCCAAGGCATCGTCATGTGACCTGCGTTGGCTCTTTGTGTGGGAGGAGAAAGGGCGATCGTGGGCAGGAGGCCGGGTTTTTCACGCTGTCATCGTCCCCCGCCGCATCCGTGTTCTGATGGCGAACGGACTGGCGGTCCAGGCGAGACTGCATTACCTCGGTAACCTCAGGGATAAGCTCTGTTTCTGGGGGTCCTTGAGAGTGGGACATTGTGAAATGCCCGACATTCTGAAGCCAGTACAGGAACCACTCCGCACTTCACACACACAGTCTCGTTCAGTTTTTTTTGGTTATCCTGCAGGCGCAGTGAGGGAGGCTGACGCTGTATCTCGCAGAAACGCACTTAGCGGTTGAGCAGCAGCAGCAGAAGTGAAAGTGTTCGGTGAGAAGACCAGGGTGTTGAGCGCCGGCCCACCCTCTACGTGACTGACAGGTGCCACACCTGCGCTGCCTTGAGCCCCTCGGGCAAGATTAGGGTGGCATTCCACATGAGAACAGAGCCTGCCTGCTGTGGCCCTCGAGCGGGAAGAGACGGGTCGGGCAGAATGCTCACCTATCGCTGGGAATCTCTCGGTCCGGGTCAGTGCCAGCCAACCTTGGCCTTGGGCCTGGAGATCCCAGTCCGGACTGGACTGCTTTTTCTGGAGGCCTGGCCGCGTTTATGCGTGTGCATTAGTGCATGCACGTGGGTAATAATGCCTCAGGAGATGTGTGTGTGTGTGTGTGTGTGTGTGCGTGTGCGCGCGTGTGTTACAGTCGTATGAGGGGACATGTTCGAGTGCTGCAGTTACATTAATATGAAACCCGGTTTGCACACGGGGCTGTGGATGTGTGTGCGTGTGCGTGTGTTGCAGTCATATGAGGGAACATGTTCGAGCGCTGCAGTTACATTAATATGAAACCCGGTTTGCACACGGGGCTGTGGATGTGTGGATGGCAGAGGAGGAGGGACAAACAGTGCGGGAGATTGAGCTGGCCTCACATAACCCTGCTGCAGCAGTGTGTCTCTGCACGTGACTTTTATACGTGACTTTCTTACAGCATCATTCACATTATTATCTAGTGATCTACAAGCACAAAGGCTTTAGGTTCCCCTTTGATTGGCAGCTGTTCATCACTGAATTGCCACTATCCTTTAGTTTGCATTGGCAGGTTAATTTTCTGTTTCCAAATCCCCCCAAATCTTCTGTCTTTAGTCCCATCCAAGTCTCCCCAAATCCTCTGTGTTTAGTCCCATCATGCAATGCTCTCGCTGTTGGGTGGGTTGTTTGTCAAATTACTTTTGGTCCCCTAAAATGGGGAAACTGTATAAAAAGGTTTGTCATATCTACACGGTTCACTCGTTATGCATTTAAATACTCTCAAATTAAAGCTGACAGTCTGCCCTTTAATCAGATTCATTGTTTTATATCAAATTTAATGTGCTGAAGTACAGAGCCAAAACAACATAATTTGTGTCACTGTCCAAATACATTGGGACTGTACTGTACGTACATCTGAGCAGTGTTGAGCTCCTGGCGTTAAACCCGACTGACCAGATCTTTCCTTCTCCCCCGCGTGTGGCAGGAGCCATCCTGGGTCGCTCAGAAACACAGGAGTGCGTGTACTACAACGCCAGCTGGGAGAAGGACCACACCAACCGCAGCGGCGTGGAGCCCTGCTTCGGGGAGAAGGACAAGCGCAAGCACTGTTTCGCCACCTGGAAGAACGTCTCCGGCTCCGTCGAGGTCGTCAAGCAGGGCTGCTGGCTGGACGACGTCAACTGCTACGACAGGTATGCTACCTGGTATCATGACCTTCATTTAGCACATGCTCGTATCCTTAGCCATTACGGTGAAAGAGAACATAAGCGCGGCCACCACGGCTGTGTGAGCAGCAGTGCCGAGCCGGGCTAGTAACACGCAGGCTAGCGAGTACAGGTACAACATCAACAAAGCACTGAATGTTACATTACATTACATTCATTTGACAGATGATTTTATCCAAAGCAACGTGCACGCACTGAAGGTCAACGACTACAAACAGGTCAGATCGAGTACAGTTCTATCATAAAGTAGCAGGTATCCATAGATATGAACATTGAGTCGAGTTCACATAGTAAGCTATGGCTAAGTCTGTAAGACAAGAAACTACAACATCACAATCAAGGCACTAGTGTTACATGTGTTAAAGTAGTAAGGTACAGGATACAAGACACAAGTGCTATATGAAAGTAAGTAGTACTACATTGGTAGGTTACTCAAGGTAGAGTCTGAAGAGATGTGTCTTCAGACCATGACGGAAAGCAGGCAGTGATTGGGCAGTTCATAGAGGAATGGGGAGTTTGTTCCACCACAGGGGAGCTAGGGTGGAAAAGCTCCGCAGTCGGGACGAGCGAGAGCCGTTGATACGGTAGGAGGGAAGTGAGTGGTCGAGCTGGAGTGTAGTGTTTGATTATGTCCTGTAGGTAGGAAGGGCCTGTCCTGTTTGCTGCATCCTAGGCCAGGCTCAGAACTTTGAGCCTGATCATGGCGGCGACCAGCAGCCAGTGGAGTGACCTCAGCAGGGTAGTGACCTCAGCAGGGTAGTGACCTCAGCAGGGGAGTGACCTCAGCTGGGTAGTGACCTCAGCAGGGGAGTGACCTCAGCAGGGGAGTGACCTCAGCAGGGGAGTGACCTCAGCAGGGGAGTGACCTCAGCAGGGGAGTGACCTCAGCAGGGGAATGACCTCAGCAGGGGAGTGACGTGCGAGAACTTCTGAAGGTTGAAGATGAGTCGGGCTAGCCGCATTCTGGATAGGTTGTAGAGGCAGAATGGGCGCAAGCTGGTAGGCTAATGTAAACTGGCCTTGAACTATAATGCATGGTGCGATTATAATGCATATAATCTCTGATTGAAACTGCAACTACAGGTGCTGTTGTAGCTCAAAAAACTACTTTAATAGCACCGCTAACATCTTGGTTAGCTATGCAGCGCTCAGGCCTTCTACTTGGCTCCTGAATCAGCTGGTTAATAAACAGCCCTCTCCCGTGTGTGTCAGTGCCCCTCTCCCGTGTGTGTCAGTGCCCCTCTCCCGTGTGTGTCAGTGCCCCTCTCCCGTGTGTGTCAGTGCCCCTCTCCCGTGTGTGTCAGTGCCCCTCTCCCGTGTGTGTCAGTGCCTCTCTCCTATGTGTGTCAGTGCCCCTCTCCTATGTGTCAGTGCCCCTCTCCTATGTGTCAGTGCCCCTCTCCCATGTGTGTCAGTGCCCCTCTCCCGTGTGTGTCAGTGCCCCTCTCCCGTGTGTGTCAGTGCTCCTCTCCTATGTGTGTCAGTGCCCCTCTCCCATGTGTGTCAGTGCCCCTCTCCCATGTGTGTCAGTGCCCCTCTCCCGTGTGTGTCAGTGCCCCTCTCCCGTGTGTGTCAGTGCCCCTCTCCCGTGTGTGTCAGTGCTCCTCTCCCGTGTGTGTCAGTGCCCCTCTCCCGTGTGTGTCAGTGCCCCTCTCCTATGTGTGTCAGTGCGCCTCTCCCGTGTGTGTCAGTGCCCCTCTCCCGTGTGTGTCAGTGCTCCTCTCCTATGTGTGTCAGTGCCGCTCTCCCATGTGTGTCAGTTCTCCTCTCCTATGTGTGTCAGTGCCCCTCTCCCATGTGTGTCAGTGCTCCTCTCCTATGTGTTGGTGCTTCTGTCGAACATCTAATGTATTTATGAGCCAAAAACTAGGACAGGGGATTAATTATGAACAATTAACTGGCTTTTAATGCATAAATTAGACACACCTATAGCTGGTATCCTCCTAAATACTCCTGAGAAAACTGACGTAGACAATAAATAGATTTTAAAAAGCTGCGGCCTACGGCGGCTCACTGGAGAGGGAAGAGCTGTTTCTCTCTCATTGTGTGCTTCGTTATCATTAGACCATCAGTTGTGTGGTTGTAAGTGTACTGTGTGTGTATTGATCTATATCATGAACACTTTCACTCACTGTGATGGCTTCTTTAATGCTGTGTAATTACAGCCATCCCTGCTACTTTCTGCACCCAAAGGTGAGGGCTGCTTTTGTTCTTTTTCTTATTGTGAATTGCCAGAATGTAAAAAAAATTGCAAATAATGAAAAAACTTCTGTGTTCTACTGAACAGCAAAAGTAAAGTTTTCCAAATTGGTCCATGAACTGCTTGAAATGATTTTAATTGAATCCTTTCTGTTATCTGATTCGGTTTGCAAAAGTACCAGCTTTAAAAACATTTTCTTGGACCAACGTTTCCATTGCATGCAAACAACAAGAGATAAAAGAGCATCTCAGTTACTGTGCTGTGGCCTGTCTTCACATGCAGGTAACCCTGTTTGCTTCTCTGGAGTAACCTGTTCAGGGCCGCTGTGCAATGTGTTCACACTTCAGCTGCTTACTCATAGGCTCTTAATATGGCAACGGAAATACAAACGAGCAAACTGAGGGGCTTTTGCCATCCGATGGTTTTGTAGTTTGAGGGGGAAAAAAGTCTTGTTTCATGTATCTGTGTGTTGAGCGGCCGTCTGATTTAGCTTCACTTTTTCCCCACAACCACGTCTTCCGTCGCCAGAGAGACTCACCTTATGAGGAAATGAACCGACTCTCTTGTTTAGGGAAGCTTTGACATGACTGACGGTGTGTATGTGTGTGCGCGTGTGCGCGCGTGTGTATGTGTGTGTCCACTGCAGCAGCGAGTGTGTGGAGAAGAAGGAGGGTCCAGACGTCTTCTTCTGCTGCTGTGAAGGCAACATGTGCAACGAGAAGTTCTTCTACAACCCCGAAATGCAGCTGGTGCAGAGTGAGTACCTGCCCTGGCTTCTGCTGTCTGGGGCTGCTGGCTGCCCCGTCCTGTGTGTGTGAGGGTGCCCCGTCCTGTGTGTGTGAGGGTGCCCCGTCCTGTGTGTGTGAGGGTGCCCCGTCCTGTGTGCGTGAGGGTGCCCCGTCCTGTGTGCGTGAGGGTGCCCCGTCCTGTGTGCGTGAGGGTGCCCCGTCCTGTGTGCGTGAGGGTGCCCCGTCCTGTGTGCGTGAGGGTGCCCCGTCCTGTGTGCGTGAGGGTGCCCCGTCCTGTGTGTGGGGCTGGAAGCTTTGTGCTATTGTTGTCAATAGTCGTTAACAGCTGGCAGAAGTGTTGCTATTCTAGTATTTGTAAACTTCGGGGTTGGCAGCGGGCCTGTACCCAATCACAAAGATAAAAATGGGTCCACAATCCCAGCCTGATCACAGCATGCCTTCACTCTCTGCCGGGTTCAAGCCACGATGTAGACCTCTAGTCTCTAGTCTAATCTGTCTGTATCAGCTGCGCATTGACTGCACATCCTAATGCATTGACTGCGCATGGTAATGCATTGACTGCGCATCGTAATGCATTGACTGCGCATCGTAATGCATTGACTGCGCATCCTAGTGCATTGACTGCGCATCGTAATGCATTGACTGCGCATCCTAGTGCATTGACTGCGCATCGTAATGCATTGACTGCGCATCCTAGTGCATTGACTGCGCATCGTAATGCATTGACTGCGCATCGTAATGCATTGACTGCGCATCCTAGTGCATAAGATGAGACGGCCTACAAACACAGCCAGACAGTCCTAATTGAGGGAAATAATCAGAAGAGTTGAAAAGGTTTTTGTGCAGGTGGCAGGGGTCCGGTCTATAGTGTGAGCCAAGAGGTTTTCATTACAGTACCAACGTCTTTTGTTATTACGTTGAGCGTTTTGTGTCCTGCACAAACCCTTTATGGTCATTTCTAAGATTGAATTTGTTAAACACACTTTACATTCTCGTCCAGATCTAACTCTCCTAAGACATTGTTTTTGTTAATGGGAAAAAAACGTTTTGTTTCTGTTCCTGGGAATTTTGGGGGGGGGGGACGTGGGGGCACCGCACACAAGGGTAAGCCAGCGCACGGAAGAGGATGGGGGGGCGGGCTGATCCATCTGTATCTGCCTTTTCTCTCTGCTGTTCATTGTTTCTGTGGAGTACAGACTAAGCACAGTAGCTCAAGCTTGACTTGCTTTTGGGGACAAGGGTGATGCATAACTCATGCTCAGATTCCCCCTCAACACGGCCAGTTGTGCCTGTTACCGGGCCTGTTTGACATTGCCAAAATGCTTGATTAGACTTTCCCCGATTCCTCGCCTTGGCCCGTTTAACAAACTGATATTTTGATGTCTCCTGCGGGTGGTGGCTGGGGGTTGGAACAGTTCACGGATCAGTAAATAATGAAATGTCTCGCTAGAGAAAGCATGCAATATCCTGCATTTTGCAATATCTCTCCTGCGGGGGTTCTCAGGGAGACGGGATCCATCTATCATATTTCTCTGTGGAATAATGATTAGAGCGGGTCTTAATGTGAAAAGGGAAGTCTCCATTTAGGTTCAGTTCTATTCTGTTTTAACTGTACAGAGAGAAGCGCCATTTCTTCTCCCTCTCTCACAATCCATTCAAATTGAGCTTCTTGTGACGGGGGCTGACTGTCCCTCGGCCAGCAGTAGGATATGCAGCCTCTTTTCTCTCCAGACCTATGCATCTGGGTTCTCTCTGAACACACACCGTTTCCTTCAAGTCTTACATAGCGATGATGGCCCAGATAGAGAGGAGCAATCTCTGTGCACACAGTCATGTGCGCATTAGAGAGCGCTGTGACCATCTCATTGTGCATTCCTGAGCACACAGTCATGTGCGCTTTAGCTGTCTCATTCAAAGTTAAAAGTTACCATTCACACACATCCTACGTTAGCTAACCTATACAATTTTGGGACGGGTGACACTAATAAAATAAGCCCAAACGCCTAAGTTAGCTGTTTCTGTATCTCATTTCAAAGTTAAAAGTTACCGTTAATTTGTCGTAATGTCATATGCGCCCGCGTGCGCTATAGAGAGCACTGTGACCAGTCTCATTGTGTATTTCTGTGCACACAGTCGTATGCGCTATAGAGAGCGCTATAGAGAGCGCTGTGACCAGTCTCATTGTGTATTTCTGTGCACACAGTCGTATGCGCCCTCGTGCGCTATAGAGAGCGCTGTGACCAGTCTCATTGTGTATTTCTGTGCACACAGTCGTATGCCCCCTCGTGCGCTATAGAGAGCGCTGTGACCAGTCTCATTGTGTATTTCTGTGCACACAGTCGTATGCGCTATAGAGAGCGCTATAGAGAGCGCTATAGAGAGCGCTGTGACCAGTCTCATTGTGTATTTCTGTGCACACAGTCGTATGCGCCCTCGTGCGCTATAGAGAGCACTGTGAGCAGTCTCATTGTGTATTTCTGTGCACACAGTCATATGCGCTATAGAGAGCGCTGTGACCAGTCTCATTGTGTATTTCTGTGCACACAGTCGTATGCGCTATAGAGAGCGCTGTGACCAGTCTCATTGTGTATTTCTGTGCACACAGTCGTATGCGCCCTCGTGCGCTATAGAGAGCGCTGTGACCAGTCTCATTGTGTATTTCTGTGCACACAGTCGTATGCGCCCTCGTGCGCTATAGAGAGCGCTGTGACCAGTCTCATTGTGTATTTCTGTGCACACAGTCGTATGCGCCCTCGTGCGCTATAGAGAGCGCTGTGACCAGTCTCATTGTGTATTTCTGTGCACACAGTCGTATGCGCCCGCGCGCGTTAGCCTGGCGGCAGCCTGTACCCTCCCAGGACATGGGGGTCCCCTCTTTCACCCCTCCCTTTCGCTCAGTCTCTGGGAGTGTGTGTCTGGTTATTCCAGTCCTAACGCTTGTCATCTCTCAAATTCACACTTCTTCCTGGTTTCAACTCAACTCAAACCGGCGTTCGAACCGCGAACCCTGGGGTCTGGACCTTGTTGGGATCCAGTGCCCAGTTTCACACCCGTTCTAGTGGTGTTGCGCTGGCTATCAGAGGACCGTGTGTGGATACAGTGCCCAGTTTCACACCCGTTCTAGTGGTGTTGCGCTGGCTCTCAGAGGACCGTGTGTGAATACAGTGCCCAGTTTCACACCCGTTCTAGTGGTGTTACGCTGGCTCTCAGAGGACCGTGTGTGGATACAGTGCCCAGTTTCACACCCGTTCTAGTGGTGTTGCGCTGGCTCTCAGAGGACCGTGTGTGAATACAGTGCCCAGTTTCACACCCGTTCTAGTGGTGTTGCGCTGGCTCTCAGAGGACCGTGTGTGGATACAGTGCCCAGTTTCACACTCGTTCTAGTGGTGTTGCGCTGGCTCTCAGAGGACCGTGTGTGAATACAGTGCCCAGTTTCACACCCGTTCTAGTGGTGTTGCGCTGGCTCTCAGAGGACCGTGTGTGGATACAGTGCCCAGTTTCACACTCATTCTAGTGGTGTTACGCTGGCTATCAGAGGACCGTGTGTGGATACAGTGCCCAGTTTCACACCCGTTCTAGTGGTGTTGCGCTGGCTCTCAGAGGACCGTGTGTGGATACAGTGCCCAGTTTCACACCCGTTCTAGTGGTGTTGCGCTGGCTATCAGAGGACCGTGTGTGGATACAGTGCCCAGTTTCACACCCGTTCTAGTGGTGTTACGCTGGCTCTCAGAGGACCGTGTGTGGATACAGTGCCCAGTTTCACACCCGTTCTAGTGGTGTTGCGCTGGCTATCAGAGCACCGTGTGTGGATACAGTGCCCAGTTTCACACCCGTTCTAGTGGTGTTACGCTGGCTCTCAGAGGACCGTGTGTGGATACAGTGCCCAGTTTCACACCCGTTCTAGTGGTGTTGCGCTAGCTATCAGAGGACCGTGTGTGAATACAGTGCCCAGTTTCACACCCGTTCTAGTGGTGTTACGCTGGCTATCAGAGGACCGTGTGTGAATACAGTGCCCAGTTTCACACTCGTTCTAGTGGTGTTGCGCTGGCTATCAGCAGTTTGTATTCCAGGTTAATCACTGCTGCTGTATCACTGCTTCACACCAGTAAGGGGACAGAATGTGGAGTCACAGGTGTGAAACAGGGTCTATTCCTCCAATTGTAATTCAAGCCTTTAATTACAATAGAGACATACAAAATGGAGTTATGAGAGGTGTGCATGGCGTGTAAAAAAATGTTTTTTTAATAGAAAAAAACGGTGGTCAGCTTAAATAGCCTTGGAGAAGGACGTCTCGCTAGCAAATGCAAAGTGATTTTTTTTTGTCTCACCGCAGACAAGTGGCCCACGCCCACAAGCACAGAGTGGATGTGCGATGTTAGTTAAACATCAGCGGTCGTGGTAAGTTTTTAATTGTGTGTGTGGCAGCGGCAGCACAAATTACAGGCACAGCCACACATGATGAAATAATGGCGTCTTTGTGCCGAGCGGAAAGCATCGTTACGCTTGAGTGTTCTTTCCTCACACCTGTCCCCCATTCTGTTTCAAAGCAGCCATACATCTCGCTGTAATGTAATTAAACTAGCACACACAGCCCAAAATAGATGGCATTTTGGGCATTAGTATTTAAAATTCATGCTCTGTGAAGACGAAGCAGCCGTCCCTGGAGAGTCCTCCCTCTCTGTGAGGTTGAATAGCTTTGCACATATTAGCCACTGCCTCTGGAATGCAGGCAGAGAGAGAAATGAGAAGGGCTTTGAGCTGCTGCTGTTGTAGCTTTCAGCAGAGAGCACCACGTCTGCCTGCTATAGGAGCTGGCACAGTGCCGTGGAGCACATGGAGGAGTGTGTTACAGGCAGGATGAGTGTGTGATGGGTGTGTTACAGGCAGGATGAGTGTGTGATGGGTGTGTTACAGGCAGGATGAGTGTGTGATGGGTGTGTTACAGGCAGGATTAGTGTGTGATGAATGTGTTACAGGCGGGATTAGTGTGTGATGAATGTGTTACAGGCGGGATTAGTGTGTGATGAATGTGTTACAGGCAGGATTAGTGTGTGATGGGTGTTACAGGCAGGATTAGTGTGTGATGGGTGTGTTACAGGCAGGATTAGTGTGTGATGAATGTGTTACAGGCGGGATTAGTGTGTGATGAATGTGTTACAGGCAGAATGAGTGTGTGATGGGTGTGTTACAGGCGGGATTAGTGTGTGATGAGTGTGTTAGTAGCAGGATTAGTGTGTGTTAGTGGCAGGATTAGTGTGTGATGGGTGTGTTAGTGGCAGGATTAGTGTGTGTTAGTGGCAGGATTAGTGTGTGATGGGTGTGTTAGTAGCAGGATTAGTGTGTGTTAGTGGCAGGATTAGTGTGTGATGGGTGTGTTAGTGGCAGGATTAGTGTGTGATGAGTGTGTTAGTGGCAGGATTAGTGTGTGATGGGTGTGTTAGTGGCAGGATTAGTGTGTGATGACTGTGTTAGTGGCAGGATTAGTGTGTGATGGGTGTGTTAGTGGCAGGATTAGTGTGTGATGTGTGTGTTAGTGGCAGGATTAGTGTGTGATGAGTGTTAGTGGCAGGATTAGTGTGTGATGAGTGTGTTAGTGGCAGGATTAGTGTGTGATGGGTGTGTTAGTGGCAGGATTAGTGTGTGATGAGTGTGTTAGTGGCAGGATTAGTGTGTGATGGGTGTGTTAGTGGCAGGATTAGTGTGTGATGGGTGTGTTAGTGGCAGGATTAGTGTGTGATGGGTGTGTTAGTGGCAGGATTAGTGTGTGATGGGTGACCAGGACGTTTCAGGCAGGCCTCTCTGATTATTTGGTGATTAAAATGCAGGAGTGGTCTTGCTTGAAACGTGTGTGTGTTTGTGTGCGCACTGTACGAGTGTTTAAATGGATGCAGTGCGTCAGAGTGGCTGAATTCACACGCTTGGTCACAGTTGGGACATTTGGCAGCCCCCCAAAAACGAGAGAAAATATAAAACTGAAAATTCTGTAAACTTAACTGCCAGTTTACTGATCCAGTTAGGCCTAGCAGCAAAGGGGAAAGCCCCCTCTAACTCATGCTTTACTCTGCCCCCTCTAACTCATGCTTTACTCTGCCCCTCTCTAACTCATGCTTTACTCTGCCCCTCTCTAACTCATGCTTTACTCTACCCCTCTCTAACTCATGCTTTACTCTGTCCCGCTCTAACTCATGCTTTACTCTGTCCCTCTCTAACTCATGCTTTACTCTGCCCCTCTCTAACTCATGCTTTACTCTACCCCTCTCTAACTCATGCTTTACTCTGTCCCGCTCTAACTCATGCTTTACTCTGTCCCTCTCTAACTCATGCTTTACTCTGTCCGTCTCTAACTCATGCTTTACTCTGCCCCTCTCTAACTCATGCCTTACTCTGCCCCTCTCTAACTCATGCTTTACTCTGTCCCTCTCTAACTCATGCTTTACTCTGCCCCTCTCTAACTCATGCTTTACTCTGCCCCTCTAACTCATGCTTTACTCTGTCCCTCTCTAACTCATGCTTTACTCTGCCCCTCTCTAACTCATGCTTTACTCTGTCCCTCTCTAACTCATGCTTTACTCTGTCCCTCTCTAACTCATGCTTTACTCTGTCCCTCTCTAACTCATGCTTTACTCTGTCCCTCTCTAACTCATGCTTTACTCTGTCCCTCTCTAACTCATGCTTTACTCTGCCCCTCTCTAACTCATGCTTTACTCTGTCCCTCTCTAACTCATGCTTTACTCTGTCCCTCTCTAACTCATGCTTTACTCTGCCCCTCTCTAACTCATGCTTTACTCTGCCCCTCTCTAACTCATGCTTTACTCTGCCCCTCTCTAACTCATGCTTTACTCTGTCCCTCTCTAACTCGTGCTTTACTCTATCCCTCTCTAACTCATGCTTTACTCTGTCCCTCTCTAACTCATGCTTTACTCTGTCCCACTCTAACTCATGCTTTACTCTGCCCCTCTCTAACTCATGCTTTACTCTGTCCCTCTCTAACTCATGCTTTACTCTGCCCCGCTCTAACTCATGCTTTACTCTGCCCCCCTCTAACTCATGCTTTACTCTGCCCCCCTCTAACTCATGCTTTACTATGTCCCTCTCTAACTCATGCTTTACTCTGTCCCTCTCTAACTCATGCTTTACTCTGCCCCTCTCTAACTCATGCTTTACTCTGTCCCTCTCTAACTCATGCTTTACTCTGCCCCGCTCTAACTCATGCTTTACTCTGCCCCCCTCTAACTCATGCTTTACTCTGTCCCTCTCTAACTCATGCTTTACTCTGTCCCTCTCTAACTCATGCTTTACTCTGTCCCTCTCTAACTCATGCTTTACTCTGTCCCTCTCTAACTCATGCTTTACTCTGACCTCTCTAACTCATGCTTTACTCTGTCCCTCTCTAACTCATGCTTTACTCTGTCCCTCTCTAACTCATGCTTTACTCTGCCCCTCTCTAACTCATGCTTTACTCTGTCCCTCTCTAACTCATGCTTTACTCTGTCCCTCTCTAACTCATGCTTTACTCTGTCCCTCTCTAACTCATGCTTTACTCTGTCCCTCTCTAACTCATGCTTTACTCTGTCCCTCTCTAACTCATGCTTTACTCTGTCCCTCTCTAACTCATGCTTTACTCTGCCCCTCTCTAACTCATGCCTTACTCTGTCCCACTCTAACTCATGCTTTACTCTGCCCCTCTCTAACTCATGCTTTACTCTGTCCCTCTCTAACTCATGCTTTACTCTGTCCCTCTCTAACTCGTGCTTTACTCTGCCCCTCTCTAACTCATGCTTTACTCTGTCCCTCTCTAACTCATGCTTTACTCTGCCCCTCTCTAACTCATGCTTTACTCTGTCCCTCTCTAACTCATGCTTTACTCTGTCCCTCTCTAACTCATGCTTTACTCTGTCCCTCTCTAACTCATGCTTTACTCTGCCCCTCTCTAACTCATGCTTTACTCTGTCCCTCTCTAACTCATGCTTTACTCTGTCCCTCTCTAACTCATGCTTTACTCTGTCCCTCTCTAACTCGTGCTTTACTCTATCCCTCTCTAACTCGTGCTTTACTCTGTCCCGCTCTACCTCATGCTTTACTCTGCCCCTCTCTAACTCATGCTTTACTATGTCCCTCTCTAACTCATGCTTTACTCTGTCCCTCTCTAACTCATGCTTTACTCTGTCCCCCTCTAACTCATGCTTTACTCTGTCTCTCTCTAACTCATGCTTTACTCTGTCCCTCTCTAACTCGTGCTTTACTATGTCCCTCTCTAACTCATGCTTTACTCTGTCCCTCTCTAACTCATGCTTTACTCTGTCCCCCTCTAACTCATGCTTTACTCTGTCCCACTCTAACTCGTGCTTTACTCTGTCTCTCTCTAACTCGTGCTTTACTCTGCCGCTCTCTAACTCATGCTTTACTCTGTCCCTCTCTAACTCATGCTTTACTCTGCCCCTCTCTAACTCATGCTTTACTCTGTCCCTCTCTAACTCATGCTTTACTCTGTCCCTCTCTAACTCGTGCTTTACTCTGTCCCTCTCTAACTCATGCTTTACTCTGTCCCTCTCTAACTCATGCTTTACTCTGTCCCTCTCTAACTCATGCTTTACTCTGCCCCTCTCTAACTCATGCTTTACTCTGCCCCTCTCTAACTCATGCTTTACTCTGTCCCTCTCTAACTCATGCTTTACTCTGTCCCTCTCTAACTCATGCTTTACTCTGTCCCTCTCTAACTCATGCTTTACTCTGTCCCTCTCTAACTCATGCTTTACTCTGTCCCTCTCTAACTCATGCTTTACTCTGTCCCTCTCTAACTCATGCTTTACTCTGTCCCTCTCTAACTCATGCTTTACTCTGCCCCTCTCTAACTCATGCTTTACTCTGTCCCTCTCTAACTCATGCTTTACTCTGTCCCTCTCTAACTCATGCTTTACTCTGTCCCTCTCTAACTCATGCTTTACTCTGTCCCTCTCTAACTCATGCTTTGCTATGTCCCTCTCTAACTCATGCTTTACTCTGTCCCTCTCTAACTCATGCTTTACTCTGTCCCTCTCTAACTCATGCTTTACTCTGCCCCGCTCTAACTCATGCTTTACTCTGTCCCTCTCTAACTCATGCTTTACTATGTCCCTCTCTAACTCATGCTTTACTCTGCCCCTCTCTAACTCATGCTTTGCTATGTCCCTCTCTAACTCATGCTTTACTCTGCCCCTCTCTAACTCATGCTTTACTCTGCCCCGCTCTAACTCATGCTTTACTCTGTCCCTCTCTAACTCATGCTTTACTCTGTCCCTCTCTAACTCATGCTTTACTCTGTCCCTCTCTAACTCATGCTTTGCTCTGTCCCGCTCTAACTCATGCTTTACTCTGTCCCTCTCTAACTCATGCTTTACTCTGTCCCTCTCTAACTCATGCTTTACTCTGCCCCTCTCTAACTCATGCTTTACTATGTCCCTCTCTAACTCATGCTTTACTCTGTCCCTCTCTAACTCATGCTTTACTATGTCCCTCTCTAACTCATGCTTTACTCTGTCCCTCTCTAACTCATGCTTTACTCTGCCCCTCTCTAACTCATGCTTTACTCTGCCCGTCTCTAACTCATGCTTTACTCTGCCCCTCTCTAACTCATGCTTTACTCTGTCCCTCTCTAACTCATGCTTTACTCTGCCCCTCTCTAACTCATGCTTTACTCTGTCCCTCTCTAACTCATGCTTTACTCTGTCCCTCTCTAACTCGTGCTTTACTCTGTCCCTCTCTAACTCGTGCTTTACTCTGTCCCTCTCTAACTCGTGCTTTACTCTGTCCCTCTCTAACTCATGCTTTACTCTGTCCGTCTCTAACTCATGCCTTACTCTGCCCCTCTCTAACTCATGCTTTACTCTGCCCCTCTCTAACTCATGCTTTACTCTGTCCCTCTCTCTCGTGCTTTACTCTGTCCCTCTCTAACTCATGCTTTACTCTGCCCCTCTCTAACTCATGCTTTACTCTGTCCCTCTCTAACTCATGCTTTACTCTATCCCTCTCTAACTCATGCTTTACTCTGCCCCTCTCTAACTCATGCTTTACTCTGCCCCTCTCTAACTCATGCTTTACTATGTCCCTCTCTAACTCATGCTTTACTCTGTCCCTCTCTAACTCGTGCTTTACTCTGTCCCTCTCTAACTCATGCTTTACTCTGCCCCTCTCTAACTCATGCTTTACTCTGCCCCTCTCTAACTCATGCTTTACTCTGTCCCTCTCTAACTCATGCTTTACTCTGTCCCTCTCTAACTCATGCTTTACTCTGTCCCTCTCTAACTCATGCTTTACTCTGCCCCTCTCTAACTCATGCTTTACTCTGTCCGTCTCTAACTCATGTTTTACTCTGCCCCTCTCTAACTCATGCTTTACTCTGCCCCTCTCAAACTCATGCTTTACTCTGTCCCTCTCTAACTCATGCTTTACTCTGTCCCTCTCTAACTCATGCTTTACTCTACCCCTCTCTAACTCATGCTTTACTCTGCCCCTCTCTAACTCATGCTTTACTATGTCCCTCTCTAACTCATGCTTTACTATGTCCCTCTCTAACTCATGCTTTACTCTGTCCCTCTCTAACTCATGCTTTACTATGTCCCTCTCTAACTCATGCTTTACTCTGTCCCTCTCTAACTCATGCTTTACTCTGTCCCTCTCTAACTCGTGCTTTACTCTGTCCCTCTCTAACTCATGCTTTACTCTGTCCCTCTCTAACTCATGCTTTACTATGTCCCTCTCTAACTCATGCTTTACTCTGCCCCTCTCTAACTCATGCTTTACTCTGCCCCTCTCTAACTCATGTTTTACTCTGCCCCTCTCTAACTCATGCTTTACTCTGCCCCTCTCTAACTCATGCCTTACTCTGCCCCTCTCTAACTATACATTTTTCTAATATTTTTCACAAACAGTCTTGGTTTTCTGGCTCTCTGGGGCTTTTGGTTTGGAATGGAATGAAATGCACTGCTTATGACTGGGTGATTCTTCTGCTCTGTCTCGCAGCAACCTCAAATCCGGTCCCGCCAAAGCCCCAGCTGTTGAGCACCCTCCTGTACTCCCTGGTCCCCATCATGGGCATCACCGCCGTCGTGCTCTTCTCCTTCTGGATGTACCGCCATCACAAGCAGGCGTACCCGCCGGTCCTGCTTCCCACGCAGGTGAGTGAGTTTGCTGTGTGCGATGAGATGACAGGTGACCCAGATGCCAGTCTGCACAGAAGCGCCTTGTGTCCTACGCATTCTGTTCTCACCGCTTTCAGTGGAAAGGACCGGAACGCGCTGATTACACTCCGCTTGGTTTGTGGGTGGCTCTCCTGGTCTCTCTTTCTCTTGGTTTCACACTGAAGATCTCGGCCAGCTCCGAACTGGTGTGCGATTTCTAAAACGGAACATTAAGATGGCGGTCTGTGAGCCGTTCAGTCGTTCAGTCTGGTTTAGTCGATGATTGAATCTTTATGACGGATCGCCTTCATATAGCTCCTTTTCCGTGGCTGGAGCAGTAGAGATTTGCTCAGTACACTAAGAAAAGCACGAAGAGCACAGACCTGCTGAAGCACAGACAGGGCTGGTCAGTAGTGTACTTTGGGAACAGACCTGCTGAAGCACAGACAGGGCTGTTCAGTAGTGTACTTTGGGAACAGACCTGCTGAGGCACAGACAGGGCTGTTCAGTAGTGTACTTTGGGAACAGACCTGTTGATGCACAGACAGGGCTGTTCAGTAGTGTACTTTGGGAACAGACCTGCTGAAGCACAGACAGGGCTGTTCAGTAGTGTACTTTGGGAACAGACCTGCTGAAGCACAGACAGGGCTGTTCAGTAGTGTACTTTGGGAACAGACGTGCTGCAGCACAGACAGGGCTGTTCAGTAGTGTACTTTGGGAACAGACCTGCTGAAGCACAGACAGGGCTGTTCAGTAGTGTACTTTGGGAACAGACCTGCTGAAGCACAGACAGGGCTGTTCAGTAGTGTACTTTGGGAACAGACCTGCTGAAGCACAGACAGGGCTGTTCAGTAGTGTACTTTGGGAACAGACTTCCATTCAGACCAAAGTCACGTTCAACTTCAAATTCCAATTCGCTTTCACATTCAAAGTCACATTCAAAGTGAACTTCATTCACATTCAAATTAACATTTGTATTCACATTCAAATTCATGGTCAAATTCAAATATGCTTTTTAGCAAACCACACATAGGCATAGTGTTGCCAAAGGATCTTTTACATAAAATGTAAATTCGTAGTAACGGTAATATCCAGTGCATTGACTTGCGTTCATTTTGAGTTAACGTTATTGGAGTTTAAAGCAGCTCAACAGCCTACCTCTTTCACAATGAAGACAGGCAGAGAAGAGTCATGTGTTTGTGTCACGCTGTTGTTTAGCAGTCCTTCTCTCCTTCATAAAGGCAGCCTGTATTTTAAATTGAGCTGTGGAGAAGTAGTATACGTTGATGACCGTTATTAACCCATAAGTTTTTTTAATTTATTTATTGTCATGGTTTTTAGCAGCCTCTGCGGTTTATGTTCGGTTTTTCCTCGCTCCTGTTTTGAGTTTCCTGCCTGTTATAAATAGCTCAGGACTTCCGTCTTCCTGCACTTTGGTATTGTCTAAACGTTTTGACAAAGCAAAGTCGGTAACGGTACAGGATTCTGGTTTGTATAAATAAGAAACACAGAAAGTCCGGTTAGTTATAGGATGAGATTGGTTCATTCATTTATTTCCGATCTTTAGTTTATCCTAACTCTCTCAACCTGTTTACCTTTTGGGTTCAGCTCTTTTCTTACTAGAGCTTACGTAACAGGTTTGATTTTTCTGTTTCTTTCCTTTACCCGTTTTCTTGGGTTTTTTTATTATTTTTTCCTACCTCTTGTTACGCTTAAGTATTTAGGGTGTGACATTCTTTTGTTTTTGATTCTCGCTGTTTATCGCCTCTGTTTTTTTTTAGGTTGTTTTTATTTGCCTTGTGCTAGGGACGTTTTTTGCTCCCGTTTTTTTGTTTCATCTCTTTCTGGTGCGGGTTCTTCTGCTTTTGTGGCATATCTTTCGAGATACGCTTTTAGAATCCTTATCAGTTGTGCTTGGTTCTCCGAACTCTACTCTAACCCTCACATTTATTTATTTTTATTTGTGCTTTGTCAAAATAGTTTTAATCTGTCCTGAAAGGATAAGTCTGAGATGACTGGGGTGTGTTAGCAGGGAGCAGTTGTATGTGGTTTATATGAGGTGTGTTAGCGGTTGTATGTGGTTTATATGAGGTGCGTTAGCGGTTGTATGTGGTTTATATGAGGTGCGTTAGCAGTTGTATGTGGTTTATATGAGGTGCGTTAGCAGTTGTATGTGGTTTATATGAGGTGCGTTAGCGGTTGTATGTGGTTTATATGAGGTGCGTTAGCGGTTGTATGTGGTTTATATGAGGTGCGTTAGCGGTTGTATGTGGTTTATATGAGGTGCGTTAGCGGTTGTATGTGGTTTATATGAGGTGCGTTAGCGGTTGTATGTGGTTTATATGAGGTGTGTTAGCAGTTGTATGTGGTTTATATGAGGAGTGTTAGCGGTTGTATGTGGTTTATATGAGGTGCGTAATGGTTGTATGTGGTTTATATGAGGTGCGTTAGCGGTTGTGTGTGGTTTATATGAGGTGTGTTAGCGGTTGTATGTGGTTTATATGAGGTGTGTTAGCAGTTGTATGTGGTTTATATGAGGTGCATTAGCGGTTGTATGTGGTTTATATGAGGTGCGTAATGGTTGTATGTGGTTTATATGAGGTGCGTTAGCGGTTGTATGTGGTTTATATGAGGTGTGTTAGCAGTTGTATGTGGTTTATATGAGGTGCATTAGCGGTTGTATGTGGTTTATATGAGGTGCGTAATGGTTGTATGTGGTTTATATGAGGTGCGTAATGGTTGTATGTGGTTTATATGAGGTGCGTAATGGTTGTATGTGGTTTATATGAGGTGCGTTAGCGGTTGTATGTGGTTTATATGAGGTGTGTTAGCGGTTGTATGTGGTTTATATGAGGTGTGTTAGCGGTTGTATGTGGTTTATATGAGGTGCGTTAGCGGTTGTATGGTTTATATGAGGTGTGTTAGCGGTTGTATGTGGTTTATATGAGGTGTGTTAGCGGTTGTATGTGGTTTATATGAGGTGTGTTAGCGGTTGTATGTGGTTTATATGAGGTGTGTTAGCGGTTGTATGTGGTTTATATGAGGTGCATTAGCGGTTGTATGTGGTTTATATGAGGTGTGTTAGCGGTTGTATGTGGTTTATATGAGGTGCGTAACGGTTGTATGTGGTTTATATGAGGTGCGTTAGCGGTTGTATGTGGTTTATATGAGGTGCGTTAGCGGTTGTATGTGGTTTATATGAGGTGTGTTAGCGGTTGTATGTGGTTTATATGAGGTGCATTAGCGGTTGTATGTGGTTTATATGAGGTGCGTAACGGTTGTATGTGGTTTATATGAGGTGCGTTAGCGGTTGTATGTGGTTTATATGAGGTGCGTTAGCGGTTGTATGTGGTTTATATGAGGTGTGTTAGCGGTTGTATGTGGTTTATATGAGGTGCATTAGCGGTTGTATGTGGTTTATATGAGGTGCGTAATGGTTGTATGTGGTTTATATGAGGTGTGTTAGCGGTTGTATGGTTTATATGAGGTGCGTTAGCGGTTGTATGTGGTTTATATGAGGTGTGTTAGCGGTTGTATGTGGTTTATATGAGGTGCATTAGCGGTTGTATGTGGTTTATATGAGGTGCGTAATGGTTGTATGTGGTTTATATGAGGTGTGTTAGCGGTTGTATGTGGTTTATATGAGGTGTGTTAGCGGGGAGCGGTTGCGGCACAGTCTGTGCTCCTGGGGAAGCGTCAGTGTGTAAAAGGCAGAGGAAGAGGAAAGCGTAAACAGATAAATAATGCAGCCGCTCTGTCCTACAGCTTTAGCTGCTTGGCTATAAAAAGGCAGTTTGAAGGCAAAGCTGGAGAACATCAGCGTTTAATAAATAAAGTATCTGCTTCCAACACAACAGGCCTTTGCCTGCCAGCAGATGGCCTTTGGCATTTGACCTCTCCCTGTTTCACTCTTAATTGCCCTGTTGTGTTAGATTTGTTTACAGCCGGCATTAAATAATGAAACTTCTATCGTTTTGAGTTCTAGTGCTGACTATTATTGTTTTTTAAACAAGAATAATTGAATTCAAAGTTTGATGCAGCAGTTATTTCTGGCTGCATTTGATCACATGTCCAAAAATATTAATGTCAACCTAACGGGTGTGTTTGAGATTTCTTTGTGAGCAGGCTGCATTTTAAATGCATATTTTTCTGTGCATTTGTAAGTGCTCTTCGTATTGTCACTGTCTTTTGCCAACAGGGCCCTTTAAATTACTTTCAAAGCATCTGCCATGTGAATAAATGCAGTAGGTGTAGATGGTAATGTACACGGATAGCGTACGGTGTTTAACACGCGTGTGCATTAGCGTGAAAGCGCAGCAGGTGTAGCGGAGTAAGGACAGTGTGTCCCGAACGCTGAGGCATGAGGGGGTGAGCCCAGGTCAGCCGTCGTTGCTGTTGTCATGCCCACCAGCGCCGTTTTTCACGGCCCATCTGCTCAGCACCTGAAAAATGCATCGGCAGCGGGGGAGGGTTTTAAATATGTAACGCCGTCGCCCCCATCAGCTGGAAACGGCAGGCTGCACATTGCCAGCGCGAGTACCGGAGAAGGAGGGGCGCGTCGCCTGCGTACGCCGTCCGGCCAAACGCTCAGCCTGGCTCAGAGACTGAGTTCATGTGGGGTCGTGCACTAGCTCCTCTTAGAGCGGTACACACACAGTGCGGCTCAGAGTTCATGTGGGGTCGTACACTAGCACCTCTTAGAGCGGTACACACAGTGCGGCTCAGAGTTCATGTGGGGTCGTACACTAGCTCCTCTTAGAGCGGTACACACAGTGCGGCTCAGAGACGCTGCAGAGTTCATGTGGGGTCGTACACTAGCTCCTCTTAGAGCGGTACACACAGTGCGGCTCAGAGACGCTGCAGAGTTCATGTGGGGTCGTACACTAGCACCTCTTAGAGCGGTACACACAGTGCGGCTCAGAGTTCATGTGGGGTCGTACACTAGCGCCTCTTAGAGCGGTACACACACAGTGCGGCTCAGAGTTCATGTGGGGTCGTACACTAGCACCTCTTAGAGCGGTACACACAGTGCGGCTCAGAGTTCATGTGGGGTCGTACACTAGCTCCTCTTAGAGCGGTACACACAGTGCGGCTCAGAGTTCATGTGGGGTCGTACACTAGCGCCTCTTAGAGCGCAGAGTTCATGTGGGGTCGTACACTAGCACCTCTTAGAGCGGTACACACAGTGCGGCTCAGAGTTCATGTGGGGTCGTACACTAGCTCCTCTTAGAGCGGTACACACACAGTGCGGCTCAGAGACGCTCAGAGTTCACGCCAGGTTGTACGCTACCGCCATTGTTAAAGGGTCGCCGTGATCCTGCAAGAGCCTCATTAATTACGGCAACGTGACAAACTTCCCTGATTTATGACCCAAAAGCAGCCCCACGGGACTAATTAAAAGCATCAATCGGGTCCGGCGTGATCACCGAAGGCCGGCTGCCATTAGCCAATCCGCCGATTAATCCTCATTAAGTCACACACAAGCTCACCCACGTCAGGGTGCCACAGTCATTCATTCACACTCCAGTCATGGGCGCTCAGAATTACAGTTCTCGTTTGCACACACAGCAAACAATAACACTGTTTGTCAAACAGTACCGCCAGGAATGCTTACTAAAGCGCAGCGTCTCCTCCAGACCTGGGCAGCCTACAGCTCTTCTGTCCTGGGGTCTAATTCTGCACGCCTGGGGCTGGGGCACCTGAAACTTTCCGTTGTCAAATACCGCCTTCACGCTGTAGCCCTTAGCTGAAGGGTGGACTTATATCCCGCTGCACCTGCTGGGAGGTGGGGGATGTGGGTCTGGACCCAGCTCTCTCAAACTCCACCCATAACAGGCTCTGTGGGTTTGGACCCAGCTCTCTCAAACTCCACCCATAACAGGCTCTGTGGGTTTGGACCCAGCTCTCTCAAACTCCGCCCATAACAGGCTCTGTGGGTTTGGACCCAGCTCTCTCAAACTCCACCCATAACAGGCTCTGTGGGTTTGGACCCAGCTCTCTCAAACTACACCCATAACAGGCTCTGTGGGTCTGGTCCCAGCTCTTTCAAACTCCGCCCATAATGGGCTTTGTTGGTTTGGACCCAGCTCTCTCAAACTCCGCCCATAACAGGCTCTGTGGGTTTGGACCCAGCTCTCTCAAACAAATAAAAGGCTTTGTAGTTGTGGACCCCAGGCGGCGAGATGTCCAACCTCGCACTTGATTGGAGGGTGAATGAGTCCAGGTGAGTGTGGTGTGTTGGGTGTGGTGATGATGATGATGATGAAGAGGAGGGTGAATGAGTCCAGGTGAGTGTGGTGTGTTGGGTGTGATGATGAAGAGGAGGGTGAATGAGTCCAGGTGAGTGTGGTGTGTTGGGTGTGGTGATGATGATGATGATGATGATGATGGTGATGATGATGATGAAGAGGAGGGTGAATGATTCCAGGTGAGCGTGGTGTGTTGGGTGTGATGATTGAGTCCATAATGGTGATGTAGTGACAGGGCAGATTATTCCTCAGGGCTGGTCATTGGTATTCTCCATCGCACCCTCACTGGAAACAGTCATTTATTTTGCTTCTTCTCCTTCACTAGCATGCCTTTCATATAATGATAGAGGTAAGAGACCTTTATTTACCTCCTGAGCTTTCTACTTGGTTTGGGGGTGTAAGCCTGGTACCCTGTCCGCTGTTTTTATTTTAAACCCCTTCTTTTTTATTTACACCTTTAGTCACGTTCACATCCTTTAAAGATTTTACAGCTTTTTTATTGGACCTGTGGATTTTTTTTTGCATGGCTGTACTTCCTCTTCCTCCCGTTTAATCGCCCACTGACCCAGGGAGTGGTCTGTGTGCATGCAGCTCTCAGCAGGACCTGCTGTCTCTCAGCATGCAGCTCTCAGGCAGAACCTGCTGTCTCTCAGCATGCAGCTCTCAGGCAGAACCTGCTGTCTCTCAGCATGCAGCTCTCAGGCAGAACCTGCTGTCTCTCAGCATGTAGCGTTCATGCAGAACCTGCTGTCTCTCAGCATGCAGCGCTCAGGCAGAACCTGCTGTCTCTCAGCATGCAGCTCTCAGGCAGAACCTGCTGTCTCTCAGCATGCAGCTCTCAGGCAGAACCTGCTGTCTCTCAGCATGCAGCTCTCAGGCAGAACCTGCTGTCTCAGCATGCAGCTCTCAGGCAGAACCTGCTGTCTCTCAGCATGCAGCTCTCAGGCAGAACCTGCTGTCTCTCAGCATGCAGCTCTCAGGCAGAACCTGCTGTCTCTCAGCATGCAGCTCTCACGCAGAACCTGCTGTCTCTCAGCATGCAGCTCTCACGCAGAACCTGCTGTCTCTCAGCATGCAGCTCTCAGGCAGAACCTGCTGTCTCTCAGCATGCAGCTCTCAGGCAGAACCTGCTGTCTCTCAGCATGCAGCTCTCATGCAGAACCTGCTGTCTCAGCATGCAGCGCTCAGGCAGAACCTGCTGTCTCTCAGCATGAAGCTCTCAGGAGGAGAACCTGCTGTCTCTCAGAATGCAGCTCTCATGCAGAACCTGCTGTCTCTCAGCATGCAGCGCTCAGGAGGAGAACCTGCTGTCTCTCAGCACGTCCCGTTGTGATGGTTGCATCCTGCCTTACTGTCTGCATGCAGGTGTGCCGCAAGTGGCCAGATGGGTTTTCACCGTGCTCATGCGCGCACACACTGGCTCGCCACGGCCTTCAGCGGACCGGGCCTTGGGTTGGGTGCACTCACTCGCCTATCAGAGAAGCAGAACGCATGAACGGACACATCATGGGAGGACTGGTTTTGCCTTTTTTCTGGCGGACAGCTTTCCGTAAACTGTGTCGTCTCACTGTGTTTGTGATAAACCCCAGCCTTTAATAACCGCATAGTGAGAGAAGAGTGACAGGAAGCAGGAGAAGCTGGGAGATGTAGATTCCTGCCCATTTCCTGCTACCTGCTGATAAATTGCAGTTCTGCCACCTTGCCGTTTCCATGGTATCGGATGGGACCGGCTGCAGCATACAGGCTCATCACGAGCATGATGGGGATAGGGTCAGGAACAGAGCTGGCAGAGACAACACACGCGTGTCACATACTCAAACACAGCCGCATACACACACACGCACATACATACACACACACATGCACAGACACACACGTACACACATGCACACATAGATAGACACACATGCGCACACACACACACACACACATGCACACACAGATAGACACACATGCACACACAGATAGACACACGTGCACACACACACACACACACATGCACAGACACACATGTACACACATGCACACACAGATAGACACATACACATGCGCACACATACACACACACATGCACAGACACACATGTACACACACACACATGCGCGCACACACGTGCACGCACACGCAAAGACACACACACAGATAGACACACACACATGCACACCCCCCCTCCCCCTCCGCTGTATTGAATTATGGGAAATACACACCTCAGACCCATACGCCCCCATAAAACTCCTTAACTTGGACATTTTTGACACGGATCTGGCTGATCTCCCATCACTTTTGGATGATGAAGTTTCATTCTCTACAGGAGATTTAACAGCCTGCTGTTTATAACATGTATATGTATATCTATAGAGAGAGAGATCATAAATCACCCTTAAGCAGCCTTACTTCTCATCAAAAGACATAAATTTATGTTATATTGTCGAGCCATCCATACCTGTGTTACACACTTATATTAAAAAAGGACAGACAACAGGATTTCAGTGTCGTTTTTATGACTCGGCATCTGTTTATTTTTTGGAGATGTGAAAGTCAGGGAAAAGCATGGAGCTTGGACAGTGGTGTCACCATCCCTGCTGTTTACAGCAGCGTCACCACCTCTCTCTCTGAGCGCTCAGCTTCTTTGCTTATCCCTGTAACCCCCTGCCCCGCCCCGCCCCGCCCGTACACCACGCCCACCCGCTCATTTTACTCCGCCATTGTTAAAGCACAACTGAAGTTTGGTAGAACTTTGGGTTGTGTAGTTACCTGCCCATGATATGAGTCCAAATGGTTGCGAAATATGCTCTGTGCTCCCCTGGGGTGATAATCCAGAATAGGGGATTTGTCGCTCTCCATTCACTTCTAAAGGGCAGCTAAAACTGTTTCAAATGACACTTCTAGTATGGATACGAACACGAGGGAAGGGGATGTAACGTGGATAGAAGTGAATGGAGAGCCACAAATCCCCTATTCTGGATTATCACCCCAGCGGAGCACAGAGCAACGTTTTTTTCGATAACTCCTTTAAAAATTTCAAATGGGTAGAGATCCTATCCAGCTGTGGGGGAGGAGAGTTTCGAGAGGTGCTTGAAATTTGAAAGGTCTCGTCAAGTGAACTTTGTGTGGGAAGCCAATCTGATGAATCGTAACGCACTACCTGCAGCTGATGTTTTAGGATGAACCTTTTCCTCTCATTGAGAACACGGCAAACTCGGGACACACTAGACCTTGACTGACCGGTGCACATGTGGGTGACTATGGACACTGACAGCTGAACGTGTGGGTAACTATGGCCACTGATTGACAGGTGGATGTGTGGGTAACTATGGACACTGACTGACAGGTGAACGTGTGGGTAACTATGGACACTGACTGACAGGTGAACGTGTGGGTAACTATGGGCACTGACTGACAGGTGACCATGCGGGTAACTATGGACACTGACTGACAGGTCATGACTACATGCAGTCCTGTACATAGATCTTAACTGAGTGGCAGATTCTTCCCTGATTGGCTGTTTGCTTGCCTTCCAGGACCCAGGCCCAACCCCGCCCTCTCCCATTCTGGGCCAGAAGCCGCTGCAGTTGCTGGAGATAAAAGCTAGGGGGCGATTCGGCTGTGTGTGGAAAGCACAGCTGCTCAATGAGTACGTGGCTGTCAAGATATTCCCCATTCAGGTATCCGCTCCCCCTCTCTCTTCCTGTGCGTGCGTGCGTGTGTGTGTGCGCTGTCGCCTTGTGCTCTTTCTCTGTGTGCCTATCAGTCTGGTAATAAAACACCTTACATTACAGTTCAATCTGAAACTAAATGAAAGGACTCAAATGTCTAATGAAGTGTTTTTAATCACCTAGGGCGGCACCCCGCGCCAAAATACCCCATATAATTCCGGCCCCGCAATTTAAAAAAAAAAAAAAAAAAAAAAAAAAAAAAAAAAAAAAAAAAAAAAAAAAAAAAAAAAAAAAAAAATTTTTTTTTTTAATCGCTATAAATAGAATCGTATCGACTATAATGTCTGAATAGAGAATCAGACAGAGAATTGTTATTTTGAAGATACTTTTATCCATGTGATCCAAGTGTGAAGTGAACACAACGACAGTGGACCAAATCAGTGCAGTGGTGGTGGTGTGTGCTGTTTTGTGTGTGTTGTTTGCGGAAGCGCCGGACGCGACGCGCGACCGCACGCGTTAAAAAAAAAAGTTTTGTAAAAAGCGAAAAGCCCCCCCCCCCCCCCCCCCCCCCCCCCCCAACACACAAATCAATCGAGGCGAAAGAAGATAACGCCCTTTGAGTGCAACCATAACGCTAATTTGGCCCGAGGCCAAATTTAGTTGCCGACCCCTGACCTAGGGTAATGTCTTGTATGAAGTGACCTTAATGCAGAGGCAGCAGAAGCATTGACCTTGTGAGACTGTCGTTGTATGAGAGTCATTAATAATGACTCATTAAACACGTTGCCACGGTAATATAATGGCTTCGGGAGGGAGGCAGAGAGCATGGGCACACTGGCGCCACCTCAAAATCTGCCTTTTGTTCAAAATAAATTAATAAAATAATTCTCCTTGTCAGGTGAGCTGCTGGTGCTTTTCTGTTTTGTAAGGGCAGTGTTTTGCGGAAGGCTCTAAGAGGCTCGGGGGGATGTTTGTAAGGGCAGTGTTTTGCGGAAGGCTCTAAGAGGCTCGGGGGGATGTTTGTAAGGGCAGTGTTTTGCGGAAGGCTCTAAGAGGCTCGGGGGGATGTTTGTAAGGGCAGTGTTTTGCGGAAGGCTCTAAGAGGCTCGGGGGGATGTTTGTAAGGGCAGTGTTTTGCGGAAGGCTCTAAGAGGCTCGGGGGGATGTTTGTAAGGGCAGGTATACACTCTGCGATTTTTGCCATGATTTTTCAGTCCCGGACAAAATTTGGGAATCGTTCAACGTGGCTGAAATCGGCCATCTTAGATCCCTCAGTGTGACAGTGCGACATACTCTCGGAGTTGAGAAACTCGTCAGTAACAATGTAATATCCTTAACGAAAGCAATGAAAGGAAGAATGTTTCAAATTACCTTCGAATGCGACTCTTAAGCACAACTCTCACTTCAAATCATTTTGTTACCTAAGCACTCATAAACATGTGATTAATATGTCAATAACCTAGCTAAGATGCTGAAATGTCATAAAAATGTGTTTTTACTGTATCAATAGTTTGATTAACTAACGTTAGCTAGCATCCTATGGTATTAATATAGCCTTAGCATGTTCGCTAGCGAGTGAATCCATTACATTAGCTAGTTTTAAGCTTTTGTTTCACAATATAATTATTTGGAGTCAAAATTAACAGTAACTTTGCTACTATGATACTTGGGCATATAGCCTATATTTATAGATGGCTTTATATTTTGTATTTGTTTCTGCCTGGTTAATTTAAAGCTAGATCATAATCTGACTAATGACGGGATGAGTGTTCACTGAACCACACTACACTAGCTAACGTTAAATAAAACAGAAAAATTGAGCACTCAAACGTCAGATAACACTAGGTAGTTAAAAGCTTATTGTGTGAGGGGATGGGATCGGAGGACCAGACTCCGAAACGTGGAATAACCACAAGTTTAAAGGGGAAAATAGAAATCCACAAACAGAACAGAGAAATATAAACAAAAAGGGAAAATAAGTCCCGGCGTAAAAGCCAAAACAAAACAGCCAAGAAAATGGGTGAAAACCTTGCAGACTCGAGCAGTAATAACAGAAAGAGCAGAATTTACCTCCTAGATACTACAAAAGAGCTTAAAGAGCTTAAAAAGAGGCAAACAGAAACGAAGCAAAAGAATATCGACCCAGACACATGGGCGAAAAGCTCGCAGACTCGAGCAGTAATAAAAGGGAGAAAAGAAATTACCTCCAGCTCTAAATTCTATGAAAGAGCTTAAAATAAGGACTTCATAAGGAAAACGGTAATGAAGGTAGACTGTCTCAGGGAGGACAGAGAGGAAACCAAGGCGAGGAAAAAGAATCTCTTAACGCACTAAGGCAAGTCCCACGTCTCTTTAATAACAAAGCTTATAAAGAGAAGTGGTCGTCTGAGCCGATACCGAGTCCCTGGCTTTAGGTGGCAAATGAAGACATAGAAGCCCAGAACAAAGAGCTGAGCTTAAAGAGAGAGAGAGAGGACACCTGCACCACACCACATGTGCTATATTGTGCTATAAACCACACCCACCTCAGCATATGCTATAAATTGCACACAGTCACCTCAGCATTTGCTATAAATGCAACACAGTCACCCCCAGCCATTGTGCCAAAACTGCACACAGTCACCCTCAGCATTGTGCTATACCTGCACACAGTCACCCTCAGCATTGTGCTATAACTGCACACAGTCACCCTCAGCATTGTGCTATACCTGCACACAGTCACCCTCAGCATTGTGCTATAACTGCACACAGTCACCCTCAGCATTGTGCTATAACTGCACACAGTCACCCTCAGCATTGTGCTATAACTGCACACAGTCACCCTCAGCATTGTGCTATAACTGCACACAGTCACCCTCAGCATTGTGCTATACCTGCACACAGTCACCCTCAGAATTGTGCTATACCTGCACACAGTCACCCTCAGCATTGTGCTATACCTGCACACAGTCACCCTCAGCATTGTGCTATACCTGCACACAGTCACCCTCAGCATTGTGCTATAACTGCACACAGTCACCCTCAGCATTGTGCTATAACTGCACACAGTCACCCTCAGCATTGTGCTATACCTGCACACAGTCACCCTCAGCATTGTGCTATACCTGCACACAGTCACCCTCAGCATTGTGCTATACCTGCACACAGTCACCCTCAGCATTGTGCTATAACTGCACACAGTCACCCTCAGCATTGTGCTATAACTGCACACAGTCACCCTCAGCATTGTGCTATAACTGCACACAGTCACCCTCAGCATTGTGCTATACCTGCACACAGTCACCCTCAGCATTGTGCTATACCTGCACACAGTCACCCTCAGCATTGTGCTATAACTGCACACAGTCACCCTCAGCATTGTGCTATAACTGCACACAGTCACCCTCAGCATTGTGCTATAACTGCACACAGTCACCCTCAGCATTGTGCTATAACTGCACACAGTCACCCTCAGCATTGTGCTATAACTGCACACAGTCACCCTCAGCATTGTGCTATACCTGCACACAGTCACCCTCAGCATTGTGCTATAACTGCACACAGTCACCCTCAGCATTGTGCTATACCTGCACACAGTCACCCTCAGCATTGTGCTATACCTGCACACAGTCACCCTCAGCATTGTGCTATACCTGCACACAGTCACCCTCAGCATTGTGCTATACCTGCACACAGTCACCCTCAGCATTGTGCTATAACTGCACACAGTCACCCTCAGCATTGTGCTATAACTGCACACAGTCACCCTCAGCATTGTGCTATACCTGCACACAGTCACCCTCAGCATTGTGCTATACCTGCACACAGTCACCCTCAGCATTGTGCTATAACTGCACACAGTCACCCTCAGCATTGTGCTATAACTGCACACAGTCACCCTCAGCATTGTGCTATACCTGCACACAGTCACCCTCAGCATTGTGCTATACCTGCACACAGTCACCCTCAGCATTGTGCTATAACTGCACACAGTCACCCTCAGCATTGTGCTATAACTGCACACAGTCACCCTCAGCATTGTGCTATAACTGCACACAGTCACCCTCAGCATTGTGCTATAACTGCACACAGTCACCCTCAGCATTGTGCTATAACTGCACCCAGTCACCCTCAGCATTGGGATATGTCTGTGGATAACGGCCCTTTATTTGGTCGATGCCTCGTCTCGATGGAGAACTGCGCAGCATGTGGGAAAGTTTGTTTGTTTTGTTGTTTGGATGTGGATGCGACTCATTCTGTTTAATGTGAACAAGGCTTTCTGAGAGGCCCTCTGGGTGATTTGAACACGCTGTCGTTCCTCAGGACAAACAGTCATGGCAGAACGAGTATGAAGTATACTCCCTCAGCGGGATGAAGCACGACAACCTGCTCCACTTCATTGGCACCGAGAAGAGGGGCACCAACATGGACATGGAACTGTGGCTCATCACCGCCTACCACGAGAAGGTGACTACGGAACCCCCCCCCCCACACACACACACTCTGCCAGCCCCGCCCCTTTCCCGGAGGTCAGAGTTCGGAGGTCCTCAAAAACCTCGAGAGACACCATTCTTGAACACAATGTTTATCTCACTGCAGACAATGTGTAGGAAGTGCCTTAATTTCTTTAGGAAATGATCATGAGGTCAGAACTGCGCTGCACTCGTGTAATAATGCTGCCACGACTGGCCTTGACCAACGGGACTGCAGTGATCAAATGCTTGTCGGTGCATGAAGCATAGGCGCTACTGAACATATCTGTTCTTTATTTTTTTATTTTTTTCTCTCTCCACGGAAGCCCTGACAGGTCAACCGTTGCTTTGCATTGCCCTCCAGTGGTGAAGAGGGGTTACTACAGGTTATTTTAGTGAATGTTCACAAAATGGGCTACACATACTGTAGAAGGTTATTATTTCCCCCTCTTTCTGGTTTGAATGAATGGAATTTGTTGCAGGGTTCCCTGACTGATTACCTGAAGGCCAACGTGGTGTCCTGGAATGAGCTGTGTCACATGGCTCAGACCATGGCCAGGGGATTGGCCTACCTGCACGAAGACATCCCGGGCCTGAAGGACGGCCACAAGCCTGCCGTCGCCCACAGGTGTGTTTCCATTGGCCGGTTCACCGCCTTGGCCTGCTCTTATTGGCCGCCCCTCCAGTCCAGGCCCAGACGCCTGCCCCCCCTCTTTTTTTGTGGGCTGCATTATTAAAGAGCTTCTCTGGAGACTGACATTCTCTCTATGAGCCACTGGTCCGCCTCTCCCCTAATGTCATCTGACAGCACGCTTCATTATGGATGATAAATTATGTTCACCTCCCGACTCATCCCCGAAGGTAATTCATTTCCCCAACGCATGTGGCTCTGAACTCACAGGCACGGGTACCATGTCCTACTTTCTCCGTCCTCTCTCTTTATTTTTCTCTCTCTCTCTTTCTGTCTTTCTCTCTCTTCAATTCAACATGCTGTATTGCCATGAAATGTGCATCGTACATATTACCAAAGCAAACAAGAAAAATAGAAAACAAGCAGTATAACAGCAGAACTCGAAGTACAACAATTACTACTAATACAATTACAATTAGAGTTAAAAATAAATAATATAATAAAAATAAATTAAATCACAACAATAGCATTTTGATAGTGTCAACTATAAAATAATAAATAAATAAGTTGTGTTGCTGTCTTTGGTGTCAGTCACTCATTGTGTCTCAGGCTGTGGCAGGCAGACTCACTGTGTCTCAGGCTGTGGCAGGCAGACTCACTGTGTCTCAGGCTGTGGCAGGCAGACTCACTGTGTCTCAGGCTGTGGCAGGCAGACTCACTGTGTCTCAGGCTGTGGCAGGCAGACTCACTGTGTCTCAGGCTGTGGCAGGCAGACTCACTGTGTCTCAGGCTGTGGCAGGCAGACTCACTGTGTCTCAGGCTGTGGCAGGCAGACTCACTGTGTCTCAGGCTGTGGCAGGCAGACTCACTGTGTCTCAGGCTGTGGCAGGCAGACTCACTGTGTCTCAGGCTGTGGCAGGCAGTAATATATTGTGCTGCCAGGGTCACGCAGCTCCCTTCCTCTCCGAGTAGAATGGGAAGTTTCTCTTCATCAGGAAGGATAAGGAAAATTGGGCGAACCTGTTAAATTTTATAGAGGAAAATCTTTTGTTGTTTTCCATGTTTTGTGCAGTTTAAAAGAAAGTGCTTCTCTGTCTCAACCTCTCTTTGTTGGCACTGTGAGCACAGCCTTTCCTCTTTGGGAAGCCAAGTCTGCCTGTGCTGGCCGGTCTCTATGGCCAAACTGTGCTCATTCAGCCTGTACATTGTCAGTATTTGCATTTAGAGCCGGATAGCATTTAATTTTACTTTGTGTTTGAGTGTTCCAATATTTGATATAATTTTTTTTATATTGTGATATAATTTGGTTTACTCTAATTTCCTGTGTTTTGATGAGCTTTCCTGAGCCTGATTTGTGTTAGTAGGTGTTAGTGCAATAAGCCTCAGGACCAACTCTCTCTCTCTCTCTCTCTCTCTCTCTCTCTTCCTATGTCTCTCTCTCTCTCCCCCTTTGGAACGCAGGGACATAAAGAGTAAGAATATTCTGTTGAAGAGTAACCTGACGGTGTGTCTCGCTGACTTTGGCCTAGCTCTGAAGTTTGAGGCGGGGAAGTCTGCCGGAGACACACACGGACAGGTGAGCGCGGCACCCTTCCATGCCGGCGTCAAAACAGTGCACACAGGATTCAGTGCTCATACCCAGTAACAATCTTAAACAGGATTCAGTGCTCATATCCAGTAACAATCTTAAACAGGATTCAGTGTTCATATCCAGTAACAATCTTAAACAGGATTCAGTGCTCATACCCAGTAACAATCTTAAACAGGATTCAGTGCTCATATCCAGTAACAATCTTAAACAGGATTCAGTGCACATATCCAGTAACAATCTTAAACAGGATTCAGTGCACATATCCAGTAACAATCTTAAACAGGATTCAGTGCTCATACCCAGTAACAATCTTAAACAGGATTCAGTGCTCATATCCAGTAACAATCTTAAACAGGATTCAGTGCTCATATCCAGTAACAATCTTAAACAGGATTCAGTGCACATATCCAGTAACAATCTTAAACAGGATTCAGTGCTCATATCCAGTAACAATTTTAAACAGGATTCAGTGCACATATCCAGTAACAATCTTAAACAGGTTTCAGTGCACATATCCAGTAACAATCTTAAACAGGATTCAGTGCTCATATCCAGTAACAATCTTAAATGGCATGCAGTGCTCATGCTGTCTGTCCTGTTTTAAAACGTGTCTGTGCATAGACTTGTCTACTATAGTACACTTAAGGCTAAACTGGTTTAATCAAACAGCCCATTCAGTCCGTTGGGTCATTCAAAGCTCTGATGAACTATTAACTCTGAGGGACTGAGTTATGGGGCTCAGATAAAGGGTGGGGTCTTAGCCACCCTGTGAATGTGAATGTGGCTGTGTTTGGTACAGGTGTGTATGTAATGTAATGTGGCTGTGTTTGGTACAGGTGTGTATGTAATGTGAATGTGGCTGTGTTTGGTACAGATGTGTATGTAATGTAACGTGAATGTGGCTGTGTTTGGTACAGATGTGTATGTAATGTGGCTGTGTTTGGTACAGATGTGTATGTAATGTGGCTGTGTTTGGTACAGATGTGTATGTAATGTGGCTGTGTTTGGTACAGATGTGTATGTAATGTGGCTGTGTTTGGTACAGGTGTGTATGTAATGTGAATGTGGCTGTGTTTGGTACTGGTGTGTATGTAATGTAACGTGAATGTGGCTGTGTTTGGTACTGGTGTGTATGTAATGTAACGTGAATGTGGCTGTGTTTGGTACAGATGTGTATGTAATGTGGCTGTGTTTGGTACAGGTGTGTATGTAATGTGAATGTGGCTGTGTTTGGTACAGGTGTGTATGTAATGTGAATGTGGCTGTGTTTGGTACAGATGTGTATGTAATGTGGCTGTGTTTGGTACAGGTGTGTATGTAATGTGAATGTGGCTGTGTTTGGTACAGGTGTGTATGTAATGTGAATGTGGCTGTGTTTGGTACAGGTGTGTATGTAATGTGAATGTGGCTGTGTTTGGTACAGGTGTGTATGTAATGTGAATGTGGCTGTGTTTGGTACAGGTTGGCACTCGGCGGTACATGGCTCCTGAGGTCTTAGAAGGAGCCATAAACTTCCAGCGCGATTCCTTCCTGAGGATAGACATGTACGCCATTGGGCTGGTGCTCTGGGAGCTGGCTGCCCGCTGCACTGCAGCTGACGGTAAGTACAACCTTGTGTGTTAAACAGCCTTACCGTCTCACTGTGAGTGTGTACATCTGAGCTGCTGTGATAAACAGCCTTACCGCCTCAATGTGAGTCTATACATCTGAGCTGCAGTGTTAAACGGCCTTACCGCCTCACTGTGAGTGTGTACATCTGAGCTGCAGTGTTAAACGGCCTTACTGCCTCACTGTGAGTGTGTACATCTGAGCTGCAGTGTTAAACAGCCTTACCGCCTCACTGTGAGTGTGTACATCTGAGCTGCAGTGTTAAACAGCCTTACCGTCTCACTGTGAGTGTGTACATCTGAGCTGCAGTGTTAAACAGCCTTACCGTCTCACTGTGAGTGTGTACATCTGAGCTGCAGTGTTAAACAGCCTTACCGTCTCACTGTGAGTGTGTACATCTGAGCTGCAGTGTTAAACAGCCTTACCGTCTCACTGTGAGTGTGTACATCTGAGCTGCAGTGTTAAACAGCCTTACCGTCTCACTGTGAGTGTGTACATCTGAGCTGCAGTGTTAAACAGCCTTACCGCCTCACTGTGAGTGTGTACATCTGAGCTGCAGTGTTAAACAGCCTTACCGCCTCACTGTGAGTGTGTACATCTGAGCTGCAGTGTTAAACAGCCTTACCGTCTCACTGTGAGTGTGTACATCTGAGCTGCAGTGTTAAACAGCCTTACCGTCTCACTGTGAGTGTGTACATCTGAGCTGCAGTGTTAAACAGCCTTACCGTCTCACTGTGAGTGTGTACATCTGAGCTGCAGTGTTAAACAGCCTTACCGTCTCACTGTGTGTGTACATCTGAGCTGCAGTGTTAAACAGCCTTACCGTCTCACTGTGAGTGTGTACATCTGAGCTGCAGTGTTAAACAGCCTTACCGTCTCACTGTGAGTGTGTACATCTGAGCTGCAGTGTTAAACGGCCTTACCGTCTCACTGTGAGTGTGTACATCTGAGCTGCAGTGTTAAACAGCCTTACCGTCTCACTGTGAGTGTGTACATCTGAGCTGCAGTGTTAAACAGCCTTACCGTCTCACTGTGAGTGTGTACATCTGAGCTGCAGTGTTAAACAGCCTTACCGTCTCACTGTGAGTGTGTACATCTGAGCTGCAGTGTTAAACAGCCTTACCGTCTCACTGTGAGTGTGTACATCTGAGCTGCAGTGTTAAACAGCCTTACCGCCTCACTGTGAGTGTGTACATCTGAGCTGCTGTGTTAAACGGCCTTACCGTCTCACTGTGAGTGTGTACATCTGAGCTGCAGTGTTAAACAGCCTTACCGTCTCACTGTGAGTGTGTACATCTGAGCTGCAGTGTTAAACAGCCTTACCGCCTCACTGTGAGTGTGTACATCTGAGCTGCAGTGTTAAACAGCCTTACCGTCTCACTGTGAGTGTGTACATCTGAGCTGCAGTGTTAAACGGCCTTACCGCCTCACTGTGAGTCTATACATCTGAGCTGCAGTGTTAAACAGCCTTACCGTCTCACTGTGAGTGTGTACATCTGAGCTGCAGTGTTAAACAGCCTTACCGCCTCACTGTGAGTGTGTACATCTGAGCTGCAGTGTTAAACAGCCTTACCGTCTCACTGTGAGTGTGTACATCTGAGCTGCAGTGTTAAACAGCCTTACCGTCTCACTGTGAGTGTGTACATCTGAGCTGCAGTGTTAAACAGCCTTACCGTCTCACTGTGACTGTGTACATCTGAGCTGCAGTGTTAAACGGCCTTACCGCCTCACTGTGAGTGTGTACATCTGAGCTGCAGTGTTAAACAGCCTTACCGTCTCACTGTGAGTGTGTACATCTGAGCTGCAGTGTTAAACATCCTTACCGTCTCACTGTGAGTGTGTACATCTGAGCTGCAGTGTTAAACGGCCTTACCGTCTCACTGTGAGTGTGTACATCTGAGCTGCTGTGATAAACAGCCTTACCGTCTCACTGTGAGTGTGTACATCTGAGCTGCAGTGTTAAACAGCCTTACCGTCTCACTGTGAGTGTGTACATCTGAGCTGCAGTGTTAAACAGCCTTACCGTCTCACTGTGTGTGTACATCTGAGCTGCAGTGTTAAACAGCCTTACCGTCTCACTGTGAGTGTGTACATCTGAGCTGCAGTGTTAAACAGCCTTACCGTCTCACTGTGAGTGTGTACATCTGAGCTGCAGTGTTAAACAGCCTTACCGTCTCACTGTGAGTGTGTACATCTGAGCTGCAGTGTTAAACAGCCTTACCGTCTCACTGTGAGTGTGTACATCTGAGCTGCAGTGTTAAACAGCCTTACCGTCTCACTGTGAGTGTGTACATCTGAGCTGCAGTGTTAAACAGCCTTACTGCCTCACTGTGAGTCTATACATCTGAGCTGCAGTGTTAAACAGCCTTACTGCCTCACTGTGAGTGTGTACATCTGAGCTGCAGTGTTAAACAGCCTTACCGCCTCACTGTGAGTGTGTACATCTGAGCTGCAGTGTTAAACAGCCTTACCGTCTCACTGTGAGTGTGTACATCTGAGCTGCAGTGTTAAACAGCCTTACCGTCTCACTGTGAGTGTGTACATCTGAGCTGCAGTGTTAAACGGCCTTACTGTCTCACTGTGAGTGTGTACATCTGAGCTGCAGTGTTAAACGGCCTTACCGTCTCACTGTGAGTGTACATCTGAGCTGCAGTGTTAAATAGCCTTACCGTCTCACTGTGTGTGTGTACATCTGAGCTGCAGTGTTAAACGGCCTTACTGTCTCACTGTGAGTGTGTACATCTGAGCTGCAGTGTTAAACAGCCTTACCGTCTCACTGTGAGTGTGTACATCTGAGCTGCAGTGTTAAACAGCCTTACCGTCTCACTGTGAGTGTGTACATCTGAGCTGCAGTGTTAAACAGCCTTACCGTCTCACTGTGAGTGTGTACATCTGAGCTGCAGTGTTAAACAGCCTTACCGTCTCACTGTGAGTGTGTACATCTGAGCTGCTGTGATAAATAGCCTTACCATTTGGTGCTGGAGTGTAAAACCGCCTGTATACATTGCATGGGTGTTTATACTGTCCGTGTGTATGTGTGTGTGTGCGCGCACTTGTATTTGTACATGTTTATGTATGTGTGTGTGTATACGTGTATTCGTGTGTTTGTGTGTGTGTGTATGTACAGGTGCAGCTCAAAAAATTAGAATATCGTGAAAAAGTTCAATATTTTTTGTCACTCATTTCAGAAAGTGAAACTCATATATTATATAGATTCATTACACAGAATGAAATATTTCAAGCCTTTATTTCTTGTCATTTTGATGATTATGGCTTACAGCTAATGAAAACCCAAATTCAGTGTCTCAGAAAATTTTAATATTGTGAAAAAGTTCAATATTGGAAACTCATGGTGTCACACTGTAATCAGCTTATTAACTCAAAACACCTGCAAAGGTTTCCTGAGCCTTTAAATGGTCTCTCAGTCTGGTTCAGTAGGCTACACAATCATGGGGAAGACTGCTGACTTGACAGATGTCCAGAAGACAGTCATTGACACCCTCCACAAGGAGGGTAAGCCACAAAAGGTCATTGCTAAAGAAACTGGTTGTTCACAGAGTGCTGTATCCAGGAATATTCATAGAAAGTTGAGTGGAAGGAAAAAGTGTGGTAGGAAAAGGTGCACAAGCAACAGGGATAACCGCAGCCTTGAGAGGATTGTCAAGCAAAATCCATTCAAGAATTTGGGGGAGCTTCACAAGGAGTGGACTGAGGCTGGAGTCAGTGCATCAAGAGCCACCATGCACAGACGAATCCAGGACATGGGCTACAAATGTCGCATTCCTCGTGTCAAGCCACTCCTGAACCAGAGACAACGTCAGAAGCATCTTACCTGGGCTAAGGAGAAAAAGAACTGGACTGTTGCTCAGTGGTCCAAAGTCCTCTTTTCAGATTAAAGTAAATTTTGCATTTCATTTGGAAATCAAGGTCCCAGAGTCTGGAGGAAGAGTAAAGAGGCACAGAATCCATGTTGCTTGAAGTCCAGTGTGAAGTTTCCACAGTCAGTGATCATTTGGGGTGCCATGTCATCTGCTGGTGTTGGTCCACTGTGTTTTCTGTCCACAGTCAACGCAGCCATCTACCAGGAAATTTTAGAGCACTTCATGCTTCCTTCTGCTGACAAGCTTTATGGAGATGCTGATTTCATTTTCCAGCAGGACTTGGCACCTGCCCACACTGCCAAAAGTACCAAAAGCTAGTTCAATGACCATGGTATTACTATGCTTGATTGGCCAGCAAACTCGCCTGACCTGAACCCCATAGAGAATCTATGGGGTATTGTCAAGATGAAGATGAGAGACACCAGACCCAACAATGCAGACGACCTGAAGGCCGCTATCAAAGCAACCTGGGCTTCCATTACACCTCAGCAGTGCCACAGGCTGATCGCCTCCATGCCACGCCGCATTGATGCAGTAATTCATGCAAAAGGAGCCCCAACCAAGTATTGAGTGCATAGAAATGAACATACTTTTCAGAAGGCTGACATTTCTGTTTAAAATATCCTTTTTTATTGATCTTATGTAATATTCTAATTTTCTGAGACACTGAATTTGGGTTTTCATTAGCTGTAAGCCATAATCATCGAAATTACAAGAAATAAAGGCTTGAAATATTTCACTCTATGTGGAATGAATCTATATAATATGAGTTTCACTTTCTGACATGAGTGACAAAAAATATTGAACTTTTTCACAATATTCTAATTTTTTGAGCCGCACCTGTATGTACAGGGGTGGACAGAATATCGGAAACACCTACAAAAACTGAATATCTAGTAACTAATAACGAGTAGGCTCACCTTTTGCCTTCAAAACAGTTTCAATCCTTCTAGGAATGCTGTCTTACAATTTCTGAAGTGTGTGTGGTGGGATATTGGCCCATTGTTCAAGGAGGATGGTCTCCAGTTCCAGTTTGCACTCAGAGCTACAGAACTTCCCATAAAGGTTCAATTATGTTTAGATCTGGTGATTGTGCAGGCCATGGAAGGCATTTGATGGCATCCTTGTGTTCTTGGAACCATTCTTTAATGTTTTTAGCAGTGTGTATGGGGGCGTTATTATGTTGGTATATGAGGATATCATGAGGGAACAGTGTTTGCACCATAGGGTGCACCTGGTCTTGTAAAATGCTTTCATATCGTTTGCCCGTTACATGTCCATGGAGAGCAATCATTGGACGCAATGAGTCCCATGAAATGGCTGCCCATACCATTACAGAACCACCACCATACTTAACAGTTGGCAACAGACATTGTGGATTGAATGCCTTCTTAGGCTTTCTCAAAACATAAACCCGTCTAGATGTATTAAAAAGAGTAAAAGATGACTCGTCAGACCATATCCCTTTTCTCCATTGCTCAGGGGTCCAGGTTTTTTGTTCCTTACACCATCTTATGTGTTTTTGTGCATTAGCCTTACAAGTGGTTTCTGAATGGCATAAATACCAGCTTTGTGAAGCTCACAATCTACTGTTTTTGTTGAGACTGGTTCAGATATGGATTCATTCAATTCTGTGCTGATTTTTAGAGCTGTAGTTCTGTGGTTATTAGCAACTATACTACCAAGTGTCCGTCTGTCCCTGTCGGAGAGCTTTGACTTGTCCGTCTGTCCCTGTCGGAGAGCTTTGACTTGTCCGTCTGTCCCTGTCGAAGAGCTTTGACTTTGACCACAGTTCTTTTTTGCTGATGCTGTTTTTTGGTGTTTTTGACACCGTTTCTCTTGCCACCTTGAATAATTTTTCTGTATTTATGACCTACGCACCTGCAATTCGGGCACCAACTATTTGGCCCCTTTGGAACTCTGTTAATATCCTCATCTTGCTTTGGAGACTTTCCTAGAAAAGTGCTGCTGGTTAGACCTCTTAAGCAGACACATGCTGCTAATTAGCATTCAAATGAATAGGAGTCACCTGTGTAGATGCTTTTGTAATTGTGCTTTAGATGCTTCAAAGTTAAAGCCATTTGTCAGGGCTGTTTCTGATATTTCGTCCACCCCTGTATACGTATGTGTGTGTATGTATGTATACGTATGTGTGTGTATGTATGTATGTATACATATGTGTGTGTGTGTGTGTGTGTGTGTATGTATGTATGTATGTATGTATGTATACGTATGTGTGTGTGCAGTACACACAGCTCAGTGCACTCTCCTGTGCTCCAGGCCCTGTGGATGAGTACACGCTGCCGTTTGAGGAGGAGGTGGGGCTGCACCCCTCCCTGGAGGACATGCAGGAGGTGGTTGTGCACAAGAAACTCCGCCCCCTGCTGAGGGAGTGCTGGCAAAAACACGCTGTGAGTACCCTGCGCCTCTCCTCTCAGCTCCTCTCCTCTTTCTCCCCCCGCTCAGCGCCTCCCCTCCTCTCCTTTTCCTCTCCCCCTCTCAGCACCTCCCCTCCTCTCCCTCTCCCCCTCTCAGCGCCTCCCCTCCTCTCCTCTTCCTCTCCCCCTCTCAGCATCTCCCCTCCTCTTTCAGTAATGGACGTGTCAGTAACAGTAACGGGCGTGTCTGTTGCAGTAACGGGCGTGTCAGTAACAGTAACGGGCCCATCTCTGTCACAGTAATGGGCGTGTCTTTGTTGCAATAATGTATGTCTGTGTCGCAGGGCTTGGCCATGCTGTGTGAGACCATAGAGGAATGCTGGGATCACGAGGCAGAGGCGCGGTTGTCGGCCGGCTGCGTGGAGGAGCGTATCATCCAGATGCAGCGGCACACCAACATCATCACCCCCGAGGAGATCGTCACCGTCGTCACCATGGTGACCAACGTGGACTTCCCACCCAAAGAGTCCAGCTTATGACGGACCGTGCCGCTGGCCAGCTGAGCTATTGAACCGTGTCATCCCTGCGTTTGTGTAGAGAATCCTGCTGCTCCACTCAAACTCACACACACACACACACACACACACACCTGCGTTTGTGTACAGAGGATCCTGCTGGCTCCGCTAAAACTCACACACACACCTGCGTTTGTGTACAGAGGATCCTGCCGGCTCCGCTCAAACTCACACACACTCCTGCGTTTGTGTACAGAGGATCCTGCCGGCTCCGCTCAAACTCACACACACACACACCTGCGTTTGTGTACAGAGGATCCTGCCGGCTCCGCTCAAACTCACACACACACCTGCGTTTGTGTACAGAGGATACTGCCGGCTCCGCTCAAACTCACACACACACCTGCGTTTGTGTACAGAGGATCCTGCCGGCTCCGCTCAAACTCACACACACACCTGCGTTTGTGTACAGAGGATCCTGCCGGCTCCGCTCAAACTCACACACACACCTGCGTTTGTGTACAGAGGATCCTGCCGGCTCCGCTCAAACTCACACACACACCTGCGTTTGTGTACAGAGGATCCTGCCGGCTCCGCTCAAACTCACACACACACCTGCGTTTGTGTACAGCGGATTCTGCCGGCTCCGCTCAAACTCACACACACTCCTGCGTTTCTGTACAGCGGATTCTGCCGTCTCCACTCAAACTCACACCCACACACACACACCTGCGTTTGTGTACAGCTAATTCTGCTGGCTCCACTCAAACTCACTGCGTTTGTGTACAGCGGGTCCGGCCCCCATGTTCAGAATACCTGCACCAAGACTGGTTCCTACCAGCACCATTTTAGATACAAGCGTGACAACATGAACCTGGCTCTGGCACAAAGTGGGAGGGGCCACACTACAGCCATCCAATCAGGATCCTTCACAGTAGTAACACAGAATCATCTGCTTGGCAACGGGTCAGTGTCTATCGAATCAGTCTATGGGCAGGTGTTTTTCTTTTTTGTATCTAGAGAAAATTTTATCAGACAGAATTCTGCTGGTTTTTCTATGAGAAAAAAAATATGAAAAAAAGCCTGAGAACCCCACACCATGCATTTCATTTCAGTATAAAAAGGGCAACTTGTTTTTAAGCGCATTTGCTGTTTTTGTGTTTCTATAAGTGACTATTGTAACGCCAATAAGCAACAGCTTCTGAATGTGGTGCGATGCTGCTGTACCTCTATCAATGGGAAAGAAACATGGTGATCAAGGGTATTCACCTCCAAGCATTACTTTAAATAACCATAAACCTCCCTTAACACGGAATACCTCAGTCCCACCTCTAGCACTAAAAACAAGACGAAATATTCACATGACATCTGTTCCGTCTTCGTGGATTTTACACGACGGACGAAAAACAAAAAAGTGCGGAGTGTAAAACGGTGACGACAGTGTTTTTAAGCGCGTGTGCCAATCGCTCATGGCCATGTGTACACCGGAGTGTGCCAATCGCTCATGGCCATGTGTACACCGGAGTTTGCCAATCGCTCATGGCCATGTGTACACCGGAGTGTGCCAATCGCTCATGGCCATGTGTACACCGGAGTTTGCCCATCGCTCATGGCCATGTGTACACCGGAGTGTGCCAATCGCTCATGGCCATGTGTACACCGGAGTTTGCCAATCGCTCATGGCCATGTGTACACCGGAGTTTGCCCATCGCTCATGGCCATGTGTACACCGGAGTTTGCCCATCGCTCATGGCCATGTGTACACCGGAGTTTGCCAATCGCTCATGGCCATGTGTACACCGGAGTGTGCCAATTGCTCATGGCCATGTGTACACCGGAGTTTGCCCATCGCTCATGGCCATGTGTACACCGGAGTTTGCCAATCGCTCATGGCCATGTGTACACCGGAGTTTGCCCATCGCTCATGGCCATGTGTACACCGGAGTGTGCCCATCGCTCATGGCCATGTGTACACCGGAGTTTGCCAATCGCTCATGGCCATGTGTACACCGGAGTTTGCCAATCGCTCATGGCCATGTGTACACCGGAGTTTGCCCATCGCTCATGGCCATGTGTATACCGGAGTTTGCCCATCGCTCATGGCCATGTGTACACCGGAGTGTGCCAATCGCTCATGGCCATGTGTACACCGGAGTTTGCCCGTCGCTCATGGCCATGTGTACACCGGAGTTTGCCAATCGCTCATGGCCATGTGTACACCGGAGTTTGCCCATCGCTCATGGCCATGTGTACACCGGAGTTTGCCAATCGCTCATGGCCATGTGTACACCGGAGTTTGCCCATCGCTCATGGCCATGTGTACACCGGAGTTTGCCCATCGCTCATGGCCATGTGTACACCGGAGTTTGCCCATCGCTCATGGCCATGTGTACACCGGAGTTTGCCAATCGCTCATGGCCATGTGTACACCGGAGTTTGCCCATCGCTCATGGCCATGTGTACACCGGAGTTTGCCAATCGCTCATGGCCATGTGTACACCGGAGTTTGCCCATCGCTCATGGCCATGTGTACACCGGAGTTTCCGCCGTCATTTTATTTCTCCTTTTAATGCCCTGTTGTTCTAAAGTCATTCTTCTGGAATCATTTCATTATAATTACTACTGTTATTGTTTTTGTTGTTGTTTATAAAAGTGTATTGCTTTTTAAAATGTAGTTAGGACAAATGAAACCCTGAAAATTTGAACTTTTTTAGTTGTTAAAGCACTTCCCAATGTAAGTTTGCTGTGTCAGTGTAATATTTAAAGATATACGCATGCCTGTTTTACATTTTTTAATTAATATTTTAGGCCCCTCTGTGAGTTGAGTCTGGTATCTGAGGCTGAATTTTTTGATTTGGTTCAATGGATACGTCTCCTTTTCTCTGTCCATCTTTACTCTCGTTTCCTGTGTTTTGATGTACTCTCCTGAGGCTGTTAGTAGCTGTTAGTAGTAGTTAGTAAAGCCTCAGGACTTTTCTCTCACACTCTCCACGTCTCTGTCTCTATGTCTCTATCTCTCTCTCTCATTAGCGTGCTGGTATCGGTGTACCGAGCACATCTCAGGAATACCCATCTCTCAAATCCCCCTCTTTCTGCTCCTCTCTCATCCTGGTGCCATTGTCTCCAGCGGAGTGCTCAGTGTGGATGCTGCAGCTCTATTGGTTCACAGGACCAGTACACCAGCCACAAATCGGTGTCATGGTCAGGCACGTGAGCAGATTGTCACGTACTGGAGAGTCCTGCGGTAGGAATCTCCACATTCTCGGTCCCGTGATGTAAACTGGTGCCGCAGTCATGCTAATCTTTATACTGGCTTTCCTCATAGACATCCTCTGTGTGGGCTTTTATTTTTAAACAGGAGCTGCAGCAGCTTCAGGGATACAGTGCTATGCTTTACTAAAGTAATGATATGCAATCCGCAGTGTCACTACCATTGCCATGGTTGCAACTTTTACAAAAACGGTAGCATTTTCAAACTGCTTTTATTTATTCTTAGACTACGGCAGGCGGCCTGGTAACTAAAGGGGCGGGGTCTCGATAGGCTCCTCCTCTTTCCCAGCGCATGGGCCCGCCTGCGTTCGAACAGCAGCCCAGGTCGCGTTCGTCGCTGTGCGCGCCTTCGTAAGTGAGGTCCGCGGCGCTTCCCGCAGCGAGCGAATAAGAGCTGGGGAGGGCGAACGGTCACCCGTTTCCGAGCAGGGAGGGGGGTAAGGCAGATATGCAAATCATTACTGTGTGCCCACCTGCATCATTTCATTATCTTTGTCCTTGTGCTGAAGAAAATGAATGTAGCCGTGTGCCCCCCCCCCCCCCCCCCCTGCAGAGGGGTCATTTGTATTGTCTGGCTGTCATTTTTTATTTTATATTATTATTATTGTATTAATACCAAGACTTCTTGGACAATCCAGTCCTTCAATCCACTTCCTCAATCTCTGTTGCTGTACAGGTATTGCCTCCTCCCCCAAATTTTAAAAAAATGAAATATATATATATATATATATATCAGATCGGTCATTTATGGAGCACTGGACTCTTTCCCCCACACCCCTTTAAAAACAGCCAAATCCTCCCTCGAGTTATTGGCTGCAGATTTCTCATTATGTAAATATGAATGTCGTTTTTAAATTGTGAATTTAGCATGAGGTTGTTTTGCCATTTTTATATCACAACACACACAAAAAAAAGAAAAGTTAAAAAAGAAAATCCTTCATAAAGTACTTATTCCAAAATATGTTTTTATTTATTTTATTTTTTTCATTTTGTATATCTATATTTTTAATTGTACTAAATTATGTCCAAGCCCATGGTTACGTCTCACTGCGAATGACACCCTGGATCGACATGTCGTTTACCTGAGCTAAAGCGCAGCCATTTCCCTGTTCTGCTGAGGGTTTGTGTGGCAGTGCAGTAACGTTGGTGCAACTTTCCAGCAACAGTGTGACGATGTTTAGTGTGATTTGACCAGTAGTGTTTGTTTTTTTTGTTTGTTTTGTTTTCTAAAAATGATTCAGTTTAGTGACACACATTACCTCTCGATTACGCCAGAAAGCTAATACTGCTAAACCGTGTTAGCTTTGATTCTCTATGATGATGTTATGTACATCCTGCTCTCAAAGCACCCCCTCCCCCCCCTACTGTAAAAACAGTACTGTAAAAACTTTTTTATTATGTTTTGCAAGTATTTAACAGTTCCAGGGGCCCTGTTGGAAGTGATTGTTAAATATTGTACAGAGAAATTGTATGTTACCCCTTTCCCATAAAATAAAGTATAGTGACTGCTCTGATTGGTTTCTGCGCCACTGTTCTGGACCTTCCAAAATGCTCCAGTCTCATTTTCTGTTATGTAATTAGCTGTACAGTATCGTGACACTGAAGTATCGTATGTAAATGCATAATTGTACTTAGGACAATTTAAAAGTATTAATTTACTTGTATGCTGATTAGGATAGTCACAAATAAAACTACATACTAAAATTGTCTGAAAATGTAACCAGCCCAAAGGAATATTTTTGTCCTTTTTTAAAAAATATATATATCCTGTTGAGAGTGCGGCTTTATATCGCTATTCCCCCTGACTCACTCATCCCTCCAGCGCATACATAAAGCCTTCAGACTATTCCCCCTGACTCACTCATCCCTCCAGTGCATACATAAAGCCTTCAGACTATTCGCCCTGACTCACTCATCCCTCCAGCCCACCGCATACATAAAGCCTTCAGACTATTCCCCCTGACTCACTCATCCCTCCAGCCCAGCGCATACATAAAGCCTTCAGACTATTCCCCCTGACTCACTCATCCCTCCAGCCCAGCGCATACATAAAGCCTTCAGACTATTCCCCCTGACTCACTCATCCCTCCAGTGCATACATAAAGCCTTCAGACTATTCCCCCTGACTCACTCATCCCTCCAGCCCAGCACATACATAAAGCCTTCAGACTATTCCCCCTGACTCACTCATCCCTCCAGCCCAGCACATACATAAAGCCTTCAGACTATTCCCCCTGACTCACTCATCCCTCCAGCCCAGCGCATACATAAAGCCTTCAGACTATTCCCCCTGACTCACTCATCCCTCCAGCACATACATAAAGCCTTCAGACTATTCCCCCTGACTCACTCATCCCTCCAGCCCAGCACATACATAAAGCCTTCAGACTATTCCCCCTGACTCACTCATCCCTCCAGCCCAGCACATACATAAAGCCTTCAGACTATTCCCCCTGACTCACTCATCCCTCCAGCCCAGCACATACATAAAGCCTTCAGACTATTCCCCCTGACTCACTCATCCCTCCAGCCCAGCGCATACATAAAGCCTTCAGACTATTCCCCCTGACTCACTCATCCCTCCAGCACATACATAAAGCCTTCAGACTATTCCCCCTGACTCACTCATCCCTCCAGCCCAGCGCATACATAAAGCCTTCAGACTATTCCCCCTGACTCACTCATCCCTCCAGCACATACATAAAGCCTTCAGACTATTCCCCCTGACTCACTCATCCCTCCAGCCCAGCACATACATAAAGCCTTCAGACTATTCCCCCTGACTCACTCATCCCTCCAGCCCAGCACATACATAAAGCCTTCAGACTATTCCCCCTGACTCACTCATCCCTCCAGCCCAGCACATACATAAAGCCTTCAGACTATTCCCCCTGACTCACTCATCCCTCCAGCCCAGCGCATACATAAAGCCTTCAGACTATTCCCCCTGACTCACTCATCCCTCCAGCCCAGCACATACATAAAGCCTTCAGACTATTCCCCCTGACTCACTCATCCCTCCAGCCCAGCGCATACATAAAGCCTTCAGACTATTCCCCCTGACTCACTCATCCCTCCAGCCCAGCACATACATAAAGCCTTCAGACTATTCCCCCTGACTCACTCATCCCTCCAGCCCATATTGAGTGCTCAAGATGAAATGTGACTTTCTGTGATGCTTCCTGCATGTGTAAGTGTGGAATAGTAATACTCAATAATGTCCACCAGGGGGTGATATATATCTGCTGTATTTCCCCTGCAGTTTCAATAATAATGCAAGTGATTGTGCTGTGTAGTGGCTTCACATACATACAAGAGTACTATGCTGGGGACAGTCAGCACTTATATATTATTATTTATATTTATTACACGACAAGCTACTCAGGCATATTACATTCACTGTATGTTCAGAATTTGAGGGTTCATACATGTAGCAGAATGTAGGTTTATTCTATTTGGGCTGTCAAATTACTTGGACATGAATATTGGATTAAAAAGAGCTAAAATGTGATACTATAGCCAATTATAAATTATTATATTTCCAGACAGTTTATAGTCAACTGTCGCATCACAACACTTTCACAGCAACGAGGGTTGAAACTGGCTGGAAGTTATGAGGTTTTTTGTTTTGTAAATAAAAAGTTAAAAATTGGGGGATGACCTTGAGCTGCTGTGTCCAGCTCTGTGAAGGTCATCGATTTGAAACCCCGTTAAACAACAGGCCAGTATGTATTTCATTGGTCGCATGGTTCATGGACAGTGTCTTTTAAGGTTATTTTTTTCCATTTGAAAGTATGGTGGCCAATCATTCTGAATGTTCTCCAGGTATTGGTTCAGTGGCGATACACATTTAATGTATTTACGTATTTCCTGTAGTTGTTCAGATTCCTTTTTTTAGATATGACTGTAACAGTCGAAAATAAAGAAAGTTAGATAACTTTTGATGACATTTTTTTCTTTGGTGTACTTCAGAGTATCCCTGGAATTCAGTTCCCAAATGGTGGGGAGTGGGAGGGCCCACGCACACATACATACACACGCACCCACACACACATGCATACACACGCACCCACCCACACATAGACACACGTGTACACACACACAAACCCCCCCCCAAACAAACACATGCACCCACACACACATGCATACATGCACCCATACACGCATGCATACATACACACGCATACATACACACGCACCCACACACACATAGACACACGTGTACACACACGCAAACCCCCCCCCCTCCAAACAAACACACACATGCATACACGCGCACCCACCCACACATAAACAATAAACACACGTGTACACACACACAAACCCCCCCCCAAACAAACACATACACACACACACATGCATACACACGCACCCACCCACACATAAACACACGTGTACACACACACACGAACCCCCCCAAACAAACATACATACACACACACACATGCATACACACGCACCCACCCACACATAGACACACGTGTACACACACACACACCCCGCCCCCAAACAAACACATACGCACACACAAATTCCCCCAAACAAACACACACATAGATACACACATGCACACACACACACACACACACACATACATAGACACAGAAACACACATAAACTCTCACCAACTCTTCGAGTAACCTACAAATAGTTGCATGTACAGTATACAGTTGCATGTGCAGTATGTATCTGACATTGCAGTTTGCGTGGAGACTCGAGACATCAATTAATTTGTAACCATTCATGTAATCGGCAACATTAGATTAGGACACAAAGATCCGTTTCCGGGGCACGGAGGAGAGGAGGTGGTAGTGGAGGAGACGAGGTGGTAGTGGAGGAGACGAGGTGGTAGTGGAGGAGACGAGGTGGTAGTGGAGGAGACGAGGTGGTAGTGGAGGAGACGAGGTGGTAGTGGAGGAGACGAGGTGGTAGTGGAGGAGAGGAGGTGGTAGTGGAGGAGAGGAGGTGGTAGTGGAGGAGATGAGGTGGTAGTGGAGGAGACGAGGTGGTAGTGGAGTAGAGGAGGTGGTAGTGGAGGAGACGAGGTGGTAGTGGAGGAGACGAGGTGGTAGTGGAGGAGACGAGGTGGTAGTGGAGGAGAGGAGGTGGTAGTGGAGGAGAGGAGGTGGTAGTGGAGGAGACGAGGTGGTAGTGGAGGAGAGGAGGTGGTAGTGGAGGAGACGAGGTGGTAGTGGAGGAGAGGAGGTGGTAGTGGAGGAGAGGAGGTGGTAGTGGAGGAGAGGAGGTGGTAGTGGAGGAGAGGAGGTGGTAGTGGAGGAGAGGAGGTGGTAGTGGAGGAGACGAGGTGGTAGTGGAGGAGAGGAGGTGGTAGTGGAGGAGACGAGGTGGTAGTGGAGGAGACGAGGTGGTAGTGGAGTAGACGAGGTGGTAGTGGAGGAGACGAGGTGGTAGTGGAGGAGACGAGGTGGTAGTGGAGGAGAGGAGGTGGTAGTGGAGGAGACGAGGTGGTAGTGGAGGAGACGAGGTGGTAGTGGAGGAGACGAGGTGGTAGTGGAGGAGAGGAGGTGGTAGTGGAGGAGACGAGGTGGTAGTGGAGGAGACGAGGTGGTAGTGGAGGAGACGAGGTGGTAGTGGAGGAGAGGAGGTGGTAGTGGAGGAGAGGAGGTGGTAGTGGAGGAGACGAGGTGGTAGTGGAGGAGACGAGGTGGTAGTGGAGGAGACGAGGTGGTAGTGGAGGAGACGAGGTGGTAGTGGAGGAGAGGAGGTGGTAGTGGAGGAGACGAGGTGGTAGTGGAGGAGACGAGGTGGTAGTGGAGGAGGTGGTAGTGGAGGAGGTGGTAGTGGAGGAGACGAGGTGGTAGTGGAGGAGACGAGGTGGTAGTGGAGGAGAGGAGGTGGTAGTGAAGGAGAGGAGGTGGTAGTGGAGTAGACGAGGTGGTAGTGGAGTAGACGAGGTGGTAGTGGAGGAGACGAGGTGGTAGTGGAGGAGACGAGGTGGTAGTGGAGGAGAGGAGGGTGCATTTTTCGAGTATTGAGACGCAGCCCTGATGTCCCTTTGGGCAAAATTCTGAAAGCTCCACCTGTAATGCTGCTGCTTCTTTGGGAGTTCAGTGGTGGAGGGAAACACATCACTGGTGCATTACTGCCACCTACTGCGCTGGAGTGTGTTGGAAGCAGCAGTTAGGCCCACTGATAGCGCGACATAATCCAAACTCAACACCTCAACCCTAACCCTAACCTTAGCGCATTATTACAAAAAAAATGATTCATTCAGGTTGGATGGGGTGGGCTTTGACAACTGTATGTCTCCTAACAGCTCACCTAACAGCTCCCTAGATTTTACTTTCAGTTATGCTACAATATGGACCATATTGAAGGTTTAATTTGGGAATGAGTAAAACAGTAAATGTACTGTTAGGCTGTTTCACTTGAGACTTTTGAGAATATGGTCAAATAAAGCAGAGTAGGTGACTATGGACTTTTCTTTTAGGAAATAACATATAGGCTAGCCTTTTTTTATTTATTTTTTACGTTTAATTAATTCAGCATTAACCTTTTAGTCCAAATGATTTCTGTGGGCTTCTGGTTATTAAAATAAGTAACAAATGATATACAATGATTATTAATTTTTTTAGGAGGCCTATTTTCATTATAAAATGTTCCATTTTACTTTTGCATATTGACTATTGGTATGTACTTATATACAAAATAATAAATGCTAATAATGCTTTTGCTTATAATACGACCAGAAAAGAACAGACCCAGCTGAACTGTAGTTACATTTCTGCATTCAGTAAAGCCTAATTCTACTGGAAGAGTGTAATGTTGGGGGAAGGGGTGCGTGTTATTATTGATGATGATTATCAGTGTTTCTTCAGTCTGCTTGGACTGGCCTTTGGTCTTATGGTGGCGTCAGAGCCTATGAGTCCAGGTGCCTCCCAGGCTTCATTTTAGGCAGTCAATACTCTTAACCCTTAAAGGCAGTGATACTCTTAACCCTTTAAAGGCAGTGATACTCTTAACCCTTAAAGGCAGTGATACTCTTAACCCTTAAAGGCAGTGATACTCTTAACCCTTAAAGGCAGTGATACTCTTAACCCTTAAAGGCAGTGATACTCTTAACCCTTAAAGGCAGTCAATACTCTTAACCCTTAAAGGCAGTGATACTCTTAACCCTTAAAGGCAGTCGATACTTTTAACCCTTAAAGGCAGTGATACTCTTAACCCTTAAAGGCAGTAATACTCTTAACCCTTAAAGGCAGTCAATACTCTTAACCCTTAAAGGCAGTGATACTCTTAACCCTTAAAGGCAGTGATACTCTTAACCCTTAAAGGCAGTGATACTCTTAACCCTTAAAGGCAGTCAATACTCTTAACCCTTAAAGGCAGTGATACTCTTAACCCTTAAAGGCAGTCAATACTCTTAACCCTTAAAGGCAGTCAATACTCTTAACCCTTAAAGGCAGTCAATACTCTTAACCCTTAAAGGCAGTCAATACTCTTAACCCTTAAAGGCAGTGATACTCTTAACCCTTAAAGGCAGTGATACTCTTAACCCTTAAAGGCAGTGATACTCATTCCTGGCCCCTGGAAGGCCGCAGGGTTTGCTGCTTTTTGTTTTCGCCTTAATATCAACAACCAACTCAGACCCAAGAAACCGGTCTGATGACTTAACTGCTCGAATAACAACAAAAACCAGTTGCGGCCCTCCAGGACCTGGAATGAAGATCACTGCGTAAGGTGTAAGATCACAAATATATGATTAGAATGTTCTTAACTGAACATTTGCAAAATGACCAAGTGATTGAGAGGCAAGGAAACTCAATTACATTTTTGTAAACTAGCTGCCATTACAATAGTTATTATCAAGCTGTTTAAAACTTTATTTTTGGTTAACATTTTGCGGTCATATTTTTCAATAGCCTACTAAATTGCTGCTTGCTATGCGTTCATTGTCCGCAAGATGGATTCATATCCTCATTTGTATCTAATTATGGGAGTAAACCAATATATAGGTTTTATAGAGTAGGTCGGTATCATTTGGTTTTCAATCGGTAAATGTTTATCTCTCAATCAGTAACTTCTATTTACAAGCAATACCCACAAATATTTTTTTAAGGTATAGATTTTTTGTGTTTTTTTGTGAAAGCTTGATATACATACAGTTCACAGTGAAATAAATTAATTACACAATAAATGTATTTGAAACCCATAACTCAAAATAGCAAAATCAGCATTACTGCATTTGAGAACACTTAAAATGATTTTACTTGAATGTATTCATCTATTACTTCTGTGTTTTTTCTTTGCTGAATTACAGATCAACAAACTTTTATTATTAATTGAGGAACTTATATATTATTTAAAAAGGCGGCACGGTGGTTCAGTGGTTAGCACTGTCGCCTTACAGCAAGAAGGTACCGAGTTCGAATTCCGGCCGAGGGCCTTTCTGTGTGGAGTTTGCATGTTCTCCCCCTGTCAGCGTGGGTTTCCTCCGGGTACTCCGGTTTCCTCCCACAGTCCAAAAACATGCAGGTTAGGCTAATTGGAGACTAAATTGCCCATAGGTATGAATGAGTGAGTGAGTTAATCGTGTGAGTGCTCTGCGATGGATTGGCGGCCTGTCCAGGGTGTATTCCTGCCTCTCGCCCAATGCATGCTGGGATAGGCTCCAGCACCCCCCGTGACCCTGAATAGGAATAAGCGGGTTGATGGATGAGGATGAGGATGATGAGGCATACTCATACTATTTCAACCCATGTAAATGCATACATATTCATGCATAGTCCGTATAGTTAATCATTAATTGTCCTAACAGCTGATTAGTGCCTTGAATTGAATTGACTGCTTTCTTGTTTATTTTAGACATACCTTCAACAACTGTTTGCTATAGATACTATCTTTGAATTTATACATAGAACTACGTGCATGGTTCTATCTTATCTATTGTTCTGATTTCCAAACATTGAGAACTATTCATCTGTGTTTCAAGGGCCCTAGACTTTAGGTAAGGGATGGGGAATGCCACCCTACATGCTTGAGTAAAACAGACTTTCTGAGAATGGAGTGTTTTGAGGCATTTCTCTTATATTGATTCTGTATCAACGAAGTGTCTCCCTGCTTGAATGCACTTGATGTACTGAAGTGTTTTAAAAATAAAAACAAAAACTCCTGGTGGGTACTACACTAATGTGAGCTCTCTCCTGGTGGGTACTACACTAATGTGAGCTCTCTCCTGGTGGGTACTACACTATTGTGAGCTCTCTCCTGGTGGATACTACACTAATGTGAGATTTCTCCTGGTGGATACTACACTAATGTGAGCTCTCTCCTGGTGGATACTACACTAATGTGAGCTCTCTCCTGGTGGGTACTACACTAATGTGAGCTCTCTCCTGGTGGGTACTACACTAATGTGAGCTCTCTCCTGGTTGGTACTACACTAATGTGAGCTCTCTCCTGGTGGGTACTACACTAATGTGAGCTCTCTCCTGGTGGGTACTACACTAATGTGAGCTCTCTCCTGGTGGGTACTACACTAATGTGAGCTCTCTCCTGGTGGGTACTACACTAATGTGAGCTCTCCTGGTGGGTACTACACTAATGTGAGCTCTCTCCTGGTGGGTACTACACTAATGTGAGCTCTCTCCTGGTGGGTACTACACTAATGTGAGCTCTCTCCTGGTGGGTACTACACTAATGTGAGCTCTCTCCTGGTGGGTACTACACTAATGTGAGCTCTCTCCTGGTGGGTACTACACTAATGTGAGCTCTCTCCTGGTGGGTACTACACTAATGTGAGCTCTCTCCTGGTGGGTACTACACTAATGTGAGCTCTCTCCTGGTGGGTACTACACTAATGTGAGCTCTCTCCTGGTGGGTACTACACTAATGTGAGCTCTCTCCTGGTGGGTACTACACTAATGTGAGCTCTCTCCTGGTGGGTACTACACTAATGTGAGCTCTCTCCTGGTGGGTACTACACTAATGTGAGCTCTCCTGGTGGGTACTACACTAATGTGAGCTCTCTCCTGGTGGGTACTACACTAATGTGAGCTCTCTCCTGCTGGGTACTACACTAATGTGAGCTCTCTCCTGGTGGGTACTACACTAATGTGAGCTCTCTCCTGGTGGGTACTACACTAATGTGAGCTCTCTCCTGGTGGGTACTACACTAATGTGAGCTCTCTCCTGGTGAGTACTACACTAATGTGAGCTCTCTCCTGGTGGGTATTACACTAATGTGAGCTCTCTCCTGGTGGGTACTACACTAATGTGAGCTCTCTCCTGGTGGATACTACACTAATGTGAGCTCTCTCCTGGTGGGTACTACACTAATGTGAGCTCTCTCCTGGTGGATACTACACTAATGTGAGCTCTCTCCTGGTGGGTACTACACTAATGTGAGCTCTCCCCTGGTGAGTACTACACTAATGTGAGCTCTCTCTCCTGGTGGGTACTACACTAATGTGAGCTCTCTCCTGGTGGGTACTACACTAATGTGAGCTCTCTCCTGGTGGGTACTACACTAATGTGAGCTCTCTCCTGGTGGATACTACACTAATGTGAGCTCTCCTGGTGGATACTACACTAATGTGAGCTCTCTCCTGGTGGGTACTACACTATTGTGAGCTCTCTCCTGGTGGGTACTACACTATTGTGAGCTCTCTCCTGGTGGGTACTACACTAATGTGAGCTCTCCTGGTGGGTACTACACTAATGTGAGCTCTCTCCTGGTGGGTACTACACTAATGTGAGCTCTCTCCTGGTGGGTACTACACTAATGTGAGCTCTCTCCTGGTGGGTACTACACTAATGTGAGCTCTCTCCTGGTGGGTACTACACTAATGTGAGCTCTCTCCTGGTGGGTACTACACTAATGTGAGCTCTCTCCTGGTGAGTACTACACTAATGTGAGCTCTCTCCTGGTGGGTATTACACTAATGTGAGCTCTCTCCTGGTGGGTACTACACTAATGTGAGCTCTCTCCTGGTGGATACTACACTAATGTGAGCTCTCTCCTGGTGGGTACTACACTAATGTGAGCTCTCTCCTGGTGGATACTACACTAATGTGAGCTCTCTCCTGGTGGGTACTACACTAATGTGAGCTCTCCCCTGGTGGGTACTACACTATTGTGAGCTCTCTTCTGGTGGGTACTACACTAATGTGAGCTCTCTCCTGGTGAGTACTACACTAATGTGAGCTCTCTCCTGGTGGGTACTACACTAATGTGAGCTCTCTCCTGGTGGGTACTACACTAATGTGAGCTCTCTCCTGGTGAGTACTACACTAATGTGAGCTCTCTCTCCTGGTGGGTACTACACTAATGTGAGCTCTCTCCTGGTTGGTACTACACTAATGTGAGCTCTCTCCTGGTGGGTACTACACTAATGTGAGCTCTCTCCTGGTGGATACTACACTAATGTGAGCTCTCCTGGTGGATACTACACTATTGTGAGCTCTCTCTCCTGGTGGGTACTACACTATTGTGAGCTCTCTCCTGGTGGGTACTACACTATTGTGAGCTCTCTCCTGGTGGGTACTACACTAATGTGAGCTCTCTCCTGGTGGGTACTACACTAATGTGAGCTCTCTCCTGGTGGGTACTACACTAATGTGAGCTCTCTCCTGGTGGGTACTACACTAATGTGAGCTCTCTCCTGGTGGATACTACACTAATGTGAGCTCTCTCCTGGTGGGCACTACACTAATGTGAGCTCTCTCCTGGTGGGTACTACACTAATGTGAGCTCTCTCCTGGTGGATACTACACTAATGTGAGCTCTCTCCTGGTGGGTACTACACTAATGTGAGCTCTCTCCTGGTGGATACTACACTAATGTGAGCTCTCTCCTGGTGGGTACTACACTAATGTGAGCTCTCTCCTGGTGGATACTACACTAATGTGAGCTCTCTCCTGGTGGGTACTACACTAATGTGAGCTCTCTCCTGGTGGGTACTACACTAATGTGAGCTCTCTCCTGGTGGATACTACACTAATGTGAGCTCTCTCCTGGTGGGTACTACACTAATGTGAGCTATCTCCTGGTGGGTACTACACTAATGTGAGCTCTCTCCTGGTGGATACTACACTAATGTGAGCTCTCTCCTGGTGGGTACTACACTAATGTGAGCTCTCTCCTGGTGGATACTACACTAATGTAAGCTCTCTCCTGGTGGGTACTACACTAATGTGAGCTCTCTCCTGGTGGATACTACACTAATGTGAGCTCTCTCCTGGTGGATACTACACTAATGTGAGCTCTCTCCTGGTGGATACTACACTAATGTGAGCTCTCTCCTGGTGGGTACTACACTAATGTGAGCTCTCTCCTGGTGGGTACTACACTAATGTGAGCTCTCTCCTGGTTGGTACTACACTATTGTGAGCTCTCTCCTGGTGGGTACTACACTAATGTGAGCTCTCTCCTGGTGGATACTACACTAATGTGAGCTCTCTCCTGGTGGGTACTACACTATTGTGAGCTCTCTCTCCTGGTGGGTACTACACTAATGTGAGCTCTCTCCTGGTGGGTACTACACTAATGTGAGCTCTCTCCTGGTGTGTACTACACTAATGTGAGCTCTCTCTCCTGGTGGATACTACACTAATGTGAGCTCTCTCCTGGTGGGTACTACACTAATGTGAGCTCTCTCTCCTGGTGGATACTACACTAATGTGAGCTCTCTCCTGGTGGGTACTACACTAATGTGAGCTCTCTCCTGGTGGGTACTACACTAATGTGAGCTCTCTCTCCTGGTGGATACTACACTAATGTGAGCTCTCTCCTGGTGGGTACTACACTAATGTGAGCTCTCTCTCCTGGTGGGTACTACACTAATGTGAGCTCTCTCCTGGTGGGTACTACACTAATGTGAGCTCTCTCCTGGTGGGTACTACACTAATGTGAGCTCTCTCCTGGTGGATACTACACTAATGTGAGCTCTCTCCTGGTGGATACTACACTAATGTGAGCTCTCTCCTGGTGGGTACTACACTAATGTGAGCTCTCTCCTGGTGGGTACTACACTAATGTGAGCTCTCTCCTGGTGGGTACTACACTAATGTGAGCTCTCCCCTGGTGGGTACCACACTAATGTGAGCTCTCTCCTGGTTGGTACTACACTATTGTGAGCTCTCTCCTGGTGGGTACTATACTAATGTGAGCTCTCTCCTGGTGGATACTACACTAATGTGAGCTCTCTCCTGGTGGGTACTACACTAATGTGAGCTCTCTCCTGGTGGGTACTACACTAATGTGAGCTCTCTCCTGGTGGATACTACACTAATGTGAGCTCTCTCCTGGTGGGTACTACACTAATGTGAGCTCTCTCCTGGTGGGTACTACACTATTGTGAGCTCTCTTCTGGTGGGTACTACACTAATGTGAGCTCTCTTCTGGTGGGTACTACACTAATGTGAGCTCTCTTCTGGTGGGTACTACACTAATGTGAGCTCTCTCCTGGTGAGTACTACACTAATGTGAGCTCTCTCCTGGTGGGTACTACACTAATGTGAGCTCTCTCCTGGTGGGTACTACACTAATGTGAGCTCTCTCCTGGTGAGTACTACACTAATGTGAGCTCTCTCTCCTGGTGGGTACTACACTAATGTGAGCTCTCTCCTGGTGGGTACTACACTAATGTGAGCTCTCTCCTGGTGGGTACTACACTAATGTGAGCTCTCTCCTGGTGGATACTACACTAATGTGAGCTCTCCTGGTGGATACTACACTAATGTGAGCTCTCTCCTGGTGGGTACTACACTATTGTGAGCTCTCTCTACTGGTGGGTACTACACTATTGTGAGCTCTCTCCTGGTGGGTACTACACTATTGTGAGCTCTCTCCTGGTGGGTACTACACTAATGTGAGCTCTCTCTCCTGGTGGATACTACACTAATGTGAGCTCTCTCCTGGTGGGTACTACACTAATGTGAGCTCTCTCCTGGTGGGTACTACACTAATGTGAGCTCTCTCCTGGTGGGTACTACACTAATGTGAGCTCTCTCCTGGTGGGTACTACACTAATGTGAGCTCTCTCCTGGTGGGTACTACACTAATGTGAGCTCTCTCCTGGTGGATACTACACTAATGTGAGCTCTCTCCTGGTGGGCACTACACTAATGTGAGCTCTCTCCTGGTGGGTACTACACTAATGTGAGCTCTCTCCTGGTGGATACTACACTAATGTGAGCTCTCTCCTGGTGGGTACTACACTAATGTGAGCTCTCTCCTGGTGGATACTACACTAATGTGAGCTCTCTCCTGGTGGGTACTACACTAATGTGAGCTCTCTCCTGGTGGATACTACACTAATTTGAGCTCTCTCCTGGTGGGTACTACACTAATGTGAGCTCTCTCCTGGTGGATACTACACTAATGTGAGCTCTCTCCTGGTGGGTACTACACTAATGTGAGCTATCTCCTGGTGGGTACTACACTAATGTGAGCTCTCTCCTGGTGGATACTACACTAATGTGAGCTCTCTCCTGGTGGGTACTACACTAATGTGAGCTCTCTCCTGGTGGATACTACACTAATGTGAGCTCTCTCCTGGTGGGTACTACACTAATGTGAGCTCTCTCCTGGTGGGTACTACACTAATGTGAGCTCTCTCCTGGTGGATACTACACTAATGTGAGCTCTCTCCTGGTGGGTACTACACTAATGTGAGCTCTCTCCTGGTGGGTACTACACTAATGTGAGCTCTCTCCTGGTGGGTACTACACTAATGTGAGCTCTCTCCTGGTGTGTACTACACTAATGTGAGCTCTCTCTCCTGGTGGATACTACACTAATGTGAGCTCTCTCTCCTGGTGGGTACTACACTAATGTGAGCTCTCTCCTGGTGGGTACTACACTAATGTGAGCTCTCTCTCCTGGTGGATACTACACTAATGTGAGCTCTCTCCTGGTGGGTACTACACTAATGTGAGCTCTCTCCTGGTGGGTACTACACTAATGTGAGCTCTCTCCTGGTTGGTACTACACTATTGTGAGCTCTCTCCTGGTGGGTACTACACTAATGTGAGCTCTCTCCTGGTGGATACTACACTAATGTGAGCTCTCTCCTGGTGGGTACTACACTATTGTGAGCTCTCTCTCCTGGTGGGTACTACACTAATGTGAGCTCTCTCCTGGTGGGTACTACACTAATGTGAGCTCTCTCCTGGTGTGTACTACACTAATGTGAGCTCTCTCTCCTGGTGGATACTACACTAATGTGAGCTCTCTCTCCTGGTGGGTACTACACTAATGTGAGCTCTCTCCTGGTGGGTACTACACTAATGTGAGCTCTCTCTCCTGGTGGATACTACACTAATGTGAGCTCTCTCCTGGTGGGTACTACACTAATGTGAGCTCTCTCCTGGTGGGTACTACACTAATGTGAGCTCTCTCTCCTGGTGGATACTACACTAATGTGAGCTCTCTCCTGGTGGGTACTACACTAATGTGAGCTCTCTCTCCTGGTGGGTACTACACTAATGTGAGCTCTCTCCTGGTGGGTACTACACTAATGTGAGCTCTCTCCTGGTGGGTACTACACTAATGTGAGCTCTCTCCTGGTGGATACTACACTAATGTGAGCTCTCTCCTGGTGGGTACTACACTAATGTGAGCTCTCTCCTGGTGGGTACTACACTAATGTGAGCTCTCTCCTGGTGGGTACTACACTAATGTGAGCTCTCTCCTGGTGGGTACTACACTAATGTGAGCTCTCCCCTGGTGGGTACTACACTAATGTGAGCTCTCTCCTGGTGGGTACCACACTAATGTGAGCTCTCTCCTGGTTGGTACTACACTATTGTGAGCTCTCTCCTGGTGGGTACTATACTAATGTGAGCTCTCTCCTGGTGGATACTACACTAATGTGAGCTCTCTCCTGGTGGGTACTACACTAATGTGAGCTCTCTCCTGGTGGGTACTACACTAATGTGAGCTCTCTCCTGGTGGGTACTACACTAATGTGAGCTCTCTCCTGGTGGGTACTACACTAATGTGAGCTCTCTCCTGGTGGGTACTACACTAATGTGAGCTCTCTCCTGGTGGGTACTACACTAATGTGAGCTCTCTCCTGGTGGGTACTACACTAATGTGAGCGCTCTCCTGGTGGGTACTACACTAATGTGAGCTCTCTCCTGGTGGATACTACACTAATGTGAGCTCTCTCCTGGTGGATACTACACTAATGTGAGCTCTCTCCTGGTGGGTACTACACTAATGTGAGCTCTCTCCTGGTGGGTACTACACTAATGTGAGCTCTCTCCTGGTGGGTACTACACTAATGTGAGCTCTCTCCTGGTGGGTGCTACACTAATGTGAGCTCTCTCTCCTGGTGGATACTACACTAATGTGAGCTCTCTCCTGGTGGGTACTACACTAATGTGAGCTCTCTCCTGGTGGGTACTACACTAATGTGAGCTCTCTCCTAGTGGGTACTACACTAATGTGAGCTCTCTCTCTTGGTGGGTACTACACTAATGTGAGCTCTCTCCTGGTGGGTACTACACTAATGTGAGCTCTCTCCTGGTGGCTACTACACTAATGTGAGCTCTCTCCTGGTGGATACTACACTAATGTGAGCTCTCTCCTGGTGGATACTACACTAATGTGAGCTCTCTCCTGGTGGGTACTACACTAATGTGAGCTCTCTCCTGGTGGATACTACACTAATGTGAGCTCTCTCCTGGTGGATACTACACTAATGTGAGCTCTCTCCTGGTGGGTACTACACTAATGTGAGCTCTCTCCTGGTGGGTACTACACTAATGTGAGCTCTCTCTCTTGGTGGGTACTACACTAATGTGAGCTCTCCTGGTGGATACTACACTAATGTGAGCTCTCTCCTGGTGGGTACTACACTAATGTGAGCTCTCTCCTGGTGGGTACTACACTAATGTGAGCTCTCTCCTGGTGGGTACTACACTAATGTGAGCTCTCTCCTGGTGGATACTACACTAATGTGAGCTCTCTCCTGGTGGATACTACACTAATGTGAGCTCTCTCCTGGTGGGTACTACACTAATGTGAGCTCTCTCCTGGTGGGTACTACACTAATGTGAGCTCTCTCTCCTGGTGGGTACTACACTAATGTGAGCTCTCTCCTGGTGGGTACTACACTAATGTGAGCTCTCTCCTGGTGGGTACTGTGAGCCCTGAGTTTTGTTCACAACTTCTATTCCCAACAGTCAGTGAGGCCGCCTCAGTTAATTAGTGTAGATACCACACAATTCATAAAACTTTATCTAATAAAGTATGAGTGTAGATACCACACAATTCATAAAACTTTATCTAATGAAATGTTGATGTGTGTACATTTTGAAAACAAATCTATTAAAATAACCGTTTCTATCTACATTCGCTGCAGGTTTGTTAACTCAAGTACCCAATTATTTAGCTCTGCAGCTTCAATTCGCATGAAATCAGAACAAGAATAAACTTTCATAATCTTGTTATTTTTCACAGCCAGTTCTGTTCAGAGCTGATTGGGTTGAAATGCTGTAAGGCTGAAAATTTCACTGCTTGACAATTTCACAAGGGTCACCTTTAAAATTCAAGGCGGTCCAAAGCACAATTCAGGAACACGACTGCTTTTTCATTGTTTCTATTTCTCTGGAAATACCGATATCTAGGGCATATCTGTTGGACGTTTGCTTCACGGTTTTGTTTACAGTGTGCAAGGGAACAATACCATGATCCAAATCTGTCATGCAGCATTTAAATCAGCACATTTATGTTCACAGGAGCATTTCCAAAAACCTCTCCTCTATTCTGCTACCTGCAGTGCATAACTTCCATGTTCCATAAGAGGGAAACTTCACCAGTGGCAGTGCAGTGTTGAACAATAGCTGCAAAGCTGTTTCAGGAAGAGAGAGTGAGCTATTCACTGAAATAGGACCTGTGGGCTGGGGATAGAATCAGAACATTCCGGAGTGGAGTGACTCACAGCTAAACCCTCCCTCGCAATGCCCAGGGAAATGTGTGCGTTCTGGGAAAACTCTTTTATTTTTCTCTTTTTATGTGTTATAGGGAATGTTTTAGAAATTTTCTATGGACCTGAAGTGATTTGTTTGCAGAAGGGTTTGCAGATGTAGGGCTTTAATGTGTAAGAGCATTTCTTATTTCCTCAATATATCTGTGGTACTGTACGTCTCAGAACGATTCCTATCACAACAGTATCTTTTCCAGAGAAAGCTTTTTTCCCTGTGCAAACCAGCTTTACTGCCATAAATAAGACTGCAGTTTCTTATAAGGATTATCGTGCATGAAGCTTCCAGGTTGGGAGAGGTACACTTCTTTAATAATAATAACTTTATTTGTACACCACTTTTCTTGAATGGCGCACAAAGTGCTTTACACTGTTAAAGTACACGCAAAATAAAGAAATAAAACAGCATAGAAACTAACACCGGGGGAAAAAACGGTAATAGGCTACAGTAAAAAGGTTTCAGAAGGTCGAAAGCAAGTTTAAAAACATTACGTTACAACAAATGAAGTTTGGCAGGCTACTGGATCTGATGTATATTAGCCGTTCTGAGCTTACTAAAGAGCACAATTCCTGCTTGGCAGAAAGGCTACTGGATCTGATGTATATGAGCCGTTCTGAGCTTACTAAAGAGCACAATTCCTGCTTGGCGGAAAGGTTACTGGATCTGATGTATATGAGCCGTTCTGAGCTTACTAAAGAGCACAATTCCTGCTTGGCGGAAAGGTTACTGGATCTGATGTATATGAGCCGTTCTGAGCTTACTAAAGAGCACAATTCCTGCTTGGCGGAAAGGTTACTGGATCTGATGTATATGAGCCGTTCTGAGCTTACTAAAGAGCACAATTCCTGCTTGGCGGAAAGGTTACTGGATCTGATGTATATGAGCCGTTCTGAGCTTACTAAAGAGCACAATTCCTGCTTGGCGGAAAGGTTAGTGCACAGCAGACACTGTTTGCGTTGGGCATTGTGAGATCGTCGCTCTGATTTGTGTCATACGAGGCCATTCAGTCACTGCCGGTCGCATTCTGCGGTTCTCCCGCACGCCTCCCTCCGCAGCGAGAGCCGTTCCTGTAGGACGGGCTGCCCGTGACTCAGGCATCAAACATTCTTGATTCTTCTCAAACGGGAGGGAGGAATATGGAAGAAAAAAAAAGACGTCAGCTGACTGGAGGACGGAAAATGGCGACATGAATGTGCTGCTGTCCTGAAATCCTGCGGCCACTTTTTCTAAAATCACTGGGAACGAAGCTTTACTTAACCCACTAAACCTTTAACCCTCGATTATTTGGAATGTTTTTTTTCTCAAAATTCTGAGTCACTGTTCTAGAACTTAATTGCTTTCAGTAGTGATTGTTACATCAGCATTGGTATGTTCAGTTAAGATCATTCTAATAGAATAGAATAGAATAACTTTTATTTCCCTTTTGGGAACTTCAGTTGTAGCCCCAGCAACAACAAAAAAGACATAGACAGTGGGACCCACAACACACAAACATCTTATCAAATAAAGACATTTAGTAGAATCATTGCATTAATCAAGCGACTTAAGTGAATTAAAGTGGAATAGCCATGATTAGAAACAGCCCCCGCTGTCCCGAGATGTCCAGTGTCATAAGTCCGACACACAAACTCCGCCTCTGCCTTTCCTCCATACACGCAGTGCTGCGGTCTCTGTCCACTGTCGAAACGGAGCTCAGCCTTCCCAGTCGCGCCGCCTCACTCCTCCGCATTATCTTCTCCTTCCCTGGTGGCCTTCTGAAGATTGCCCGCACTCCCGGATCAGTCCCGACATCTTCAACTCCGGTGAAGAGCGATGGTAAGCTGCAGATCCAACGGACATTCCCGAGCATAAGGCGAATGCGTGTCCATGGTGACTACCACAAACAAAATCATCCCGGCTAGACAATTCATCAATATTACAAAAACGAGCAGCAGGAGTGTCCCGAAAAATCTCCATCCGCTTCCACGTACCACAACAGACACACAGCGCATGAAAAAGACAAAAGCCCGACACAACAAAACACATTCAAATTAACAAACAGGTACACGAGAGACAGCTGGACTAAATGTCGCCATTACAGCACCGCCTGAATATCACATATTTGTAATCTTACATTTTAAAGGGTTAAAAAGCACACAATCCAATTTCTCAGCCTGACAATGGTTTAAAAATATTTTTTTTATGTTTTTCTGTCTTGAGATAATGAACAAATTAATATTGGCTTTGGCGAATAGATTATGAGAAAAATTGAGTGACGTCAGGTGGCGCTGTAATGGCGATATGTAGTCCAGCTGTCTCTCGTGTTCGTTTTTGCTAATTTGAATGTGTTTTGTTGTGTTAGGCTTTTGTTTTTTTCATGCGCTGTGTCTGTTGTTGGGAAGCGGCCTGGAGATTGTTCAGGGGACTCCTGCTGCTCGTTTTGATAATATGGATGAATATTGTCTAGTCGGGATAATTTTGTTTGTGGTCGTCACCATGGAGACGCATTCGAAATATATGCTCGGGAATGTCCGTTGGATCTGCAGCCACAAAGTTTACCATCGCTTTTCACTGGAGTTGAAGATGTGGACTGATCCAGGACTGCAGGCAATCTTAAAAATGCCACCAGGAAGGGAAGGAGAAGATAATGCGGGGGAGGAGTTAGGCGGCGAGTGGGAAGGTTGAGCTCCGTTTCAACAGTGGACAGAGACCGCGACACTGAATATAGCCTATGGAGGAAAGTCGTGGAGGCGGAGTTTGTGTGTTGGACTGCTTGATGACACTGGACATCTCGGGACAGCGGGGGCTATTTTTAATCATGACGTTTGTGTGATGACCAGCAGGGAAGGACCCAAATGCACGACGAGACAGAGTCTTTCTTTTGAAAAGAAGGGTTTTTATTTTCGTAATCCCGGGTCGGATCCACACCGGGAAATCAGGGTTTAACAATCAACAATATCCACTGTGGAACCCGCAGAGAGCTGGTGGACAGGATCCAGCAAAGTAGCCAGGAGTGGTTTTAGCCTGGGTAGTAGTGAAGGGTCAGGCGGAGGCAGAGTCAGGATACACACCGGAAAGCCAGGGTGTAGGAAATCCAGACCGGGGTAGTCAGTCAGGGTCTAGCAAGCTAGCACATAGGGAAACAAGTACAAACGAGACCAGAACCGTAATACTCTGACAACAAATCACAGGAACAGCACGGTAAATATAACTAGTGTCATTAGAGCTGATAAACTGCAGCTTGCGGGAAATGCGTGCGAAATCAGCGAATTGATTGAACAATTAGAAAACGCATGAGGAATGCGGTGAAAGCAATTAAGTGTGAATAGTGTAATTAAGATGTGGTGCGAGTAGTAATAGTGCAATGTGGACACAATAAGGAAATGAACGCAGACATGACACAATCAGGTTCAGGGAAAACAGAGGAAAACACCAAGGAAGGGACGGGGAGCGGAGCGGATCGTAACAGTTTGGCTGGATTCCACTTGAATTCACTTAATTGGTTTTAATGCAATGATTCTATTAGATGTCTTTGTTTGATATGCTTGTTTGTGTGTTGTGGGTCTGCCCCACTGTCAATGTCTTTTTTGTTGTTGCTGTGGCTACAACCAAAGTTCCCTAACGCCGTGAAAATAAAAGTTATTCTATTCTATTCTATCACTTGATATGCACATTGCGAGGATTCCAGACAAATCAAGAAGCTGTGTTGTCATAGTGGGAAATGATCCACCTGAAAGAGTTCCTTTAAATCACTCCTCACAGGTCACTGTTAGCATCTACCATGGATCATTAATCTGGTCAGAAGTACATTCTCCCCTAGTATATATCACACCCAATAAATCTGCTTAAATGGTCCACTTTTCCAAGGTGCTGCCTGCACTAAAGAGCCAGAGGATTTATGGACAGTCGTGTGTCGTCTCACCAGCCCGTCACCCTGACCACAAGGTGCAAAGCTGTCTGGACCTGGCGCGGGGTGGGCAGCGTGCAGCCCAGCCCCAACGCAACGCCCTGAAACAAATCATATTCACTGCACAGCCCTCTACCTGGAAGTGCCGTTCATTACCGTCGTTCATTGCTCCTTCCGTCCCGTTGGGCCGCAGTCTCGGATCGTTCTCAGTGCTTTTCAGCACAAGGTATTCATTTCGATCGTCGCAGAAACCTGCCGACACTGCAGCCCTCCAGGACTTGAGTTGCAGACCCCGGCCTTAGGTGAAGCCGACACACACCTGCAGAGTTACCTGTCTGCAATACTGTGTCCCGTTGCACAGGAATGGACAAAACACAGAGTTATACCTGCCAAGTAATGCATCTACAAAGTAGCCTAAAATAAAAACTAGTCGGCACAGAGGTAGGCTATGGGCCATACAAAAAAAGAGTCAAGCAATCAGTGCTACATGTATGCATGCTCTTATATGTATGTAAAATGCGTGTACACTATCTGTACAGATAAAGCATGTAAACAAAGTATAGAGTGTTAGGTTAATGTGAACACTTATCGGACCGGAGGTGTTTTCTTATATTACGCAGACGAGTGGTATCAGCACTGTTGTATAAACTATAAGATACCATATCAGAGGTTACAGGGGCATTTATAGTCATTTAAACCCGATAGATGAATGCTACGTGCTACGACGTGAGTACAAATTGTTGACAGCAAACCTCAAGGACGATAATGTTTCCGAACATGAACCATAAAATGACAGCAAAGTGACTGGGCGAGAGACTTTGATGTTCCTTTATTGAAACACAAAACCTTGCAACACAATTACCTTAAAAATTGCCACATCATGCGTCAATTTAAAAGACTGACCGCTGCAATTGCAGCAAAATACATATCAGCGTTTATGTGTATGTATGTATATGTATATATATACAATCATATTGTTCTATTATTACTCTGTTTACCGAATGTTTCATGTTTCTTGTCATGCTTTGGCAGTACAAATGCAAATTTTGTCATGCAAATAAAGCACTTTGCATTTGAATTTGAGAGAGAGATATTGCACAACGGAAAAAAACATACGCAACTTTATCATGCTAAACTCTTGTTTGAGCACGCATGCAGTTGGTCGTTGAACGTGTGCTTCAACTGTAACAGTATTTTTAACGGAATCACAGTATCCCACAGCCTATGTCCTTCATAAAGCCACTTGCGAAAAACATGTATTTTCACCGGTGCCCACAATGAATGTGATTGGCTGAACAATATGACTCAAGAGTAAACAATGAAAGACACAATAACTGGCCAATCACAGTGTGGGAAAAATTAAACGTCTTAATGTACTTTGGCCAATGGGATTTTCCCAGGGCGTGAATCGCTTAGACACCATCTGCAAAGTGGCCTTACAGTATGAGTCATAACACGCATTTCACAGGGAGTAGCTGAATCTCGCATTTCTGACCTCCTGAAAAACACTACTTCAGTTTGCTATCTGATTTATTTTAGACGCAAACTCTCCATCTATTAGCTTGACAGGATTGAAATGTTACAGTTTAGGTTGTCGACAGTGCTGAAGGAGTTGTTTCAATCCAACCTCAAGCGTCCTTTGACAGGTATTGTAAGGAACAAAGCGTCACCAGCAGCCATCTGCTTTAGCACCACCTGCCCCAATGTCACAGCGCTGCCAAAACTAAAACCCCTAAGCGTCGGACGGTCCGGACCTGTGCTGCGCTCCTCCTATGGGATCCGATCATTTTGCACAAAGACAGATGGTACTGTAGAAGCATCCGAAACGACCAAGGATGATGGAAGCGCTAAAGAGGCGGAAGCTGAAAAGTAAGTAACGTTAAACTTGACAAACGAATGCATGCAGGCAAAATCAAGCAGAACAAGGTGAGCCAAATGAGCTAATGTTGGTTAAACTGGCTACAATACAATCACACCTGTCAGGTTTGCATGAGATCAGCTGGGTAGTTAGCTTGCTAGCTGTAGACCTGAATAAAAGCTTTATCCAGCCTGATAGCCTGCTAGCTATTTTACGCCACAAGAAATTAACCGTTTGTTAGCAAGTGGACACAAACGCAACTAAAAACTCGAAACCGGCTACCATACAAGTCATCTGTGTATTAGCTTGCTCACTACTTCATCTGGGTTTATACAATAAGTCTACTATGAAAAGGCATGCACGTCGCGGAGGGGGAAGGAAAAAGTGTGTAAGTTTGAGATCCTAACGAGCCTAAACGTTTCAGAGCCGCAGTGGAATGTAAACAATTTCTCCATTTTAGCTTCATAATCGTAGGAATTTTTTTTTACGGCCGTACGAAATTGAGTTCTTGTCTGACGGAAAATTACCATTACCAAATTACCAAAAATGTGCATTAATTTAAATTATACAGCAAGTTTTTTAAAAAACACGTGTATGCTGCAGAACTCTGGTTCTGGTTTAGAGATGTTCAGAAAAATTGTTCAAATTAAAATGTTAAAATTGAAAGTTAATGTTGCTTTTGAAGGGAACTGGCATTTAAGTAGCTACCTTTCAACGTGTCAGCCAGCGCGCTGTAGTGGAATGGTTTGGATTACTACACAGTAATGCAGGAAAACGCAAATGACATCATCACTGCCTGATTTGTGCTGTAATCCTGGCATCACACAGCAGAGTTTATGCACTTCAGTGTAGTAGCAAAAGCAGTTATTGGACACCTAATCTTGAAACTATTTTTATTGCCCTCGGTTTATTTTTATTTTTTTGAATGGGGCAAGAGAACAGAAGCGGCACAGAAGCTTCTTGACCCGCCGTTTGGGCACAAGTGCTGTAAATAAGTTAATCAATAATCTTATTTTAGTGTGTGTGAAGCAAACATCACCAGGTGCCTGTGCGCAACCGACTGGATCTTTCTCAAAAAGGAGTGTGTTGGGGCGGAGGCGGTTTGTCTGAACGTTGTTTTGGGAACAAGCAGATCCAGGAGGATACAGAAGTGTTTGTTGTGTACCAGGGGCCCCCTAGATCCGTGTTCAGTCTCTCCGGCCAAACTGTACACTGTGCTGACGTACTGAAGCGCGCGCGCCGTGCAGTACGTCAGGCTAGCCTTTCCTGTTGATGTCGGACTTGGGCTGATTTTTAGCCCTTTTTATTCTGCTTCCAGCTGCGATCCATTTTCTGTGTGTTAGTAGTCTCTGCATAGCCTTTTCACATGGGGTGCATGTGCGTGAGGGAGTAATACCAGTGGAAGAGAGTAGGAATTACAGTACCTGCACAGGGGGGCAGAGAGGAGCATTGTGGGATTGAACTGGTGGGTGTGGAGGGAGATCGGAGCAGATGGTCCAGCAGCATCGCTGTCCCGCCATCACCATAACAACCAGCAGAGACAGCTGCATGCGATCCCTTAAGCAGGTGTTTGCTCCAGTGCAGTCGATTATGATAAATGCCTCCCCCTCTCCCCGTTCTAAACAGGCCATTTCCAGCACAGGTACTCCAGCGTTATTGCGCAGATTAGGAATACACTCCTGCCCTCTGTGTTCATGAGCAAACCTCTGCCTGTAGCATCTTGATTTGATTGGCTGCTAATCGCTGTCATGTTGCCTGGTTGTATTCAGCCCATTCCTTTCATTCATCTTGTCCAGTAAATCTCACAGAGGCAGTTTGCTGTGGCTAACTCCGTTCATAGAGTCTGTGCTACAGAGAAGCACTGGGGCTATAATGCCAAGCACACAGAGTGGAGGTCATTTGGCAGAGGAAATGTGTGCATTAAAGACAATGAGCAGCGTTACACTGGTCAAACAGAATGAGCGGCGTTGCACTGGTCATACAGAATGAGCAGCGTTACACTGGTCAAACAGAATGAGCGGCGTTACACTGGTCATACAGAATGAGCAGCGTTACACTGGTCAAACAGAATGAGCAGCGTTACACTGGTCAAACAGAATGAGCAGCGTTACACTGGTCATACAGAATGAGCAGCGTTACACTGGTCAAACAGAATGAGCAGCGTTACACTGGTCATACAGAATGAGCAGCGTTACACTGGTCATACAGAATGAGCAGCGTTACACTGGTCATACAGAATGAGCAGCGTTACACTGGTCATACAGAATGAGCAGCGTTACACTGGTCAAACAGAATGAGCAGCGTTACACTGGTCATACAGAACGAGCAGCGTTACACTGGTTAAACAGAACGAGCAGCGTTACACTGGTCAAACAGAATGAGCAGCGTTACACTGGTCAAACAGAATGAGCAGCGTTACACTGGTCAAACAGAATGAGCAGCGTTACACTGGTCAAACAGAATGAGCAGCGTTACACTGGTCATACAGAATGAGCAGCGTTACACTGGTCAAACGGAATGAACAGTGTTACACTGGTCAAACGGAATGAGCAGCGTTACACTGGTCATACAGAATGAGCAGCGTTACACTGGTCAAACGGAATGAGCAGCATTACACTGGTCATACAGAATGAGCAGCGTTACACTGGTCAAACAGAATGAGCAGCGTTACACTGGTCATACAGAATGAGCAGCGTTACACTGGTCATGCAGAATGAACAGTGTTACACTGGTAACAGCTACCTTTCAGCTTCCGCACAGTTTTGTAGCGGGACTTGAAGCTTTATCGTTGATATGCATCATTATACAAATTCCCATATCAACATATTTTTTTATTCCTCAAGAAAAGCAAATCTGCGACTGTTGTCTCGGAGTTGATAGCCAGCTTTATCTGGCCTGGTGTGTTTGCCCTCTTATCAGGTAAATTAATTAAAGATAGCTGTGTATGTGCTAATGCTAGGAGATTGGGGACAGAGGCTTTTTATTGTAAATGAAAGCGTATTCACAACAGTGCGCGACGACCTTGCTGGGGAATATGTGCCAGGGTATACGTGCCGGGGAATATGTACTGTGTTTTGGGTAAATGTGACGAAGGCCTCATCATAATGGGGGGGGGGGGGGATTATATTTTTCAAACAAACAAAAAAAACTTCTTTGCAAAAATGTATTTAATTAGTCCATTTCTTTTTCACTATCTCTTCCACTACATTTTTTATTTCTAAAGTTTATTAATATTTCTGGTTTAGGCCTAAACATTATCTGCCTTCTATCAATATTATAATCAGGAGAGATTAACTGGATTCAGGCACAGATACAGGGGGTGAAACAGAAAAAACTGTTTTTCATAAAACAATTTTAGTTTGCTCCCATTTCTCATACTGATATATTCTACACTCTTTTATGATTTGCATGCCATGTATACATTTTAGTTTCTGTCTTGTTTTCTTATTATTAGCTTGATAATGAATCATAATTAGCTGTTAATCATATTATTATCAAATAATACTAATTCATCAATTAAATGCTGCTTTGGTGCCAGTAATAAGTGAGAACATGGTAATGTAGGACAAAAACTGAAAGCATTTTGGTCCATGACAAGCGGAGATGTGCACCTCTGCACTGCTGTGGGGAGTGAACACCTCTGCTCAAAGATCAGAAGATCATTGAAACTGCTCTAGAATCCAACACTTGCATGTAACATGAGCCCAAGTGTTAATTAGTCCTTTTCAGTTAACTTTTTTACGAGTCACATTCCACTGTACTACATACAGGAGATCAACTCCAGTTGTTGGGGACCAAAATGTTTTCTGATTTTTTCTTATACAAGTGTACTCACTTATTACTGATATAACAGCAACATGTCATTTATGATTTATTAGCATTTCATATGACTAACAGGCAATTATGGTTGATTGTCATAATTATAAAGAAAAACAAGTCATCATATAAAATGTACACGTAGCACAAGATTCACAAAACAGCATAGATAATCAGGTAAGGAACAGAGGTTAAACAGCATAGATAATCAGGTAAGGAACAGAGGTTAAACAGCATAGATAATCAGGTAAGGAACAGAGGTTAAACAGCATAGATAATCAGGTTAGGAACAGAGGTAAAACAGCATAGATAATCAGGTTAGGAACAGAGGTTAAACAGCATAGATCATCAGGTTAGGAACAGAGGTAAAACAGCATAGATAATCAGGTTAGGAACAGAGGTTAAACTGCTGGACTGAAAACATGTTTTTAGTGATCGAGCCTCATGATCTCAGAATAACTAGTAGTAGGCTAAGTACCTTTCCGGGGACAACTGAAGGATCATAAGTTACTGTACTTAACTGTGAGTTCCTCGCAAAATTAGTTTGAAGTCGAGCCCTGAGTTGACATGGCAGCTGCATGCAAATGTATCACTCTTTTTACAATGTATGAAATGGCGTGTGGAAGTGTTTGTTATTTTGACACAAGTAAATAGTTGAAGTATGCACTACAGAAGTATGCACTACAGAAGGCTGTGCAGGTAAACACATATTTATGCATGACATGGGGGAGAGGTTGTTGTTGATTATTGTTGGATAAGGGGGAGGAATGGTTAGGAGGTATATCAGTATGGTATTCTCCGCAATCCCGGGCTCGTTAGGTATCCTTTTCACTCTCACCGTCTCCTCTGCCATCAGTGAGCCAGGGACCTCCTCTATGCAGTCCTGTCCTGCAGGCAGGCTGCTGGTCAGAGGACTGTCCCACAGTGCTCTAGTGTTCAGGGGGCAGCACGGTGTGGAAGGAGGCGTACCGGGGTGCAGAGACGGGGAGACGAGGTGCCCCTCCAGCTCGGCTCAGCTGGACTTTACCAAAGACTAGAGTACTCACCCTTGGAGCTATTCCACTTGACCTTCTCTCTGAGTGTGGTACAAACTCTTTGGATCCCGCTGGAACCGGGTGAGCTTTACCTGTACTTTGGGGTGCTGATTGGCATGGCTTTAGCATTAGGTGTAGCAGTAGCTTTTTGGGGACTTTGGGTAGGTAGCTGTGTAATATGAAAAAGTATTTTTGAAGTTTTCTGTATGTAAATTGTTGTAATTAAGTACGAGAAACTGGATTTATGTGAATTCTGCTTAGTCAGAATGGTACAGTTCTCTGCTTTCATAGAAGCCATGAACCATATTTGTGCCATTTATAGTTTTTGAGACAAAGAGCTTTGACACTAGTGAAAAACAATAATTGGCCTATTTTGCCCTTGGAAGGAAGAGGTGAAAGCAAATAAATAAAATAAAATATACATATCTGCTAATAAATAATAGGCCTATTTATTTATATATTTATTTCAGAATATAGTAGATGAATAGAAAAGTCAGTAAATTAAGTAAATAGTACTAATAATGTGTTTTCATACACTGTACGCACAGTAGGGCACATCTGTGAGATTCTGCCTGTGTAATTAATCCTGGTGCTGTGCGTGGTGTCCCTCTGGATGCGGAAAAGTACTGGGCCAGCCGCGTAATCCGCAAGGTCATGTCCCCGCTCTGAGATGACCTAACAGGAGGGTGCACTTTATTTCTGTTCCAGAATATCTTTTGTGTTATTTTGTATTTATTTATTTTATTGTACACTTTGTTTTCTTTTGTTTTATCTGTTGGCGTGTCCTTTTTCTTCAGCGTGGTTTTTATTGGTTGGTTTTCTGTCTTGCTATTCCAGGCAGATGCCGCTGCCTTCATGAAAGAGGCACAAGTCTCGCCGCGGAAGCGCTCTCTTAGGCTGTTTAATGAGCCGCGGGATCGCAACCGTTCTTCCGCTTTTAAACACACGCGACACCGCTAATAGTGCTGGAGTGTGAAGACCGTCCTGTTTTTACCGTTAAAAAAGCTCTACATTAGACATACAGGAACAGCTGTGTTGCCGCTGCATTAGCAGCCTATAAGAGAGGTGTGCTGCTAGTATAGTTATACATCTGTGAATGTTTTTCTCCAGTTTTTTATTTTTTTTCCCTGGCATTGGCTATTTTTAAAAATGTCGGGTGATAAGGTGATTAAGTAGATAAGTGATAGAGGAGCAGAATGTTTTGCTCTTTGTAATATAAGCCTATAATAAAATAATAAAATGATTATGAAATTTATTGGTGAAAGGCCAGTCCCCAGCAACTGACTCAGTGGAGCAATACAGAGATCTTGCAGTCATGAGAAAAGCTCCATCACAGCAGAGACGTCAAGTCTCTCCTCAGCTGACTTCCTGTCTGTGACGCACTGTTTGGCGTGATGTGCCTGCGGCTATCGGCGCTGCAGATATGCAGGTGCCGCTACGCACCAGATTGGCTCGCTGCGCTACAGCGAGCATACGGTGGGAAACGGGAGCCAAACAAAAAAAACAACAAAAAAAACAACATCAATCACAGTCTGAGAAGAATAAAAACGTGGCGGAGATGGGATTTGCAACCAGAGGACCCTGCTGGCGGAACGCGATCGTACTCTGGGGAGGTGTGCGTGCGTGCGCACATGCGTGTGCGTGGTGGGCGGGGGCGGGAGCACGCCTGCTGTTCAGGACAGCAGGGCCGGCAGGAACATCCCCCCCTTGTACTCTGGCTAAGTTCCACAAGCACATTACACAATCATTAAGAAGGATTAAAGGGACTCTTTTACACCCTCTGTTCTCCTAACTGTTTATAGAAGACGCCCAACTGAAACTGAGCCTTGCGTTTTGCCACAGCCTCACTAAACTGGTGTCCTCAGACAAAATGGTTCCTTCTGTGCAGTAAGATTTTCCACAACTCGCTGCCCGGCCAAGCCACAAAAGTAGTCCTTTTGGCTTAGATGAGTGGTATGTCCTCAGTGAACGCCCCAGTCTTTGTGCCAGGAAACTAAATGTAATTATGAAGTAGCCTAGTTTCTTTCTTTGATATCCTCCTACAGTCCTGCAGTGTTCTTCAACTAATTCTTCCTGGGGTCAGATTACTGTTAAAGATTCCCGCTCACTCCAGGTGGGAATCTTGTGTGCCGTTTCCGAAGATTGCTGCGACTGCTGTACTAAATGATGAACGCCGTCTCTCCTTGCGGATCTTTCTGGAAAAACGAACCGTAAACCAGCCAGTCTGCCAGCGCTGTCCTCACCTTTGTTCCTCACCCCTGCGAATGCTCCCAGTTTTCCCCTTCAGTCAGCTGGCCATAGCTAATCTAAGCATCGACGTTAATGACCTCAGCGTCTGCCGCCAAAGCGTTGTCACTGTCACTGAGCATCCGTCATGAGCGTACTTTGAATCATTCTTATGTAAAAATAACATAATTTACATGTGATACAGCCGGCTTCTGTTCCTAGTCTCATTCAAATAACACATTTTACATCTGGTAAAATCATTAGGCTAACTATCTGAATAATCTAATTTAAATAAAGAGATTGGTAAATAACAAATAGGAATGCAAATGTGTTCCATTTTGAACAGGAAAGATGAATAATTTATGTATTGCAATAATAGAAATTCAGTTCACAACATAATTATTGTATTGCTGTGGTAACTATTATTTACCTGATCTAATTTGCTTGCTGGGCATCATGAATATATATTTGCATTAGTTATAGCAGGTATTATTATGAGACCGTTTCCATATTGTTAATTTAAAATTAAATCTTCAACCACACTGAAAATCAGTCTGGGAAAATATGCACATATAAATACCTTTTACAAAGATGTTGATAACGTGGACCACACAGATTGAATTAGCAAGGTACGCTAATTCTGTATACACTGAAGACTGTGGTGACTGTATTAAATTACCCCAGTAACTATAGCACGCTGTTACTGTTTTTACAAGGGTATTATTCCCTTCTGAATCTGATATACAGACACCCAATGTACAGTGAAATGTGTAAGAGCCACCTTCTCTGTCACATTACCAGTCTGTATGTGAAGAAGGCACCACATGTTCTACCATTTCTCTTCCATGGCAATTTGGAGACGGAAATTTTAGAAAACTAACCTAAAATGGTGTGGATCTAACATGGATGCAGTGAGGGATCTTGGATATTATATTAAGGGCATTGATCTTCCACACACAGGTTTCCCAGTAGTCTGATTTTACTGTGTACAAACTCATAAATCGGTATATATATATTCTCTTTTACATATATTTAATTGAAAACCGTACAAATAAAATATTTTATGTTTTACCTTATCAACTTTATTTATTTTTGTAAATATGCGCTAATTCTGAATTTGATGCCTGCGACACGTGCCAAAAAAGTTGGGACAGGGGAAAAAAAAAACTGGGAAGAAAAAACACCTGTTTGGAACGTTCCACAGGTGAACAGGTGATGTATTATTTTTAATGTGCATTTTACATACTGTCCAAACTTTTTTGTAATTGGGGTTTGTACATAACCTAGTATACCAGCTAAAGCTAGAATATCCAGTTTTCCCCACATTTGTTGTCACAACATCCTTGGCCCTGCCCACAAAGAAAGAGACACACCCCCACCCTACAGACCTTGTTGTGAACGTGAAAGGCTAGATACAATTTCAGGATTACAGATTGGTATTTTACAGTAAAAAATCCAGGTAAAACAACAAAATCTTTTCTGTTGTTGCGTAACCCTGAGTTTGTGTAGCGTTAGTCTGAACCATTATCTGGCTACAGCGGGTAGCTACGCTTTGGTAACTTATAGCCGCGTAGCCGATTTGAGCTAACGCGATCTATACGACATATAACGTTAGCAAGCATGCCCTTCTTCCAAGAACTAGCCGCCGAATAAAGTAACGTTATCAATAATACCAATACCAAACTAGCTACTATACATTATAGGTAATTACAGTTGTCTGGCCTACCTGTCCAGTCTGGCTTTTCAATTAGTTCCTGAAAATCTCACCACCTTCTGACCTCACCTTAGCACCAATGTTTACTCCAGTTTTCGAGCAAGCTTTATCCAATTTCCTCTTTTTTTTTTTTCGTGAAATAGCAACGGTGTAACGGGTCACTGTGAAATGTCTAGCTGGTGAACTTGCTAGCTACTGGCAAGGTCAATCTCACAGTTGATTGGTCCACGATGTGGTCATGGGTAAGCCACTGTTTTGAAAACAAAATTCGGAGCGAATTGCTGGTTTTAGAATGCAAAATTTGAGGGTATAAACATAGTCTATGGTGCTGGATTTCTCTCAGAACAGTTCTTTCTATGATTGCTACCAACTAAGCATGACCGTTCCCTGACATTTTTCAAAATAAAAGTTACATTCCCCAGCTTTAATTGTTGATACACTGCACACACAAAAAAATCTTAAGTGTTATAGTCTTGTAGCAAGACTTATTTTGTTTTCTTTCTTTCCAGTAGAAAATATTCACTTTAAATTGTCTTAACCCATTGGAAAGTCTTGTGATGAGTAAAGATTGGCAATCTTTTTGTCTTATTTAGCAAAGAATAAGAAAATGTTTTTTTTTGGAAGAAGATTTTAAGTCTAAATATAAGACTAAAGTACTTGTCTTATTTTTGTCTAAAATTGTCTTATTTTTTGGTTTTTGCAGTGCATCCTCGCTAACACGTCAGCACAAACATTTGAAAGGTGGTCTCTCTCTCTGTCTCTCTGTCTCTCTCTCTCACACTTAAGGACAAGCATGCATTCTTTAACCCAGCCTGTGGCTAATCAAGCCAGTTCAGTGTAAACACCCAATTAACTATTAACTTAAAGGCTCTTGGGTCCATTCTTCTTGCGATCTTCATCACTTCATTCATTGGCTGCCCACTGCAGCATGCCTCTCACCGCAGAGATTTGGTTGCTCTTTTATCTCAACTGCAAGTAGAGAGCACGTACAGGCCTGGATTCAATCAGTATCTCTCCTTTACTTTCACTTACAAGTAAATCATTTTTTTCCACTAATCCTAAACGATCTGTGTGCGCCCCTTTCCATTCATTTCTAAAGTCAAAGGTGAATGAAAATGTTTCAATCCGCCTAGTTCACAATCCTGTGGCTCTTAAGTCCAGTTCAGTAATTGTGTTCTGTTGTGACTGATGGTCACTGTGGTAACTGGAGCCATGAGCACTGAAATAAGTGCTGGAGAAGAACAGAGGTGCGGCACTAAAGTCTCGACTCCGCTTTTGGCTTGATACCACAGAGCCTGAGGAGCACTACGCAGCCTGGTACCGTGGGTGCAGATTTCTACTGTTCGCTAAAAATCTGGAGCACTGCTGGTGGCGGCTGTCACATGGTGCATCTTCACGTGTTTACACGTGTTCCGCGTGACGCCTTGCTGCTGTAGGGAAGAACATGCTGGAGGGAGGGTGAAGCCTTCTGGGAAATGTATGCACACAAATAAATGAGTACTTGTGGGGAAAGTTCACCTCAGGGTGTGAAAGGAACTCTCCCTGTCTCCCCAGGCCTCATGGGAAATGTAGGCCTAGGTTCTCTCCAGCAGTAATGAATGACTTTGTGGAGATGTTGTAGCAAAACCCACTGCAACTAGGGAATGTTAATTTATAGCACAGAGACAGTTAATTCACTGCCGTATTGGCACTCAGCCTATGCTAATTAAGCTTAGCGGTGTGAGAGCCGTTGGTGCGGGGGGTGTGGCTTCCACTGAGAATCTGCCCTAGTTTAGAATGTATGCAAGGCAAAGATTTGTTTTCTTTTTCTCACTGGAATGCATTGTGTCTTAGTGGCTGTTTGAGTGTGCGTGTTGCTGGCTGGAGTTCTTTAGGCCTTCTGTCTGCGTGCCTCTTGAATGAATCTCTTTGTGATCCTGTTCATCCCGTATGACCAGCCTTCTGCTGGCTGGGGAGAAATTAAAACTAACCAATCTGATTGACTGTGTGTAGTTGGCTGACATCAAGGGATGTCAACAGGCGGCCGTGTAGCATAGTGGGTAAGGAACTGGACTTGTAACCGAAAGGTTGCAGGTTCGATTCCCAGGTAGGACACTGCCGTTGTACCTTTGAGCAAGCTAATTAACCTGAATTGCTTCAAATATAATCCAAAGCTGTATAAATAATGTAATGTAATGTAAGTTTGTGTAGTTAATTGTCTAAATAATAGCTGCTAAATGCCTGTAATGTAATGTATATTGGTGTGTATTTTTTTTTTTTTTTTTTTCAAAACAAAAAGCAAATGAAAGAAATTCCTTGGTCCTCCGGTTGAAAGTGTGTTGTTTAGAGTTGAGACAGCAGCTGCTCTTTTTTTTTGAGCCGGCGCGTTTTGGGCGTGGCGTGACTCTGTCTGGTCTCGTTGTGCGTTGCGGAAAGCGGGTGTGTGTTTTTTTCAAACCCCCGAGAGAGAGTGCTAGAACACACAGAGTGGACCAGTAATCCCGGGCAGCCGATGGAGGTGTGGGTCGGTGGCCAGCAAGAGGACTGCATGGAGTACGGGGGGGGGGTATCCCGACTGACCTCACTCACTCCAAGGAGAAACCTGCTGGGTCCAGACATGTTTGGGAAAGGAAGCCGACTTGGTCCAGTGGTGCCTTCGGACCCCGGGAGTCTTTTAGGCTTTTCCAAGGGGGCAGGCACCATTATTCCCACAGCACGGATCTGAAGATTGGACGCCTGAATGCATGAAGCTATTAGAGCCTGCTGTGGACTAAGTCACCACAAAAAACTCTGGGCCTGATTTACTAAGACCTTTAGCATGTGCTAAACCTTTCCTCATCAAAACTAATAACACAACCAATGATTGGTGCAAAACAAATACCATGACCAATCATTGGTCATGTTATTGGTTTTGCATGTGCTAAAAGGTTTTGCACATGCTAAAGGTCTCAGTAAATCAAGCCCCCTGTGTGGAAAAGAGAGGAGCTTTTTCCAGACCTGAGCTAGTCCTGGCCTGCTGCAGTTGTGGGAGGTTAATGTTTGTGATGATGGCTCTTGCAAGCTAGCTGATTAGCCGTTTTAGCTAGCACCGTGTTGACCGTGCAGTGTTACCTACAGTGACTGTGCAGTGTTACCTACAGTGACTGTGCAGTGTTACCTACAGTGACTGTGCAGTGTTACCTACAGTGACTGTGCAGTGTTACCTACAGTGACTGTGCAGTGTTACCTACAGTGATCGTGCAGTGTAACCTACAGTGACTGTGCAGTGTTACCTACAGTGACTGTGCAGTGTTACCTACAGTGACTGTGCAGTGTTACCTACAGTGACTGTGCAGTGTTACCTACAGTGACTGTGCAGTGTTACCTACAGTGACTGTGCAGTGTTACCTACAGTGACTGTGCAGTGTTACCTACAGTGACTGTGCAGTGTTACCTACAGTGACTGTGCAGTGTTACCTACTTTGACTGTGCAGTGTTACCTACAGTGATCGTGCAGTGTTACCTACAGTGATCGTGCAGTGTTACCTACAGTGATCGTGCAGTGTTACCTACAGTGACTGTGCAGTGTTACCTACAGTGACTGTGCAGTGTTACCTACAGTGACTGTGCAGTGTTACCTACAGTGACTGTGCAGTGTTACCTACAGTGATCGTGCAGTGTTACCTACAGTGATCGTGCGGTGTTACCTACAGTGATCGTGCGGTGTAACCTACAGTGATCGTGCGGTGTAACCTACAGTGACCGTGCGGTGTTACCTACAGTGACCACAGAATTATTACCCTGGAAAATATGAGCAAAAGCGGCTATAATTTAAAAAAATAATAATTTTATTTATCAGCATGACTTTACACTGAAAATATGAGAGAAGTTTAAAGCAACTGGAGCTGTGATGAACCTGCCTGGAAGAGGACACCAGTGTAGTTTGCCCCCATACATAGTGAGGATGGTTCAAGCGGTGAAAATTTCTCCAAGGATCACAGTTTGAGAACTGCAGAAGTTGGTTGCATCCTGGGGTCACCAAGTCTCCAATTCAGATTCAGAGCCTTCATTGTGAGGGCAGTGGTGCCAGAGTTGGGTGTAGTCCGGCCTGATACTGCGATTCGGAGCCTTCATTATGAGGGGAAAGGTGCCAGAGTGGGGTGTAGTCCGGGTGACAGGCCTTCTGTGTGGCCCTATATATCCATATTTGTGAATGAAACACCTTAACATGCACATTAATTTTACTGCATAACATCATCTGTGCAAAAGGCTTGTAATCATATTGTTTTAAATGACATAGTATAGCCCACATTGAGAGCGATTCAGAATTAAAGAGATGTGTGCCTAGTTTAAGGAGGAAAAAAACTACATTGCATTACATTTACATTGTACGTATTTAGCTAACGCTCTTATCCAGTGCAAAAAGAAAAAGGCCTAAATTTATAAATCACCAACATTCCAAGTAGCAATTAATGAGAGGGGCAATGGAGGGGCCACGACACACACCTGTGACAGGCAGGTAACAAGAATTAATATGTGGAAGGGAAGGTTTTTATTAGTTTTTTAAATATAGATAGAAGAACAACAACAGACTTGTATCGTATTAAGTATAACTTGCTCATTGTTATGCTATTTTTGTATTTAAAGTCAATTATTAAGTTATTTATTAATAGAGGAAATTTGAATTGCCTTTCTTTGCATTTTGATGTCACTCATTCCTTTGTGTCTGTGTGTGTTTTTTTCCTCTCCTTCATCGCACTGCTTTCATTGTGTAAGTATATTTCTGTTTTATGTGACTGTGTTACAGTGTGAGGCTTCGGCTGCTCCAATGTGTTTGCCTCCTGTGATACCCAACTCCTAATGGACTTCCTCAAGCACACTTCACCGTTCAGTGCTCACAAACAACAGGTAATTCAGACGCAAGACAACATGAACAAGACTACACTTCTTGCCAACAAGAAAATTGCAAATATTCAAGGTTAAAACATGAACAGCTGCTCAAATGAATTATTTGTTGCTGACACAAAAAAAACAAACAAACCACACAAAGGTTGAGATTAAACTTGCAACTGATCAAACATCATTCCCTAATTTTGCCCCCCTTGAAAATTTCCACTTGGACCGTTGCAATTGGGAATTTTTATTTCACTTGTGGTTGCATTTTGGATGGGATCAAACCCCCCTGCCTCTTGGTATTTAATTTCATACATTTTGAACTTAAATCAGAAAAGCAATTTTGGATTTGGAACGACCATGAAGAAGAAAAAGAAAAATCCGGATCAATGACCGAATGGGACCCCAGCAGATTGGAACATTAGGTGGAAATAAAAAAAGGAGAAAAATTGGGAGAGAATGCAATGCAATTGGATTCCATAACATTCAATTTTGTAGTCATTTTTGTCTTGATTCAATTTGGATTTTTTACAAAAAATAATAGGAACTTAAATTTTGATTTTGATGAATAAATCTTAAGAGTTCCCAGTTCCTTTTCATTTATTTTTTTGTCTTTTCTTTTTTTAATTGATCTAATTTTATTATTTTTTAATTTATATTATCTGTATTATAAATTATATGGTTTTTTATTTTTTATTTGTTATTTTATTTAATTTATTTTTTCAAGTTTTAGTGTGTTTGGTTATGTAAGAGTAATAATATGAGTTTTTTTTTTATTTTTGTTAATCTCTTTTTTTTTTTTTTTTAAACTTGCACACACTACTCTTTTAACTGTTTCACCTCTCCTCCTCCTCCTTGCCACACCCCTCTTCCTCAGCTGCACCACTACTCTCCCCCACACTTGCACACTAACTCCCTCACACACACACCATCCCCTCACCTCACACAACTAACCACCCACTTGCAACTCCACTCCCCACACCACACACACTCCCCACCACTGCACACACACCTCACTTGCACACACACACAACTCCTCTCCACACCCACCACACTCACCCTCACACCCTCACACCCCACCCCTCTCCCCTCACTTACTCACCCCACACACACTCCCCACACCCACACACACCACACACCCCCACACTCACTTCCACTCCTTCCACACCCACACACACCTCCCCTCACCACACACACAACTCACTCAACTGCACACACACTCACCTCACTGCACACACACACTCCTCCCTTCACCACTCACTCCACACCCTCACACTGCACTCCCCACACACTCACACAACTCCCTCACTCCTCACACTACCTCACTCAACCCCACACTACCTCACTCACTTGCACACCAACCACACCACTCACACCACCACACACACTACAACCCACAACTTGCACACTACCACCTCCACACACTCCACACCCCCACACTCACACACCACACTCCCACACACTGCACACTACTACTCACTCAACAACTCCACTCCCACTCACTAACACACACACTCACCACCCTCACACACACACACACACTCCCCACACACACCCTCACTTGCACACTCGCACTCCCCACACCCTCACCTCACACTCCCACACTCTCACCTCACTTGCACTCACTACACTCACAACAACTCCTCTCACCACACACACACACACTCACACTCCACACACCTCCCTCCCACTCACTTGCACACCTCTCACCTCACCACCCACACACTAACTCTCACTACCTCACTCAACTCCACACACACACACCAACTCCTCTCACACACTACACACACACACCACTTGCACTTGCAACTCCTCTCCCCTCACACACACCCCCCCCCCCACACACACACACTCACACCCCCACACACACCACACTACCTCCCCTCACTTCACACCCCCCTCCTCACACACTACTCCACTCACTTCTCACACACACTCCCCCTCCCCACCACCCACACCTCACTCCCACCAACCTCACACCCACACCACCACCCACTCACCCTCACTTCACACACTCACCTCCTCACCCACCCACACACCCAACACTTGCACTCCCCTCCCACACACCCTCACTAACTCCCCAACACCACTCACCCACACACACCACCACACCACCAACAACTCCCCTCACTCCACACCTCCCCTCACCACCACCACACACCCCTCACCTGCACTCCCCACACCCCCTCACCCACACACACTCCCCTCACCACACACACTCACCCTCACCCCTCACTCCCTCACCCTCCCCTCACCAACCACACACACTCACTAACCTCACACACTACACAACTCCACTCACTCACCACAACAACTCCCACACACCAACTCACTTGCACACTAAGTCCCCTCACTTGCACACCTTTCCCACCCTCACAACTACACTCACCACACCCACACTTGCACACTAACTCCCCTCACTCACTCCCCCACACCCCCACACCCACACCCACTCCCCTCACCACCACACTCACTCCCCTCACCACACACACTAACTTCTCCTCACACACTCACTCCAACTCCCCTCACACACACACTAACTCCACACACACATCCATATGCAACACATTGTCAGTAAATGTGGCTCAAGAGCTGGGGGGGGGGGGGTTGGAGGCCCTGGGGGCAGCTCTGGCCCAGCTGAATATGTAAATAAATAATAATAATAAAGTTAATAAGCCTTTACCCTGAACGTGACACCCTCCTGACCTGTATTCTGTAAGCAGGGTTGAAATGCATTGCAATATCCAATAACCTCTTCATTGCTACATGCGATGGGACAGATTTCTATGCTGCAGTTGCCCTTGTCCTTTAGACACCTGTATCTCAGGCAGCTTGCAAGCATGCGTTTGAAACACCTGTCTGTGCTTTTGCAGGAGAAGGAAGGCGGGGATGTTGCCCAGCTTGGAGGATCTGCTTTTCTACACCATCGCCGAGGGACAGGAGAAAATCCCCGCCCACAAATTCACCACGGTGAGCACAAGGCCACGGCTCCGCCCTGCCAGCGAATGCTTGCGCCCGTTTGCGTCTCGTAGCGGCAGTGTAGTATAATGGTTAAGGAACTGGCCTTGTAACTGAAAGGTTGCAGGTTCGAATTTAGTCAATTCTCATCTATTTAGGGGGTGCTCTGTTTAAGGCTTTATAACTCCAGATGTGAGCATCACATGAACTTGGGAAATGGCTTAAATGAAACAAGACCGGTGTACCATTTATAGTATAAACTTAGATTTGTTTATTTTCATAATTGAAGTCAAAATAAAGTGCCACAAATGCAAGCAAAACTATTTTTTTAGTTTGCAACAAAATACTGAGAGCTACATAAGTGAAACCGTATAAATGTATAAATATATACATTTCATGGATCATAAACTCCATGTCAACAAGTGTGCAAAATCTGAGGATGATATGCAGAACTACTAAAGGTCTATGATGCAAAATATAGGCAAGTACCCTGTTTTCCATTAGTGTCTCCAAATCTATCCAAATGGCTAAATTGTGTACTGCTCTACATAAAAAAGAGAGATATATTTAACTACAAATCAACAGTTTTGGCTCATAAAACTCACTTTTGCATCATTTTCAAGTGGGAATGACTATATCTTCATCAGTATAGGGGGGTAGATATAATTGTGTCCAAAACCCCTATATAAAACATGTCATAAAATTAATAAAATTTGTTTTATCCATTATAAAGAATATACATGTGCTTCTTCTGATGGATTAAGATAAAATATTGATATCACAGTGTTACATACACCTAAATATGTAGCCTGATCATTCACTCTTGTACCTCAATAAAACATCACTTTTTCCTGTACTCTACAGTATGTATACTTTTGCCCCGGGATTGCATTTCTCTGTAGTTTTTTTTATATTTCTAGTCATTTTTATTAAGGGAAATCTTTACCTTAATTTACCACATATCAGCGCACAGAAAATTGGAATGAGCAGTTGCTATTTTACAAGTTACAAGTAGCCTATATACGCCATAGCCTATATTATGTACGATAACATGAAAATAAAATAGTATTCCACCATCTGCAAAATGCTGCCAAATGTTCTATTTTCAATGAAAATTGGTAGGCTACGTCAAAAATACAATTGACGATTGCACTACAGTATGTGAAATGCGCTCAAAATGCGAAAATAACAATGGGTCTATCAATCATATTGGAAAGACAGTGTTCGAGTGGAAAAATGTACTTACTTAACTTATTATCTGTAGCCAGCGAGACCAACTGCATTTCAGACGCAAAATTTTTTAAATGTCGGCATGGGGAATTTCCTCTCCCTTGTGCGTTATTATATACAGCTTGCGTAATATGAGACCTTGAAAACTAAAACTACCGATACGCAGGACTGTAGTAAATTGTATAAAGCACCCCGGAAGACTTGGGATATACCGTTGCTAACATTATAATGCGCACTGTTGGATAAAAGAGCCAACAATTAAACCAGAACGAACTGTAAGGAACGACACAGGCTTGCAGAGCATGGGGGGTATTACGAGTCGATGTTTCAGATAGTGTAATTGCGGTATAAAGTGCTGTACATTTCTCAAACCGATTGTACCAGACAATAAATGACCACTCAATTTTGAAAGGAACATCTCGATGTGTAAAACCAATGGTAGGATTGTATATTCATTCATATTTAGTAGCATATATTGGTAGTAGAATACATGGTAGAATGAGAGAATACTTTCACATGTTTATTTTGCATTTCAGTTAGCAGGGCTTTTTACGGCTTTTCTGGCATACGATCAGGCGATTATTTGGTTTATCTTGTTGCTATGACGGAATTCAAATTTTATACGATGAATAAATATATTTATGAACTAAAACATAGACGCTATTGTCCACTATTTCACGCATGGGTAGGTATAGACTGGGTGGGGGGGTGCTTGTTAAATGGACTTACTACGGAAAGATAGTGACACTTAGAAACTACGCATTGGCCAGAAATCGTCGCGAATCGTCTACCAATAAAGTTAAAACACAGTGCTTGTGTTTTCCACTAATAGTTTGGCTGCAGGAGCAACGAATGTCTCAGTTGAGCAAAAAGAGACCATCTGAACAAAGGGGTTACTGGCATCTGATTGGTTAGACGTATTTTGCCTCCGTTTTCTAACCAGAACAATATGGCGGCCTGTTAATAAACTTTATTTTATCCCACATAAACAGTCCTCTAAAATACATGTCTGAAAACATTTGAGGTGAGAAATAGGCAATGCAGTTGTTAAATCTTGATTCATATTTGATCTAAAATGCCTACTTTGACCGTTTGATCAGAGTTTTGCCATTTTTATTTTACAAATTGAGGAAAGGATGTCTAAGCACTCTGTTTACGGAAATTGCGTTATTACTTTACCAGCGTATTGTTCTATTTAAACTAGCGTAAATTAATGCAACACTATCTCAATCGTAATGAACTTGGCCCACTGACAAATGACCTTGGCCCAATCGCAATTTAACTTCTGCCGCCGCTACTGGGTTCAACAATCAATATTTGGTGGAGTAACTCCCAATTCTTCTTAAAAAATGATGGGGTGGTCTCTTCATTTTTTCCAGGGCTATATATCCTATTTTTGAACAATATTATTGCAATATACATGTGTGTTAGGAGTCGCTACTAGCATCTCATCACCCCAAAGCTTTTATACCCCAAAGATTATAGTGGTGTTTTCCTGCTTCTCTATTGATTTTTTCTTTTCTCTGAAACAAATTACACAAGTCCGGATTCATGTAACATTTACGGAAGTCAAAGACTGTTGTGGCTTCTACCAAAGAGACCTGGATCACCCCCTTATTCTTGGACCAGTTGTTTTACATGAAGCCTTGTGCTGTGGTTTTACAGGCCTTGAAAGCCACTGGACTGCGGACGGGGGACCCCAGGCTGAAGGAATGCATGGACATGCTGAAGGTGACCCTCAAATCCACCTCCGACGGAGTGATGCTGGACCGACACCTCTTCAAAAAGTGCGTGGAGAACCGCTTAAATCAGAATCTCAGTCAGAGGTTGAGCAGGTTCCTCAGAGAATGTGACAGTTTGATTTAATTGTGTGTCCTGCTAAAGGCATAATGACCAGTCAGCGGAGGGTGAGCGCTACAGGAAACAGGGTCATTAATGACCAGTCAGCGGAGGGTGAGCGCTACAGGAAACAGGGTCATTTGTGCGACTGTTGTGTGAAGTGAATGTGAAGTGCTCATTGCAAACTGAAACACTGTTTTGATGAATCGCCGTTCGTCGCTTGCCATTGGTGGCCTGAATGTTCCAAACGTAACACTTAGGCTAGGCACACTTTGACCCGTTACTATGGCAGTTATTTTTGAAACATGCAAAAAATAAAAAGATTATTCGGATTTTCCGATTATATATTTTTCTAAATCTTTAAGAATCTACTGGCGAATACGCTTTTGCTTGAGTAAATGGTCCCAGCTCTAATTCGGACCCTTCCATTTTTGATCTGTGCCAGGATTTTCCCTGGTGTTTGACAAATGCCGTTGAATATTTGAAGCCTATGTTTCTGACTGGTGAATGTGCGGAAAGTGAACTCAGGTGCTCTGCTCCTAATATTCTCATCTCCTCACCTGAAAGGCTGATACACACACACACACACACTTTCTTACAATATGCATGTGCACATATGTAAGTTCGTGTTTGATGAAGGGTCCTTTTTCACGCCTTATGTGGCCCTGGAACAGTTTGGAGGTGTAATCGCTGTATTCTGCCCTGCAACAGTTCTCATTCACTGTTTCCAACGTTTTCTTTGGGGAACCTTTGTTTTGTATCACTGATTGAGCTGTGATGTTGTCACCAGGCACCTGGCTATCAACAAATTCTGCAGATTTCCTGTTTTAGAAAGACGGCGGGTTTGCAGGGTGGCCAGCCGAGGCCGGAGCGACGGGCTCCTTAAGAGCTGTGTAAGGCTGTGGAAAACAATAGCGGCTGTCGGTTGCCATGGAGCTGGTGAAATATTGCGGTGCCCTAAGTCGACCCTGAGCAGCGGAGAGACCCCCCAGAGGAGAGAGCAGTTCCGGGGGCCACTGGGCTAGCTGTGGACCCCCACCGTTTAGTCAGGCCAGGGCAAACAACCCACCAGTCTAGGGACCAAATCTCCATTTTGCCCACATCCGTTACACTGCTCAAAGGGAAGACTCCTATTTAGAGTGAAGCTAGCTCACTTTAGCTAGCTACTTAAAAATATTCTAATAGAAATTTTAAATTTATTGGAAGGATAAACCTCTTCAGATGACCCATCTCATTTCCAATGGGGTCCTAAAATATGAGTGTTTCGCCCCCTCATTGGTCTGCACTGGCGGGAAGCCTTTCAGCGCAGATTTAGCCTTTGACCTTGCTCCTGCTCCTGACCTTGCTCCTGCTCCTGACCTTGCTCCTGCTCCTGACCTTGTGGAGGTCTAAGTCCCGTCACCACAGCAGGAGCGTGAGAAAGGTGCAGCGAGTGACGGGACCTCCTGTTTCTGTTTGTTTTACACCATTTTGTTTTCATTCTGAAGATGGATGCAGGGGCAGGTTTTGTTGCATGTTGGTGTTTCTTTTACAGTGAACAGTGGCGCCCCCAGTGGCCAGATGGGGCCATTTTGGGGTGGCACACCGAAACCAAAAGCCATAACTGAATTTCAGGAATTCTATTATGTTGTTGTAGTATATAGGCTGGTTTAAAACTATGTCAATATGAGTGTCAAGGAATCGCATACTGATATACATACTGTTTCTTATTTTACAGTTAATGTTACTAATTATCTGATGTGCACAGACTGGTACAGTTAACATTTTGAGTTCCACAACAATCCTGTTTTAATGTGTTATGTATATGTATATTCATAGGCGATTCATACATTTGCAAATAGGCTAGTAGTTGTCTTTTTTCTTAAAAAGACAAATATACAGCTTTAATTTGAAGGAGTAGCTACATTGATTGTAAGGAACAAAACATTTACTGGGAACAAGCCTACTAGAGTTTAAAAACACCACACAGAGGCCTCCAATTCTTTTCAATACAGCTGTATTTGGCTGTTGCTGTGTTGCTGTGTTTTTTTTGTAAACACAAATATTAGCCTATGTTATATGTCCAAAAATGAAAAACAAATCAAAAAAGCATAATCATGGACAACAATATACATTTTATTATAGCCTACTCACAACCTACTCATATCCCTGCTTTATTAGGCTACATTCATCTCAGCCCATTTCGTCCACAGTTATCATAGGCTAGGCTATGTGTAGCTTACGGTTTTTATTTAGTTTTATTTAAAGGGTTTCCGCGCTGTTATGGTTTTGAAAGCTCCGCGCTATGATGGCTATGATGCAGCTTTGGAAAAAACTGGTATATAACAGCATAGCCTTTTTCTTTTACTTATTTTTTTATTTTTTTCAAAGAGGGCATTTCCCAATATAATTGCTGACTTGTGGCGAAAGTGGTGATAGATTTACTTTAACATCTGTCTGAGAATGTAAACAAGTCGTCCATTTTCACTGTAATAAGAAATTTTATGACAACGTTACCTCTATTTCGCTAGCTTAGCCTACTTGAACAGTTACAACCTGCATGAGAAGAGTAGCCTACCCACTGAAAGCTGATTGCTTTTTCTTTGTCTCGCCGTTTGTTTGGAATCTACACGCATACACCGATGAAAAATTATTGTTCTTTGGATGCCCACAATTTTTTTGTTTGTGGATGATAATATTTTGCACTTTTATACTGTAACATTATAGCACTCCAATTTAGCCACATTCCACTACAAACCATTTGCATATGGTCAAAATGTTTTAGTGTTTCTTACAGCAATATGTGTTAGCCATATATTGACAATTGGATAACCTATTTGACTTAGGCTGTGAAGCAATGCCTTGGCGGCGCCACTGACAGTGAAGTGACTAATCCCTCTGGTACATTTTTTTAACACGCACAGTGTTGATGAGTCAGTTTCTAGGTATAAAAATGGCACGTATGGCACGTGCCCCGTGGAAATGACGGCTATGCCTGCTCACCGCTGACACTATGTGACATAATTTATGCAATGGAATCTGTGCTGGTTACTTGTGACTCGATGTCAGAGCCCTGTTGAGTTCACTGTTGCTTTTTGCTGTTATTGGAGACCGGCCCTTTCATAATCTATATATCTATAATACTGTATATGGATTTTTCGCGTTAAAGGCGGTTCTTTATTGCACCTCAACGTGGCTCATTTGTAATTGCGAACGAGTCATTCAGACTCAACATGGTCATAAATAGGTTCTCTGGACTGTTTAATATTTCAACACTCTGCCAACAAAGGTACCTTTTGTTGTGGGATGTTAGATATGTGATGGAATTCCATTACTAATAATGTTTCTGGGAGAACATGTGCACTACATGGCCAAAAGTATACGGACACCTGCTCATCCAACATCTCATTCCAAAATCATGGGCGTTAATATGGAGGTGCTTTCCCCTTGCTGCTATAACAGCCTCCACTCTCCTGGGAAGGCTTCCCACTAGATGTTGGAACATTTCTGCATGGATTTGCTTCCATTCACCCAGCAGAGCATTAGTGAGGTCGGGCACTGATATGGGGCGATTAGGCCTAGCTTGTAGTCAGCTTTTCGGGTTGAGGTCAGGGCTCTGTGCAGGCCAGTCATGTTCTTCCACACCAATCTCAACAAACCATTTTTGTACTGACCTCACTGTGTGCACGGGGGATTTGTCATTCTCATACAGGAAAGGGCCTTCCCCAAACTTGCCACAAAGTTGGAAGCACAGAATCGTCTAGAATATCATTGTGTGCATTTGCCTTCACTGGCACTAAAGAACCAAGCCTGAGCCATGAAAACGGCCCCGGACCAAGCGGTGTCCGGATACTTTTGTCCATGTAGTGTATACACACTTACACAGTCTCTTATGTGTGGTATTTCTCTGGTGTTTTTTGTCCTCGTACCTCTTGGCGGATTTTCCAGCCAGGTGCTCACCTTTCTTCCTCCCCCAGGTGTGTCCAGAGCAACATCGTGCTGCTGACCCAAGCGTTCCGCAAGAAGTTTGTCATCCCCGACTTCCTGTCCTTCAGCTCCCACATCGACGAGCTGTACGAAAGTGCCAAAAAAATGTCAGGAGGACAGGTGGGTGTGGCCACAGATTCTCTACACCGGCCACATGGTAAACTAGGAATAGGACGGGCATGACGTCACATAGCAACCAGAGAGGAGCTCCACCAATCATGGAATTTGTTGTTAATAAAAATTATTGAACAAGTATAGTATCCACCAATCACCGCTGGAGTTGTTCTGTTTCTGATTACCAATGTACTCCGTGATTGGCTGGCCTCCTCTCTGGTGTTTGGAAAGTGGCGAGTGAGGTGTCTCCTATCTCTATTTCATTATGTAAATGCTTATGACTCATAAAGCATAACGGAGTCACGCTTCATTCTCTGCAGGTCGCAGACTACATCCCCCAGCTTGCCAAATTCAGCCCTGACCTGTGGGCGGTGTCTCTGTGCACGGTGGATGGACAGAGGTAAGCAGTACCTGTGGGGTGGGCGGTGTCTCTGTGCACGGTGGATGGACAGAGGTAAGCAGTACCTGTGGGGTGGGCGGTGTCTCTGTGCACGGTGGATGGACAGAGGTAAGCAGTACCTGTGGGCGGTGTCTCTGTGCATGGTGGATAAGCAGTACCTGTGGGCGGTGGCTCTGTGCACGGTGGATGGACAGAGGTAAGCAGTACCTGTGGGGTGGGCGGTGTCTCTGTGCACGGTGGATGGACAGAGGTAAGCAGTACCTGTGGGGTGGGCGGTGTCTCTGTGCACGGTGGATGGACAGAGGTAAGCAGTACTGCTGTGTGCAGTGTGTAACTGCTGTCATTCGCAACGCAGCTGGGATTAGGGGAAGTGACTGACAGAACTGTGGTGTGTGTGTGTGCCATTTAGTACATCTTTAGTACACTTTTAATGATCTTAAATATTAGTCACTCTTTTAAAAAAAAATAATAATAAAAATGAGCTTCCCACTGCAGTCAGACCTGCAGAAACCCTGCCCATCTTTCAACTCAGTGTAAAGACTCACCTCTCTCTTCAGATTGCACCGATCCTCTTTAGATAACCTTCTTTTTCCTCTTTCTTTGGCTTTCACTGTGAATAATGTTATAGTTATAGCTGTGTAAAGATCTGTGATCTGTCACGTGGCTCTTTCTTTAGTTAACAATACAAATAGTTGTTTGTTAGGTTAATATTACACTTAGCCAATCGATTATTAATGGGCCCCTGTGCCTTCTCAGTGATCGCACATTTTTGAGACAAGAGCGTCTGCTAAGTGATTTTAATGGAATATTGTACTTTTACAAGGTGACCGAACAGTTATTATAGTTAATATAAAGCACATTTATGCCTCTGTGTATGCAGTATTAATACTGCCAGGGTAATGCCGATATAACACTCTGGGCCTGATTTACTAAGACTTTTAGCATGTGCAAAACCTTTTAGCATGCGCAAAACTAACACCACAACCAATAATTGGTGCAAAACCTTTTAGCATGCGCAAAACTAATAACACAAGCAATGATTGGTGCAAAAACCTTTAGCATGCGCAAAACTAATAATACAACCAATGATTGGTGCAAAAACCTTTAGCATGCGCAAAACTAATAACACAACCAATGATTGGCGCAAAACTAATAACACATCCAATGATTGGTGCAAAACAAATACCATGACCAATCATTAGTCATGTTAGTTTTGTGTGTGCTAGATCTTGCACAAACTAAAGGTCTTAGCAAATCAAGCCCTCTGTCTCATAGTTTATGAGGCTAGATTGTCTTGTTTCTAAAATAGGATTGGCATTTTTATGGATTTGATCAATTGCAGTGAAGCGCTTCTAAAGAGCCGCCTCTGCTCATTAGTTAATAATTTAACTGTGTTTTGGAGATGTTTGAAATGCAAAATGTGGATGGAAATGTACAGTACATCTGCACAGGAACACGCCTGCCCGGGAAGACCTTGGGCGATATCCACCCAGCGATAACCGCCAAGGATGGTTTTTTTTGCTCTGTGCTACTTCTCTTATCAATGGAGCCGTAATCAAACTTTACCGCCGCGTGTGATGTTATAGCTGAACATGTCTGACACACTTTCCTTATTATGTGTAGACATTTTTATTGCTTTGCATTATAGGTTTATGTGTGAATGCTCGGCCGGTCAGTAAAATGCGGCAGTTCCCTTTGGTTTCCACTATATTTCCAACTCAAGGGCTGCTTTATGCTTTGTTCCCACGACGACGTGCATCCGCCCAGACAATATGTGGGAAAGGGGCTGTCCCTATAAGGGTCCACACTGACCTATATTATCAAACGTGCTTTCCAGCATGGGGCAGGAGGATGTAGCGTAGCGTAGCGTAGCGTAGCTTCTGCAGGCGTTAGCCGCTCTTCGGACGGAGCGCTTTCTGTCAGGGTCAAAGGTCGTATCGATCTGCCTCCCCACTCCGCCTCATTGATCCCTTCTCTTTCAGCGTATTCCTAGATTAAAGGGTAATTCCACCCAAAAACAACATTAACCTTATTTAACACATCTGGGCGCAGCTAATTAAGTCTCTCTCTGTGGCTGGCCAAAAAAAAAATCTGTACTGAGATATTGCCTGAAATGAAAGATTTAACAGTTTATTAGAATAGCAGAGATTGAATCAAACATTGGCCAATCCAGACATGCATTCTGAGCAGGCAGCCCATGCAACATAATAATAATAACACATTTTATTTATAAAGCATATTTCTGCAAAACCACAGTAAGAACAATCGACCAAAGAGAAAGATGGTTAATAAAAAGATTACATTCGCCATATACAATATCATCGTTTATTGAGTGTAAATGTAGCAGTTGCTTTTTCGAGAGGACTGGCCTTATCTCTCTGTAATCCGTCGCCAGCCTCTGGTTTAGAAAACTGGCTGCTTAGTTTTGATGTTTTTATCGCCGGTCGTCGGGATGACAGCGTGGGCCTTCTTTTCCTCTGCATTCCCCCAGGCACACCGTGGGCGACACCAAGGTTCCCTTCTGCCTGCAGTCTTGTGTGAAGCCGCTCAAGTACGCCATCGCCGTGCACGACCACGGGACCGACTACGTGCACAAGTTCATTGGGAAAGAGCCCAGCGGCTTACGCTTCAACAAGCTCTTCCTAGACGAGGATGGTGAGGATTAGAGGGCCGCTGCTCTATGCTTCTCACGCACTTTATCACTACAGCTGTGCAGAAATCTGACCATGGAAGAGCACAACATGACCTTCTCTAAAGGCCACGATACACAGGCAATGCAGATGTGCAATACTGTCTGCAAGTAGGATGGAGATCAGCAAACGGGACGAAAATCTGTAAGGATAACGTAGTCGGCTCTAAGAAATTAAAGAGTGGTGGGGGAAAAAAACGATTGGTGACATTTGTGGGCAAAAAATTCCCATCTGCATCGCCTCAAAACGCCCAACTCCCCCCCTTAAGGGAAGAGTTACGCATTCAAGCCTTTTTCAGGTTTTTTTTTTTGTTTGTCTTTTTTCACTGCTTCATTAAGGCGGTTCTACCTATCCCACGGAATGACTCGCTCATTAACGCGGTTCTACCTATCCCACGGAATGACTCGCTCGTTAACGCGGTTCTACCTATCCTACGGAATGACTCGCTCATTAACGCGGTTCTACCTATCCCACGGAATGACTCGCTCATTAACGCGGTTCTACCTATCCCACGGAATGACTCGCTCATTAACGCGGTTCTACCTATCCCACGGAATGACTCGCTCATTAACGCGGTTCTACCTATCCCACGGAATGACTCGCTCATTAACGCGGTTCGACCTATCCCACGGAATGACTCGCTCATTAACGCGGTTCTACCTATCCCACGGAATGACTCGCTCATTAACGTGGTTCTACCTATCCCACGGAATGACTCGCTCATTAACGCGGTCGAGTCACGCTGGATAACATGCTTTATCACTCTTAGAGGGCGGAACTCGTGGCCGAATTTAACTGCGGTGGTTGTTGATGTCTAGATTCACAGCAAGGCCTCTTCTGCAGTCTGTTTCCATGGCAGCCAGATGAAATATTAATGAATTTAAAGCCACTTCCATTCACAGAGAGTATCGGGTGAAGTGAAGCTGGCCTTGCAGTAAAGATTTGGCATCGCAATTTGTGACTGAATCATTAATAAAGTGAACCTTTTCAAAACTTTGAACATAAGCATTCAAATTATTGCTACTTTGCTGTTCTATTATGCCATTAAATTTCATTCATTTGGGCCCATTAGCTCTTAAACTTATTATTGAATATGAATACCTGAACTTCTAACGGCAATGTTTGTTTCTCCAGATAAACCCCACAACCCCATGGTGAATGCCGGTGCGATTGTGTGCACCTCTCTCATAAAGGTAAATTTGTTCATTCTCCTGAAGGTAACGTATTTTTGAGCATTGATGTGCCTGTGTTGTGTGTAAGGAATGCAATGTCATATTCAAATGAGCACAAACATGTTTGGCCCTGAACTCATTTCAACATGGTCGCTGTGCCACCTGAACATTCACACATCCTAAAACAGGCTGAATAAAGAGGCTTTCCCCAACCGTGGCACGCTGTACAGCGAGGGCAGCCCAACCGGGGCACGATGTACAGCGAGGGCAGCCCAACCGGGGCACGATGTACAGCGAGGGCAGCCCAACCGGGGCACGTTGTACAGCGAGTGTATGTAAATCTTATCTGCCAGGATGTTGCCTTTATACCTCACCACGGTTTGTTCCGGAAATAGAGGCTGATCCCTGCTTTAGAATGCCCGTGCCACTGTACAGATCTTTTCGCTGATATTCCTGTCAAGGCCAAGGTGATGCACATTTACAAGTATGGCTTTGTCATTCTTGGCCTTGCCTACTTATATCAAAAGGGATAGGAATCTTAACACAATATTTTTAACGGTGCAGTCTAGTGTCTCACAACTTCATCACGCTTATATTTGTACATTATTGATGTGAGACATTATTAGGTGAAAGATTGATGAAAGATGAAAGATTGATTGGCCTTGATCTCTGAACGCATCCTGTAGGCGCTTCAATGAAGAATAAACCCTGAAGGAAGGAACATGTAAATAACCGCTTTGCAGTTGACTTCTCTCTTAGTTTTGTTACTCTGCAGCATAACTACACGGGGGGTGGAAGTGGGCTGTGGTCCAGATGGAAGGTGTGGTAGTTTGGGTCGAGATCTTGGCTGTTTTGATTGCCATCGATCACGATTTTCAATGAGTATGTTGAAATAAAAATCACAATCCTAGCAAAACAGCTAACTAAACTATGACAGAGGCCTGTTTACAAGTGCAATTTAAGACAAAAAATCAAATCAAGTGGCTTGAGATTTTAAGCAGCGTATACTGCAGGGGTGCTCAATCTTATCCAGAAAGGGCCGGTGTGGGGGCAGGCTTTTGTTCCAACAAAGCAGTTACACTCCTGATTCTACTAATCAAGGTCCTTAGCAAAGCCTCTCATTGTTGATTAGTAGAATCAGGAGTGTAACTGCTTTGTTGGAACAAAAGCCTGCCCCTACAACGGCCCTTTCTGGATAAGATTGAGGACCCCTGATATACTTTATAATACCTAGAAATAGCACGAAACTTGCCATGTAGGTTTTGTTGCATTATTCAGTTCAAATGTCATAGCGACTTTTGCATTAAAGTGCATGAAATTGAAATGCAACACATATAAGACGCAACCAGTTCTCTGTATTATTATAAAAAACGTATTTACTTACCAGTGATACGATCCTGGGTGGGTATGCTATTGAGAATTCATTAATACAAATTCATAAAGCTAGCAGCCTCCCTATTCCGGTAGAGTTTCCTGAGGAGAAAGTGGAAAGTGTTTGAGAGTGCGGGTGAAATGGGTTTGCAGTGTTGGCTTCTCCTCTGCGTCCCTGGCATACACTGAGTAAAGACACGGTCCTGTTTATTGGCTAATCCAGGGAGTGGATTACCCCTTACTTACCTGCCCGTGATGGGGGTCAAACAGTGAGTCCTGTCCCCGATTCCCCTCTTTTTAGAAAGAGCCGCTGGTTTGGGTCATGTGATCATATAGCCGAGAAACCAGCCCTCTCTGTAACCTGCTCTCCCTGTATCACACACTCCTACTGTGGATTTAAACACTCTGGGCCTGGTTTACGAAGACCTTTAGCATGTGCAAAACCTTTTAGCACACGCAAAACCAATAATATGACCAATGATTAGTCATGGTGCTTGTTTTGCACAAATCACTGGTTGTGTTATTAGTTTTGCATGTACTAAAAGGTTTTGCACACGCTAAAGGCCTCAGTAAATCAGCCCCTTTGTCTCCACGCCGTTATCTCTGCCGTTTCGGAGCCCCAACAGGAAGGTGCTGCGCGATTATCCTGTCTGAAACCAGAGGTTCAACTCCCCCAGAAATAAAGCTCATTCATTACAAAATCACAAATCAACAGATGTTGTTGGTCACTCATGTATGCTGCATGAATGCATTGTGGTATTTGTAGTATGTTGGTGAGAGAAACTGGGCCTGTGACCCAAAGGTTGCAGGTTCGATTACCCAGGTAGGAGACACTGCCGTTTGAGCAAGGTAAAGCTTTTTAAATTGAATACAATTTTAAAAAACACAACATTGCTCTGGAAAAGAGCTGCTAAATGCCAGTAATGACTGTTATGGATCTTGACTGCTAAAGTTGTGGCTAATTTCACCAATAAAAGTCCTAAATAAGTGTTAATTTTCATCATTCCTTATTAGTGTCACTCTGATTGACAGGATAATTTTGCGGTATCTTACTGTTTTCATACCCTTTTTTGCTACAAATAATGAATAAAATCCATCACTGTTAATTGTTGCCTTTTACATACTGAGAGCCTGAATACAATAGTTTTTCATTACCTTCTAATAAATGTTCCCCAGATCTAGTGTCATTGTTTAGTGTCGTGTAGAGCCGTCCGTCACATAGGATCGCAGCCTAGAAGAGCAGAGCATGCTGTCTTTCCTTCGTAACAGGAGGATCTTGAGGGAACATGGAACTGTGTGATGTCTTTTTCAAGGTTTTTCCTCTCTGCTTTGTATGTTGTTACATATTTTACAGCATTAGGATCTATGGGATATTTTGACTACTGCAACAGTTCAATGACGTTGGTAATTTTTTTACTTTCAACTTTTTTCCCCGCATTGAACAAATTTGGATACAAACTCAAGGACGTAGATCTCATTTCAACTTTGGGGGGACAACAAACAGGACATTGTTTTGAGGAATTTTATTTATTTATTTATTTTTTGGAGGGGGGCGCTGACAGTACCACCCAAAACGACATGATAATATTGGGGGGAGGGGGCGTTATTTCATGTTTCCCCAAAGTTGAGGGGAGGGGGGGTGGGGGGAGTCCCCAGGATCTACGTCCATGTGCAAACTACCTTATAGCCTTCCTGTAAGCACGACATGCATTTGTCACAAATTGACATTTGTCCACAACTTGTATATGCTACTATAAAAAAGAGTAGCAAATGGTTTGGACCATGTATAAGCTGAACAAACGGAGGAAAACTGCAACAAACAATTACTTCTGTAGAATGATTCACATTCACATATTTTTCTTTTAATTTATTGTTATTTTTTGTTTAAATATAGAGCATCCTTCATTCCACTAAAATGTATAATTGCCCCCCCTTTGAAATAGGAGGTTGTATCCAGGCTGTGTGCTCATATTTTTCCTCCTCCAGTGGAACACCCCCACTCCCTACAGACAGAGCACTACAGGCTAATGATTGTTGATGCGCAGAGCCGTCCAGATTAAACCTCTTAGCCGTAATCTGCATGTGTGTCAGTTGTCACACTGCATACCTGCTGTCGTGCACGCACACGCACAAACGCACATGCAAACACACACGCAAACACGCATACCACACACGCACAAACACTGAGTAGTGACATGTTGTATTTATTTATTTAGTTATTTATTTATTTATTTATTGCTCTTCATTTTCAGCCTCATTTTCTATACATTATTGTTATGAAAATGTATTTGACTGAAAATGTCATTGTTACTGCAAATATATCCATACTTAAATAGAATGAAATTGAAAGTTAACAATAATGTCAATAAATTGTGAAAACGGCCTTGTTTATTCCCAAAATGACTCAAAATCCATAGTCTCCTTTAGCTTTATTTTACATTTCATTTTTTTTTGCCTTTTATGTTCCAAAAAGACTGTTTGCATTTTCTAGTGACAGCTTTCACATATTTTTATGTTTTCATTTATTACCGTTATATGTCACAAGTAGCTAAATTATTAAGGTTCTGAAATGTGTCTTTTCTTGGGAATATATTCACAGTTAATTACTGGGAATGTGATGTCAGTCAGAATGAATGCAAATGTTTGTTTCTGGAATCATTTACTCGTAATTGTACGTGTAGCATTTCATCTTTGTGACTTGAGCCAAGGATGTGTGAGTTTACCATTATCTCAATAAACTATCATTCAGACTTGTTTTCATATTTTTGTCTTGCAGCAAGGGGCCAGTAATGCTGAGAAATTTGACTATGTGAGTACATTTTTAAGCAAATCTTTAGTCGTTCATTTGTATTATGTTACAAATTAGTAACCCTATAGGCTCTGGTACAATTCCTGTAGATTTCTAACAATTTTTAAAGAAAAAATATTTTAATTCATATCTTGAACAAAGAAATTGCCTTTCATAAAATGGCAAGTTTTTGATTAGCAACGTGTGTTGTTGATAATTTCCAGGGGTCTGCAGGAGTTTTCCATTTTTACAGCCATCTTAGTTCAGTTGAATAATTGACCCATGCCTGCTGTCTAATTGAGCTGATAAACCTGTTCTGTACTTTGCAGTAAAGCAAGCTGTGTTGATTTGTTATTTTTTTGTCCCACAGGTTATGAACTTCCTAAATAAAATGGCAGGGGGTGAATATGTGGGCTTCAACAATGCGACGTGAGTACTGAATCACTGACACGCTAGAGTAATACATAATTAGCAATGCTATGTGAGTACTGAATCACTGACACGCTAAAGTAATACATAATTAGCAATGCTATGTGAGTACTGAATCACTGACACACTGAATTAATACACAATTAGCAATGTTATGTGAGTACTGAATCACTGACACACTAAAGTAATACATAATTAGCAATGCTATGTGAGTACTGAATCACTGACACACTAAAGTAATAGGCAATTAGCAATGCTATGTGAGTACTGAATCACTGACACACTAAAGTAATACATAATTAGCAATGCTATGTGAGTACTGAATCACTGACACACTAAAGTAATAGGCAATTAGCAATGCTATGTGAGTACTGAATCACTGACATGCTGAATTAATACATAATTAGCAATGCTATGTGAGTACTGAATCACTGATACACTGAGTTAATACACAATTAGCAATGCTATGTGAGTACTGAATCACTGATACACTGAGTTAATACACAATTAGCAATGCTGTGTGAGTACTGAATCACTGACATACTGAGGTAATGCACAATTAGCAATGCTATGTGAGTACTGAATCACTGACATACTGAGGTAATGCACAATTAACAATGCTGTGTGAGTACTGAATCACTGACATACTGAGGTAATGCACAATTAGCAATGCTGTGTGAGTACTGAATCACTGACATACTGAGGTAATGCACAATTAGCAATGCTGTGTGAGTACTGAATCACTGACATACTGAGGTAATGCATACTTAGCAATACTGTGTGAGTACTGAATCACTGACATACTGAGTGAGGTAATGCACCATTAGCAATGCTATGTGAGTACTGAATCACTGACATACTGAGGTAATGCACAATTAGCAATGCTGTGTGAGTACTGAATCACTGACATACTGAGGTAATGCACAATTAGCAATGCTACTTGAGTACTGAATCTCTGACATACTGAGGTAATGCACAATTAGCAATTCTGTGTGAGTACTGAATCACTGACATACTGAGGTAATGCACAATTAGCAATGCTGTGTGAGTACTGAATCACTGACATACTGAGGTAATGCACAATTAGCAATTCTGTGTGAGTACTGAATCACTGACATACTGAGGTAATGCACAATTAGCAATTCTGTGTGAGTACTGAATCACTGACATACTGAGGTAATGCACAATTAGCAATGCTGTGTGAGTACTGAATCACTGACATACTGAGGTAATGCACAATTAGCAATGCTGTGTGAGTACTGAATCACTGACATACTGAGGTAATGCACAATTAGCAATTCTGTGTGAGTACTGAATCACTGACATACTGAGGTAATGCACAATTAGCAATGCTGTGTGAGTACTGAATCACTGACATACTGAGGTAATGCACAATTAGCAATGCTGTGTGAGTACTGAATCACTGACATACTGAGGTAATGCACAATTAGCAATGCTGTGTGAGTACTGAATCACTGACATACTGAGGTAATGCATACTTAGCAATACTGTGTGAGTACTGAATCACTGACATACTGAGTGAGGTAATGCACCATTAGCAATGCTATGTGAGTACTGAATCACTGACATACTGAGGTAATGCACAATTAGCAATGCTGTGTGAGTACTGAATCACTGACATACTGAGGTAATGCACAATTAGCAATGCTGTGTGAGTACTGAATCACTGACATACTGAGGTAATGCACAATTAGCAATGCTACATGAGTACTGAATCTCTGACATACTGAGGTAATGCACAATTAGCAATACTGTGTGAGTACTGAATCACTGACATACTGAGGTAATGCACAATTAGCAATGCTGTGTGAGTACTGAATCTCTGACATACTGAGGTAATGCACAATTAGCAATGCTACATGAGTACTGAATCTCTGACATACTGAGGTAATGCACAATTAGCAATACTGTGTGAGTACTGAATCACTGGCATACTGAGGTAATGCACAATTAGCAATGCTGTGTGAGTACTGAATCACTGACATACTGAGGTAATGCACAATTAGCAATGCTACATGAGTACTGAATCTCTGACATACTGAGGTAATGCACAATTAGCAATACTGTGTGAGTACTGAATCACTGACATACTGAGGTAATGCACAATTAGCAATGCTATGTGAGTACTGAATCACTGACATACTGAGGTAATGCACCATTAGCAATGCTGTGTGAGTACTGAATCACTGACATACTGAGTGAGGTAATGCACCATTAGCAATGCTGTGTGAGTACTGAATCACTGACATACTGAGTGAGGTAATGCACCATTAGCAATGCTGTGTGAGTACTGAATCACTGAATCACTGAGGTAATGCACCATTAGCAATGCTGTGTGAGTACTGAATCACTGAATCACTGAGTTAATGCACCATTAGCAATGCTGTGTGAGTACTGAATCACTGAATCACTGAGTTAATGCACCATTAGCAATGCTGTGTGAGTACTGAATCACTGAATCACTGAGTTAATGCACCATTAGCAATGCTGTGTGAGTACTGAATCACTGAATCACTGAGTTAATGCATCATTAGCAATGCTGTGTGAGTCATATGTAATTACAGTTGCTTTTACTTGGTTTTCATTGGAAACTCTCAGTAGAAGCATTTGCTACATTTATAGGTAGTAACTGGTTAAATGCAAATTCAGGTTGCTGTTGTGAATGCTGTTTGATGAAGGTAACTCTTAAGAACATTAGCTTCCATAGTAATTGTGGTGACTGCATTGGTGGTATTTGTTGGTAAAGTGAATGGTGTAGAAACCAGTCTCTGTGTCCCTCTGGCCCAGATTCCAGTCTGAACGTGAGTCTGGTGACCGGAACTTTGCCATTGGCTACTACCTAAAGGAGAAGAAGGTCAGTTATGTCAGCTGTGTGGCCTTTGGGGGTTTTGGGTGTTTGATTTTGTGATTGGGTTTTTGGGTGTTGGATCTTGTGGGTGTATCTGGGAACGACAGCTTGCGTGTTTGTGAAACGTTTATTTCCCTGCACGGATCTAACGAGCCCCTCTTGTGTTTTCCTGTGAAGTGTTTCCCTGAGGGCACAGACATGACGTCCATTCT